>OZ001261.1:17698016-18243016 GCA_963924015.1 Macrophya annulata
TCAAAAAGCGCGATATCTTTGATATCATTGTAAATAATAAATGGATAACGATGAAATTCGAGCGGCATTCTCCGAGTCTTTAATTAATTGTTTAATAATAAATATCTCGGTGTTCGCTGGGTGTATTAGTCCTGTCCAGGCGACGGGGATTCCCATGGGTGTTTAGAAATTTATACGGGGAGTGGATGGCTGCAGGACTCCCGCAGGAACGCCAGAAATGGCCCGCGGGGTCAAAATACTCGATGCCTTCCATTTTAGTTAAATCCCGTGGTCGCTCTTCGCAATACGAGCGAGCTCGTGGTCGTATTTACGACGTGGGGACGGGCCTCAAAACTACAAAGGTATCTCCAGGGAGATTCTGGGGCCTGTTGAGTGCCTGCGGAAATTTTCCCTACGTAGGATAAAGGAACCTTGCAGGACACTGGGGCTACCCACGTGCCGAGTGCATTCCACTTCAAAAATCATGTAAAGTAACACAAAAAAAAACAAGAAAAAAAAAATTAAAAAAAATTATGAATTATAAAATATGAAAAATTCCCTGAACTTACATCCGAAAGGAAAACAATATCTCGACTGTACAGGGGTTGCATTTTTCTTTTCTTTTTTTTTTTTTCTTCTCTTTTTACAATAGTAATTCACTTTGAACTTCCTCCTCTCTTCCTTCGCAGATATATGTATAATACCTATACCTCATGAAAGAATATGAAATGGTTAATACCTTTTCCCCTAGTGCAGGGAAGGGACGAAAATTTACTTTGAAATAATAACACGCTGGTGCAGGAGAGACTCTACGCGGTTCTTGTATAAAATATATGTATGTATGAATAGTATATGTATGTACCTTTATGTATGTATGTATATGCATACATATACATGCATATACGTATGATACGTGCATTCACTGTAATATACATACGTATGGTATATACATATGTATATGTATACATATATATGACTCGGTGTGTAGTGTGTAGACGTATTCTAGCTGGGAAACAAAAACGTTTCATAATTTATTTAAGAGGTAATTTCAGGGACCGTTGAAAGCCAAGACGTGTCTGCAGGCCTTTCGTCTATCTTTTTTTTTTTTTTTTTTTTTAACCTTCATTTTCCTTCATTTTTTACTTTTTCTTTTTTATTCCATTTCGCTTCATCCACAGCTAGCTTACTGTACATCTCTATATGTATAGTCAAGTTACGTATTTGACGTTTGAAAATGTTTTGGCACATTGTATGTACTCGTGCCTTCACCCTCGGTAAAATAAAAAATGGTAAATAACAACGTAACCAACGAACGAGAAGGAAATTGATTAATCAAAAAACGAACTACAATAAAAAAATAAAAATTAAATTTTTGATAACCGTTAGGTTTTTCAAAGTGGAATGAATTGTTGATTATAATTTGGACAATGTATATCGATGTTGCGCAAAGTCGAGGTAAATGAATGGATGTTAACTGCAGAACGTATAGCTGATTGAAATTTGACGGTGTGGCGGAGCAGGGGGGCGTACAGGGTGGGAATAGAATGATTTTGTTTTCGAAAACGGAATTACGTCGTGGCACGTTACGTTGGCCAGGAATCTTTCCACGGAATTAATTACACTAATGCCGTCAATTAATTATCCGAAGGTCGGGAGGTATGGTTGAAAAAAAAAAAATCACAACGTGGCTGACTGGCTCCCCCACGCAAAACCGGATGAAATTGGAGCCAGGAACCGTGAAAACTGCGAGCCCAACCGTCTGGTTCCGAACTCTTCCCCATCACTCCTTCTCTCTCTCTCTAGCATCTCTCTCACGCTCTCGTTTCAGGGGTAGACGAAGGTGATGGTGAATCCTGTATCCCGAGGGGACGTCTCCTGGGTGCTGTCGGGCGCCAGGACTCACGGTGGGCGTATCCCTGGGATATTAGGTTTTAATCATTTAGGGGATGAAATTTTAGGATGAAGGCGTGGTAGTCTGTCGCTCTGCCGGGAACACCCCTTCCTGTTTTATCATCGATGGAATGCAAACGTCATTTTGGTCATATCCAATGTACTTTGATCAGATCATTTGAAACCATGTTGTGCGACGTAACAGCATCGAATTCTCATCATATCACACATCACGCAATCATCATTACTTTCATATATGTTGAAGAGAAACGTGAGAAAAATCTCGAGGTTATTATTAGTCAAAAATCTAACGTCCATTTTTCATCATATTTTTTTATCAGCGAGCTTGTTGATTGATTTCAGTCAAAAATGTGGTTGAATAGAAAAAAAAAGTAAGGCATGGTCTACCTATCTCCTCAAAAATGCGCATTTAAAAAAAAAAAGCTTCGATTTCGGGCCAACCTGGAGACATATAGACCCCTCGGTAAGGTAGTCGCGGTAAAATGGAGTTTGAAAAATTCCCTCTGACGTGATGAACGAAATATTAGAAATGGGGTAAACTGCAGACTATATTCAACAAATGAAATTTATCCAAAGTGGCAATTCCGCACTCTCCCCATATATACCTAGTCATTTACTTCCTTAGGCCACGGCAACTTGAGTGATAAATATTTTCTCTTAACAATGTCAGCCCCCGTGTTTAAATTTCATTTCTCCAAATCCCCTCTCACCCTCTACTGGTCTCTTTACTCCTTGTAGATGTGTGTATATATGTATATGTGTCCGTACACGTATAATGCCTACTGCATTTCGCTATCCCTCCCTCTTAAGGACCTGCACGTCTCCGACATCTAATGTCACTCATCTGATATGGTATTCACCCCGGAGTCGGGCACTAAAAGCCAAACTCAGTTACCTTAACCCCCCCTTTTACACCCCTTTTTACCCCGCGTACTGTGCCAGAGACTTGCGACGCTCCATGCCTCATCCCCTTCGGCAAGCCCTCCTAGTGTTTTAGTGTCTTTTATTTGTCTACGGTCTCGTCGCATCGGTGCATAATACCTAGCTCGCTAGCTACTGTATATAGCAATGCATCAAACGACTCGCAAGAAGGAACAAAAAATTTCAAAATTTCACAGATCAAAATATTCATTAAAAAATGATTCAGATGTGCGAAATCATGCTGCCAATTTTCGGAAATCGAGTGCTTATAGGGATTAATTTTCACTATAATCAACTGGTCCATAGAGATTATTGTATTAGTAAACTATTACTGTAAATGGAAATTGTTTATTTAAGAGGTGTTTGTGAATTTTTGAATATTTTGATTCAGGTATAAGGTTTAGGAGCGCGAAGTAGTCGGAAATTTTATTTCTAATTTTTTTTTTCTTATCTTCTTTTCTTGTTAGATTTTATTTCCTTGTGACTTGCTGATCGTTCCTATCCATCGCTAGAGTATAGGGGACGAAACCCTCTTTGCTTGACTTTTGTTTATACAACAACCACCCGATTCCCTGATGCACGGGTATCGCGGTATCTCGTCCAATTTCAGGGTTTCGGCTGACTTAAGACTTCGTTCCTCGACGTTGGACCCTTTGCCAATTTAATTCCGGAGACGAAGCTTTATTCCAAATGTCTCAATCAGGTTTTCCTATACAGAAAGTCTAAATTCCGTATAAATTTTCTACCTCAATTTATACATACCTACGTATATCTATACGCGTATATACCCATATAATCTATACCTGTAGAGAAAATTCGTAAAAAACTTTCTTTTAAAATATATAAATAATTTGAAAAAGTAAAATCTCATAGGATTTCTCAGTTAACTAAGAAAACCGAGCAATTATTGAATCAAAGAAGCCGCGACTCTTCATCTGGTGCTAATTACCCCATAATTTCTATCCTTAACGTAAGCTGCTTAATTTCAAGCGAGCTTTCATGCTGTTTACCGACTTGCGAATCGGGATTATACGTATCTTTTTTGCAATCACGGTTCTTCCGGCTCTTACATACATGCCGCACAACGTTGTCGACAAACAAGCATCTCTTCTCAAGTTTCCCCACACATAATACATGCATATGCGTATATTCAAAGAGCAACGGGGTCTCCGTATATTTCGCAAATTGGTGGGAAAAATCCGATCCACAAAGCTGTGTTCATCGACCCGACCAAGTCGAGTATATGCTGATGCGATACTTGAAAGAAACGAAATGCCAAGCGAACTGCAAGACCCGAGCGCGAATAATAATGACCGATTTACAAGGCTGGAGTATACAGGTGTATATTGCTCTTGTATACTGGGTGTAATTCTTAGAAATTCTTATGCCAACCACCGCCTCAAGGATCATAGAATCAAAAATCTGGGTCGAAAGTGAGCTTATGGTGGCTAAATAGAAAGAATAGAACAATTGGATTGAATTTTCTGGACGTATTTTACTCTAAATAGAATTTCTAACAGCGTTGTATGTTCGCAACGTATGTTACCCCCATTTCCTGTCCTCAGTAAAGTAAAGATTGTATATTCAAATGAATTTTTAAACGTTTAATTACGTTTTGAAGAAATATAAAAACGGCTAATTGCATTCGGCTTATCTGTTGAAACATACAAATTTTTATAACGTATAATGGGGGAATTTTGTACATGAGAACAATGCCCAGAAAATGGTATGATTTTTTTTGTTTTTTTTTTATAAATTGCTCACCCTCTGTACATCGACTATAAAGATGTAAATATAAGTATACACACCAGACGTTACATGACTGCTTTACAGACAATAAACTTTCAAGTAAAACACAGTGTTTTAGGGCTATTTGCATGTAATGGGTCTCGGCAAGGCATAGCATAAGAAGTAGTGCAAAAAATATCGATTTCTCAATTATGAACGCGAACTTTTTAAGCGGTGGTCGATTTCCCAGAATCCGTTTGGTACGGGGATAAAAAATTCCTGTATGCGGGTTCCTGAGTTTTTCGTCAACGTTATAAAAGTCATCGCCTGGTTTTACTCTATAATTGTATATAATTCAAGTATTCACGACGAAATATATATGTAAATATATATCTTAGTCGCTAATTGCAGACAGTTTCCTTTACACAAAGTTAAAGATTATATATATTTCTCGTTTTTTTATTTCTTTCTTTCTTTTCTTCGCTTCCAAGACGGCACTCTTGACGCTTTTCTTTTCTGTCTTCAACAAATTTCGTATTCAGAAGAAGATCTCTTTATTTTACTTATTTTTTTTTATTCTAATCCGATATCAATTCAAGAGGAAGGTAGGTACGCCGAGAGGATTTAAATTGTGGTAAAGGTATGGCTATGGCCCAATCTCCCTAATTGCGGGGTATCTTCGCTCGGCGAAACGCATAATGGATCCATTAATTATTAATCAATTAAAATAACGACTAAAAATAGTAGAACGTTCTTGGTAATTATCCCTAGGCACCAGATTCTACGGTATAAAATTAGTTTAGAGTTTGATAATTAATCGACCGCGTATAGGTATATCGACATACGAACAAACAGATTCCTCACATTCGACTCCCTATCCATTTACAATTCCCCCGCAGAACCAAGGCTATGATATTTCATATATTTATCAATTTAATAAAGTGCTTTTAGCGGATTGGCTAAGGAGGGTCGTTTATTTACCACTGTGAATCATCGCGATCATATTATTTGTTCGCAAACGAAATATACTGTCAGGGTTATTTTCCGAGTTCCTTAGATAAGAAAATTTCGGTATTCAGTTTTGATAAATCGTCATTTTTTGTTTTATACGTGATCTTTTTTTTTTTTTTTGATTTCCGTATAACATACGAGCCGCAATCGACGTAGAGAATTTTTTTTTTTTTTGTCTCATTTTATTTTTATCCAGGATGTAAATTCAATCTGTCGCATCGAAGCGAATAGCTTTTCAATTGTATCCGACTGATGCTATAGTCTGTCGCACTTTTGACGTAAAAATTCCTTCACCATACATCGCGAGGTTAATATAATTCAAAATTTATTAGAAAATTAAATTGCGATTCGATCTGTCGAGGTCTGAATTGTTTTTAGGGTAGCGATTATACAACATTAATATTGTTGCTAACCCCATAGTTTGATCAAATTAACCCCCATGGCGATTTAAATGAGTATAATATACACATATAAGTTTATACATGGATACCTATATAAAATAAAAACTTTTTTAAATAAATAACTAACAACAGCAACAGAAAATGAAATGTAAAGAGTGGCCGGCGACTCTCTTTGTTATCTAATAACACCGATTGGCCCCGGGGTTTCAGGTATATAATTAAGGTCCATTGGTAGACCTGAGGGATGTTTTGGTTTCATTATACTATCCAGCAGCCCTTGCGTCGTACTCACAGCCATTCCAAACTCCGAAACGCAAAAGCAAGTACCGGTCTACTCTACAATTACAGCACTACCCTTCGGAGCTATAAATCTTGATACATACATATTCATATACCTACAACCCTTATGAAATAATCATGGCTACATAAGCCTTGGAGGCTCAGAGACTCTCCGAAATGCGAGATATATTTTTTTTATTTATTTTTTTGTCTCTCTTTATTCTTCGGAGTTTCATTAATATATCTTCATTTTGACTTGCTCAAGTCGTTTCGTAAAATTGGGTAAACTTCATTTATTTCATATTGCATAATAATTTATAAGCTATCTTGTATATACCTATATCCTATATAAGTATATGGATTTACCTATACCTATACATGAATCTTCGAACCGGTGAACACGCCTTATTCATATACATATAATACACATAACATATAGTATATAGACCGATGTTTGTCCATTTAATGCGTTAACAATGCCCCTCAGAAAATGTGAAACGTGTTTGGTTACACCCTTGGATGCCTCGAGCTGTGCCGTCCGTAACGCTATGGGCGGCCCATTATATCAAGTACCAATGTGATTTGTGTACATTGCAGTATATATGTTTACTCGTTCTATATCTACCTACGCTTATAAGTATATAGTACATACATCATACGTATTCGTACGTGATTTTCACCTCACATTGGACTTGGTTTCTATGCATGTAGCAAGTTCTTGAGTATCTATAAATGTGTCTACCCTCTCGACGCAACGATGTTTGTGCATAGAAGTAGGTATCCTACAACCCCTTCTCAGAGAGATGAACTAATTATAATCAATAGGCAGAATATAAGATAATATATTTATTAAGAAAAAAAAAATATATATATATATTCCTGTAATGAGTTCCGAAAGTTCATTGATCTGGTTAAAACCTTTATCCAATATATTTTCACTCATTTATCTCGAATACCTATTCTTGAAATTTTCTGCTACAAAATCCCAAAAATAGTAAAACCTTTTTTTCTTTTTCCTTTATCTTTTTCGTTTCACATATATATTTTCAACCCTTCAACATCCAATCGCTATTTCTACGTCGAGAAATATACGGAAGAGGTAGACTTGGCTGTCTATCAAACGCACCCCGTATCACATCTATGTATCGTTGGTCTCGTACCAAAAATACACGTGTAATATAATATATTGAATGCTGGTTGTCAAGCTGCAATCTCGGTGAGTTTTATTTCTCAAAAATAAATTACGGGCTTACAATTGTAAAAAAAAATAAAAAAAAAAAAATGATCAAATCGCTTCAGCTGTAACATTAAAATCTTATTTATAATTCGGGAGTAAAGGTCATGGTTAAAATTTCACAGGATAATTGCTTTCCTCGTCAAAACTTTTGTCATTTTTTTTTTTTTTTTTTTACGTATAACTATTAAGTCACGATTATATTATAGGTACATACAAAAACGGTTTTTACATTTTGAAATGAAATATTGGAAGTGAATTATTCTCGTTGACATAAACTCCCGTTTTTATCGAAGCGTCTTTAAGCGCGTTTAACAAGCTCTCATTTTTTTGTTGTTGTTATTGTTGTTGAGGGGGAGGGTGGAGACTTTCGATTTAGTTAAAAATGTGTCGTTGGTTGAAACAAGGGAACGAAATTAAACTTAAACTAAACTGAACGAAACGAAGCGAAACAGTCTGACACGATTTATATGTCCCCGATCATTCCTGGCACGTCTGCATAGCTAAACAGACGAAAATATCTATTAGCTGATCCGAATTTCGTGTGATCAAAGATATATATGTATACAGCATCGCGGTGAAGCTGGTATTGTGGAATATTCCCATGGCAGAAAAAAAAATAGGGAAGAGGGGGGAAAAAAAGAGAAATAAAAAATAAAATAAAAAAAACTTTTCGAAGCAATTAAGGCCCCTATATCATATTCTGTCCCTTGGCATCGCGTATTTACACAAGTATAATACGCGTTATAGGATTACGTCAAAACATCGACCCGGAATCCACGAATAAAAAAGGAATAGAAGAGAGAGAGAGAGAGTGAGAGAGAAAATGGAAAAAATTTGGAAGGGGTTCGGGGTTCAAAACCGGACTCTACCCTAGCGAATTCGGAATCAACCGACTATTGTTCACCCGTTCATATATACTCACACAAACATGCTACCGGGCTCTCTCTCTCTCTCTCTCTCATATACATATACATATATTATAATGTATACCTTCGATACACAACATGCATATACATATAACATACACAGGTATACGTAAATCGAGAGTGAGAAGGATGTAGAGAATACATTTGTTACGTCGTGGGGTTAATCCCGTACAACAAGAAGATAAAGAGAGATAGAGGTAAAAAGTGATAAATAAAGGAGAAGGCGCGCGTGAACGCGTGTACAAACTGGGTGGTAGGGATCAGTTTAACTCTTTTAAAGTAGGAGAATCGTGTGTGTAGAATAAATTATGCGTAGGTAGAAGAAGATAGGCTAGGTCAAAAGCGATTAAAGAAGGTCGGATTTTTAATCCGGAAAAACGGTTCTACCGTCTACACGTTTGAACGACAGATGTTTTACGTCTCGACTGCTGCAGCAGCAGCAGTGCAACGTAACGCAGTGCAGTGTGGTGCAGAGCTTTTACCAGGGTAAAATTTGCGGGGAGCTTGGAGCGTTATACCTACCCGTGGCTTCATGACGTCATCCATTCAATCTACAAAGAGGCATTTCACTTTATTTCTTTCTATTTTTTTTTTTTTTTTTTTTTATTGTCTCTCTCATTTTTTTGTTTGTTTTTGTCTTTTTATTTTTATTTTTACATATATATATATATTTTTTCTTCGCAAACGTTTCTCATTGTTTTAACTGAAACAATGCTTTGGCCACGCGAATCGTGATTCGCACGCCACATGTCACGTCTGTTTGCGTTCGCGTTCGCTTAGTCGCGGTGCACTTATATCATACACAAATCCGTATTCGTGTGCACGAGTGTGTACATACATACATGATGCAGCAATCTACATATACACATTAAGTTTTATTTCATATCGTGGGAAAATTTTTCTTTTTTCTTTTTTATTATTTAATATATGACGACACGTTTAAAGGTCGAAGACGTATACGAATGTTCGTTCTAATAACGAGTGAAACTGTGTCATTAATTGTCGTAATTTGTTATCTCAAATGAAACTAGGAATTCGCGAATACAGCGAGAAACCGAATCTGACAGAATGGTTATTCTTTTTTTTTTTTTCATTCAATTTTGCTCTCTTTCAATCTCGAGCTTTCGAAAAAAAAAAGAGAAGTTATTTTTAAAAAAGATCACTTCACGCGATACTAAAAGTCAAAACGTACCCTCCGCTTTTTTAGCTTCATCCCTTACTCTTCCTTTCAACACACGAAATCCTGATCTCTGTCGACTGGCACATAACGAGGAGTAAAATAAATATAAGTCTAGTCTCGTTTCGAGGGTGGCTGGGGGCTTTCGACGATGTGAATCGGCGTCGAAGGGCGTCGAAGGGCGTCGAACGATTCATGCGATTTATGCGTGGGAGTGTGTCGTCGCTGACGTATATCGACGTTCCATTTATGTTAGATGTGTATTTATGTCTATGTATGTGCATACACATGTTTTGCGTCAAGAATATACAAGGATATACGTATCACTCTTTTGGGATACGCGAATAAACAATGGAAAAAATTGATACAAGGAAATTGTTCCTCTGTTTACTGACACTGCTTTTTTATCCAACACAATATACGTTGTACTTCGTTACTCGGTAAAAATTTAAAGAAGAAAATTTATCCGAAAATCAATAACTAAAGTTAGAAAACTTGGTAATTTATTATTACTGAATTTATAATTAATTCATTATCTACGAGGATAGTTC
Organism: Macrophya annulata; assembly: GCA_963924015.1. NCBI lineage: Eukaryota > Metazoa > Arthropoda > Insecta > Hymenoptera > Tenthredinidae > Macrophya > Macrophya annulata. Next base: position 17,708,138 of record OZ001261.1, read on the forward strand.
GACTGATGTGAGCTACGACATTTAGGTATTTCAACTTTTAACAGTTAGATTTTGCCCTAAGTACCAAGTTCGTTATTTCGTCTCCGTTTGATAAACCCGACCGAAGTTTCACTGATGTAAAAGCGGCGCGTGTCCCAATTAGAAACGATTCCATTCAAAGTCAAAACTTGTGCTCAAAATTCATACGGGAGAGGGTTCCCTGCTAATAAATCTAGTGGCTCAAAGTCCGTTTGATATTTCCAATATGTATTCCTACCCGTCTACGTATACATACGTATGTACGAAAATACATACATACGCGGGTACATATCTAGTTAATTTTGCCAATTTCAGTACGTACTATACGTGCCGACGACGAAATACGGATACCCTTGGAAACTAGTTTCTGTATCAATTCCTCGTACACGTGAAGGGGTTTGCTTTTAACCTTGTGTAAACTTTAATATTTTACAATTAATGAGAACCCTGTAGAATCAAGTTATTCGAGAATCAATTTGATTAATTACATAGCTCCACACTTAATTATCGCAATTCTAGTCTGAGACTTAAAGGAAAAAAATACGTAGGGTATATTCAGAAATAAGAAATAAAAATTGAAAAAATTCAAGCTACTGCACCCTTCTTGCCGCAAAGTCTTTATACTTTTACATAAAGCTGCTAATGGGTATTACGTGGCTACTGGCTAGGTGCTATTACTCCCTACGTACTCCAATCTCTCCTCTCCCCTAGCAGCGACGAATTCTCCCACGTCGGTAATAGAATAGATCCTTGTTAAGGACCCCGAGGCTATAGAATGGAGGAGAGTAGGAATAAGCAAGGTGGGATTTTTCGTTCAAATTTTAGCTCATATGCTCCGCGAAAAGCATAGTTTTTTTTTTTTTTTTGCAGTTTTTTGTTCTATTTTATTTTGTTTCTTTTTATCTTTTTTTTTTCTTTTTTCTTCCTGTATATCTTTCGGGGGAATATTGTCTAGCTTTTCCACTCTCGTTATATCTATACTATAGCTACTCCTCCGAGTTCAGATTAATATCTTGCCTTAAAGCCAGTTTTGGCACTTTTGCCAAAGATATATTACATATTTTCGGTGTATGTATTTCCCTTATATCTGTCTGATATTCCCATAAGAGAGCATAGCTAGTCGCCTAAAGTATCCCGCCTGACCTCAGAGTACATAAAGGCAGATGTCAGACGACCCCTATGTAATAAAACGTGGATAGGGCCTCGTTAAGGTGATCCGCGTAAGCCTTCCCTCTCTTTCTCTCTTTCTCTCTCTCTCTCTCTCTCTCTCTCTCTCTTTCTCTCTTTATACGTACGTGTATGTATTTGTACAAAAGTTATGCAGGCATATGTATATTCCATATACATATACACACGAGAACTTGCGTCCCTCATTCGAAGCGACATACATGTATGTACAGAGATATATCCTAAGCTGCATACGCCCACGTTTGGGTTAGTATGTGGGAATATTACGTACGGTAGAGAACGTGCGAGCAAAGCTCGCATCTAACAAGTTAAATCTCTCGGTGTGCACGTGACTTTGTCTTTTTAACAACACCCATATCAACTCCCGGAGCTCTGATACACACACGTTTGTTTATTCCAACTAAAAAAGGGGCTCAGCCACTCGCAGTGCAGACCGGTTGATGGGGACAGACTAACAGACAAACTCAATTCTTTAAAGCTGACGTTACTGTGTTAAAGTAAATTTAGGAATTTATACTGTGGAGTAAGGATGGGATTTAACAAACATATATATAATTAGATACTTTTTTTTTGGTTTTTGACTCTTTAAAACGAAATATTTTGTGATTTTTGTTATTTAAAAAAAAAAAAACTTACCATCCAGGTAAAAGTAGCTACTCGCATTGTAGAGGTTCACTACGATGGGTTTTATGTTGTCGAAGGTCATCGTCTTGAGGTGGTTGTCTCTCAGGTCCAGTAGATAAACGTTCGGAGCACCAGCAAGGAAATCTGGCTCGAGAGTAACAAGCTTATTATCACTGAGCCTTAGTATACGTAGATTCCTCATTCCGTCAAGAGCTTTTCCAGAGATGAATTCTATCTGATTTTGAGTCAAATCCAACTCTGCAAGTTCTCGCATTTCGATGAAAGTTTTATCGCCGATCATTCCTAAATCATTGTGTCTCAAATCTAGACGTACGAGACTTTTTAAACCGTAAAATGTATCCCTTGTCAATACGGATATTCCATTTTTACTCAACTCCAATTCCTGAAGATGATTCAAATGCTTGAAAGCCTTGTCGTGCAACGTCGTCAAGTTATTTTCATTTATAAAAAGCTTTCTCAAGTTGGGTAGATTCACAAACACGTCCCTGCATATCTCGGCTATACGATTATTGTCCAAATTTATGTCGGTAAGGTTTTTCAGATTCTCAAAAGCGTGTTTTGACAAATTTTGAATCTGATTTCGGTTCAAATTAATATGTACTATCGATGATATGTTCGAAAAGGCGCGTTCTGATATCACGCTGATCACCGCGTATTGGATTGAAACGGTCTCTATGTATTTTAATTGCCTTAATACCGTTGTGGGAATGTGAGTAAAGCTTCCATTGCTTTTTACGCTTAATGTAAGCTTTTCTATGTAAGGCTGGGAGTCGAAATGATTCCATATCGGTACTTCTGGCTCCAGTCTACCAAAGATCACACAGTTAGCTTCCGTTGCATTTCGCAAATCGTTTGGCAGGCAGTAGCAATATAAGGGAGCACCTGGCTCGTCAATTTCGCACAGGTTCGCTGCTTTTTCCTTCGTATCTTTCGACTTCTTTTTACTTCGGGATTTCGTCGTCGCGGTCAGGACCGACGGTGCCAGCAGCGTCAGGATCAGAAATAATGGGATATGCCTCACCGGAAGCCTCATTGTCTGGAACAATGAAAGAAATATATAAAGAAGAAAATTAAAATTAAATGATATTTTCAAATTATATTATGACCCATTATTTTTTACGTATTCAATTTTTATATCAGATACTAAAGTATATTTTATGAGGAAAGGTTATTCTTTGCCACATCATTTTCCTAAATCCTGAATCCAACCACCGCGGTAAATTTGAATAGGAAAATTTCGTTGACCTCGCATAAGATTAACGCGAGGTTCGACGGCCCGGAAAATCTTTAAGGGTAGATAAAAAAAAAAAAAAAAGAAAAAAAAAAAAGTAGAGCACACCTACCCGAGGAAAAACGAAGCTCCCCTTTTTCCGTAAAACAAAGAAAACCTCGGACTAGTTTGATACCGAGACACGGTAGGTAAGCTCTTTGAAAAATTATTCCCTCAAGTGGAAAGTTGCATAATATTTCCTACCCTGCACTTTACTCTTATATTTTATTTTTATTTTATTTATTTTTTTTTTTTTCGTAAACTTTACACTCCCTTCCTTCATATAGGCGATGACACATTAACTTTGCATTCAATTTTTTTTTTTTTTTTTTCTTGCTTGCTTACTTTCTTGAGCACGATAATAAATATTTAGAAACAATTTTGTCTCGGAAATTAACCCTAATAAAAATAATAAAGAAAATTAAAAATTTGGATTAAATCTTAATTTATTAATAAATACACTTGTACTTTCGTATCCGTTGTTTCTCGTCGCGTTGAAGTTTTAGGATTCATAAGACATTTTGTTAATTTTTTCTTTTTACCAAAATGATATGACTGTGGGGTAAACTCGTTTCACTGAGGTTGACGTTAAGGTATTTATCAGCGTAAAAACATCCCACGTTCTTGAACTATCGAAATTCGATATCAAAAGGTTTCGTCATTTTGTTGCTGACAAAAGTTTTAAATGAAATTCCTTTGGAATACCCAGACCACGTCATTATTATAGATATCTCATATATATATATATATACGTCCTTACAAACATATGTATCATACATGTCTACATACATACATCGTTTGGCACTAACTTTCGAGTGACTGTAAATATCGAAAGTTTCCCCACTTTAATTCACTGTCAAAGTATTTTACCAAATTTTCATCACTTTACTCTGAGCAGAGGCAGTTCGACGAAAGCTGTATGAGTACACACATACGTATACTTTTACTTCTTTCTCTTATACGCGCTATCTCTGAAAAACTTTTTCCTTTTCTCTAACCCTAACCAGCTCCAGCGTTTTACTGGGAGTTCTTTTATTCTTTCTTTCTTTATTTCTTTCTCTCCTTCTTTATTTCTTTCTTTCTTTCTTTCATTCTTTCTTTCTTTCTTTCTTCTTTTCTATTTCTATTCGTTTTCTCATCGAACTCGAGAAAAACCTGGGGCCCTTTGAAATATACGCCCGATCCTGTTCTACAGACAAATTGATGAAGTGAACTCGAACGCATATATCCAGAGGCTTTGAATACCCAGGTGGTCCCTGTGGCGCCAAGGAATTCCTAGCCGATTCGCTCCGTCGAATAAGACTGTTCAAAAACATCTTCGAAGAAACACCCTTCTGTACATATGTATATGCCATACTTCGACTTATAGCTCTAGAATTCCTTTTCCAGTATAAGGTATCCATTTATAGCAACGCTGTAATAACTCTTCTTAATTTGAATCTTATCGGTATATAGACCAGGCCTAACCAACCCTTCTTGTACCCCTAAATATACACTATGAACATTGCTGAGAGAACTGTACCTGGTCTAGCTCTACCATCTTGTCTCCTCTTCGTCTCGTCTGTCCGTTGATAAGAGGAATAATTTTTAGCTGTCTGTTTATGCAAGCCTCTTCGAAAAATCTGTTTACGTCAAGTGCCTACCGTACCCTATACTATTTACTATAGCTCGAAAATGATGGGATATATTATGCATGTAGATATATATAATGTATACATATATTTATGTATTTAAATCATCAAATCTTCATAATTTAGGGGATGGAATTTGTTTCCTTTTTTTTTTGTTATTTCTATGTCGTCGGACTTTTTGTGTTTCATACATATCGTCAAAGATAACGTAGGTGTACATTTTTCTCAATTATTTATAATCGGTTCTAGTATATCAGTATGTAATGTATAATAAATAAATATCCGTATCGTTTTATTGATTTGATATAAATTCACAAAGAAAATTACCATAGGGAGAGGAGCACACGCCGGTTTAATCGTCGTGATCTGAAGTGATTTTTTTTCCAAGTTTCGTTCTCGTAAGTTCTTAGGATCTTTCAGTATACCAGAGTAGATATTTTAGGACGGCATCTTCGAGGGCGTACTTGAGAGAACGCGAGTCTGACCCGTGCACACAGATAAAAGAAAAGACAAGAAAAGAAAACGAAAGGAAAGTAAAGAAAAAACAAAAAAAAAAAAAAAAAGAAAAGATCAGAAGAGAAACTAAACTGAACTGAATGAAAGGAAAATCATTTCAATTGTTGAATATGTAACGTTCCAGCAACAGAATACTTGATACACGATATTACAGCTGTTATGTATACATTTTTCATGGACCGTGTCTATAATGAAAATATACAATGAAATCGGATAATACTTTGACCGGTTAATCCGTGTATCTAAAGAGAGCTAAGAGATATAAATTTTTATTAACAAAACAATCGATTCTTCCTGTTGAGATCAATGATGCATGATTTGAGATCAATTTTAAACCGAATAAGCGGTAGAAAATTTACGCCTATTTGATTAATTTCGTTTACTTAACGTCATTTGAGTAAATCCTTTCTGATAGTAGAGAGTAAGAGTTAAGTTTATACAACCTATATTTCAAGTAGTTATAACCAAAAGTCTCAAGCTGGGCGCAGCTCCTGCCTACGCATTGTTGCGAAGCTATTCTAAGAGATATGTGAGTATAAGCAAAGCGATTTCGCGGAAAAAAATACCAGCTTTGATTAACCAATAGACAATCTTCTCGGTATTTTATTTATGTACCTTTTCGCCGCGATTACACAACGAACATCAAGGAGACTAGAAAAAAAAAAAAAAAAAAAAAAAAAATAGTTAAGATATTTCTGCACATATCCGTTTCTATTGACATAAGTTTCCACACTTTGAAACCATTCGAATTTTCACTAGTGTCTAAAATACTTTCCAACTATTGTTACGTACGTATATATATAGAACGTGAAGGCGAATTATTTGGCACGGTGCATCTGCATAGGGTATGACGTAATAATTTAATTGCAGTCAAGTAGAGGCTACGATGCATAACATATACTTATAACTGTTCTGACTGCTGCAGGGTTCAGTTCCATATATACGTCTATAGGTACGTATGTACATACATTATATTTCGATGCGTCTACCTACCATCTATAATCTAGATACCGTAGAACAGTAATTTACCCGATTGACGGCGGTATTTGATCTCAGAAATGAAATTGAAGTAGGAGTTCACTGTATATGGGAAAATTACGTAGATCAGGTGACGTCACTCGACAGATATTGCCTCGCGGGTTGTATGAGCTACTCAAGTGTCACATGACTCGTCGAGTTATTCGTCACGTGTCTTCCCTTGTTTTTATACACGTAAATTTCCCCCCCTCTCTCTCTCTCTCTCTCTCTCTCAAGTCGTTAGGGAGTCTGTACTACGTACAAGGATTCTAATACCACTTTGCGAGACCTTTTACTGGAAAGGGCTCTGTGAAGTATATTCGATAAAAAAGAAACATAACTCTTCGTCTATCTTGGATAAAAGTAGTAGCTGCACGAGTTCGAAAAACGAAAAAAAAAAAAATGTTAACATCGATTATATAATTTTCGTCGCTCACGAAAACTGCTAGAGTTATAATGTTTTTCTATCTCATTTCAAGTTTCTTCTGATTGTCAAAATTCATCAAACCGAACACCGATGGACCGTATCGTTTACCTATAAAAAAGAAAAAAAAGAAAAGTATCGCATACGCCTATACGCTTAGTCTACTACACATTCTATATGCTTGACGCCATAAATATAGAGACTGAACTGCTATTTCTGTAAGCTCTGAAAAGAAGAGTAAAACGAAGAAAGAATGAAGAAAATACTTTCTATAAAAGACGAGAATATAAGGTGTGGTTTTAAAAGTTATTGTGACGTCATCTGTCCCACGTAGTAGTAGTAGTAGTTTTAGTTGTAAATTGAACTGAAGCTAAGGTATTAAGTTGACGTTGGTTTTAAAATAAACCATGCTTACCCAGCTCATCCTAATCTCGCATAACAACCTCGAGGGACCAAGGAACCAGATATACACGTATATATAGGTACGGTAGTACCGTTATCCAGCTTTCAAGAGCCATAACCCTAGTAGCCCTGGTACCCACCCTCGATTAAAAGTCATATAGATATACCGGTAAGCCAAGAATTTGCGCGAGTATCTCCTACGGGAATAGTGTACAACGAATTCTGGCTAAATCCTTTGACCCCTAACGCTGAGATCGAAGAGATGTTGTACGATTATTAGGAAAGACGTTTGTCTCGAGAATTTCGAGTCGAACGTTATAGAGTTTTGGGATTTTATACGAAATAAGTGAACTCGATTACTTTAGAGTTTCCGGGGGTAGGTATAATGCGAGGAAATTTTTTTAAAAGCCTGATCGCGCTTTCAACGGACGCGTCAATATCTTAATGCTTGGAGCTTTAACGCAACGATATATAGGTACCTATACCTATCAACCTAGTAAAGTCGCGGGAGAGAAACGAAGGGGATTTAAAAGGCCGGGGTATGAGATTGTGAAAGGGGTTAAAAACGGAAGCGCGCTGTCATGATGCGGTAAAAATCGACTAAAAAGATAATATTACGCTCACACATTATGACTTGGATGGATGTATGTGTGTGTGTATCTGTGTACGGGGATTTGATTATACTGCAAGGAAGTGCATGCAAATCCTTACCCAGTACTTACATAATGAACTGCAGTTATACCGTTGCGAATTTACATAACGTGACGTATAAGAACGGGACGTTATAAACGTCACGGAGCTTGTACACGGACAAAATACTATACCCATACATTATTTATACTAACTGGTTGATTTTTAGAAATATCACAAAGTCAAGGTGTCTCAGAGTAAGTCATTATTCTTCGTTATTCTACGTCCTATACGACATAGACATTTTACGAACTTGCAAATTATTTATAATATTCGTATTATTTTCTAGCAAAAGAATAATGACCCCTCTTTTATTTTTAATTCTTATGAATTTTTCACCGGTTTGACGACACATCGAGATATCGTGTTGCAATCGTAGTGAGAAATTCATATCGTTCTGATCATGTGATATGATTTAATTAATTATCTTTATTTATTCTGTTTTTTTTTTTTTTTTTTTTTTTTTTTTCTATTTTTCTCGCAATACTGTAAATTGTTTAGCGATTTTATCTAAGCGACGTATACATCGGGTTGATTACTCTGCGTTAGTTGATTAGTGGGAATGACCGCAGCGAGCGTGACTTCATTACCACTGACTATAGGTATTGTCTCGTTTCTATTTTTGCATCAGACTTATACGTTGTAGGTGTAGGTGCAGCTACTCGTCGAGGTTATAAGGCATACATGTATAATGTAGAATGTAGATGATTGTCTTTGGTCTGACGTCATTTCCTACGTGTCCAAGTGCACGGTACGGTTGTTATTTATAATTTTTGTTACGTGATAGGTATTTGAAACGACCAAGCCATAAACCTACTTAGGAAAAGTATCAATATATAGTTATTCGTGTCGACTGGTTGACAATACCCATGATATATATATATATATATATATATTTTTTTTTTAAACGAGATGAAAAATACACTTTGGATAACCATCGCCCCGGCTTTTTGAAACCTTCTTACGATTCGTGTCGTTCGATTCTTGTCGTCGATTTAGTTTTTTTTTTTTTTTCTGTTTTTTTTTTTCTCTTTATACCCTCTCAAACTCCTACGAGCTTCAATTTTATATACTTTTCGAATATTACCCTCGTCTTCGATAACTGCTACTTGGATTTCCGAGAGTATAAGAACGTGTCACGTTTCATACGATTTCTGTACGTTTTACTGCAGTCGTATGATATTATCATTTTTCGTTCGCCCGATGTTACGTTATATATACAGGGTGAGTCTTGTCAAAGTTCTCACCTCAGTTACTATAAAAACATTATTTTCGGGCGAACAAAACCTGCGATTCCATAAAAATTAAATTCACAGGACTCAGGTGCGCACAGTGTGAAGGTTACGTTTGAATTTTTAGCCCCTGGTCATTTAATCAGCCGAAAAACTACATTTCAGCATAGCTTAGCCACGCCCATTTGAAACCTTTGAAAAGACTCACCCTGTATAGATACAAAATTTAAATTCATGCGATTCTATTTTAATATTAAATAAAGTTTGAGCTAGGAAAAAAAAAAAATAAATAAAAATAAAAACGAAGATTATTTTTCCGTGTGAATTCGAAGCCGATTATACCGTTAAAATTTGTTTAAACTTTAAACAGTTCGTAAGATTTATATCCCGCTTAATGTAAGTAGGATTTGCGTAATTCCTGGATTAAGGACGTCGCGAAATTTCGTCTTGTTGCATTTCAGGTACATACATACATACATATATACATAAATGTATGTACATACGTGCAGTGTTGAATACCGGGTTACAGGATGCACCGGAGAAAGACAAACCCGGCTAAACAATGGCTTGTGGACAAAGAGGAATTCTCTTGGGATAACGTAAATCCAAGGTGCTGAGAGGGTCTAACTCTAACTATACTTACTCGAGCAGCTGAGTGAGAGACAAGAAAATAAATACTAACTTTTAATTTCTCGACTAGTATAGCACACGTCGTGTCGCATCAGTAGACAGACACCATCTAGACGAACTAGAAACCCTTCGTGTTGTTCCAAGAAACAATGCCGACGTTATGGGTAACCATTTTGTACATACATGAACCAGAGATACCTAAAACAGTGTTCTTTTCTTTTTTTTTTTTTTTTTTAACACCCTAATTTTACTAATTATTTATTCAAAGACCACCGAGAGTTTCGGATAGAGACATGCGGGCACGACGATTCTGTCACTGGTGGTAATTTCCTAACAAAATATCACCTCCTATTTACGTTTGTATCGAAAAACATTATTTTACACGTCATAAATCGTCGGGAGTGTTTTTCCTAAATTACGGATTACAGATTTTTGTGCATAAAATTCAAATAAAATAATAAAACTAAAAATTAGTAAAAAAAAAAAAAAAAGATACATTTAACGGGTTAAACGGTTAAATTTACGAAGGAATTATCGACTTAGGGGTTTCAATCCGCAAATTTATTTTATTACCATAAGTTTTTAAACGTAGGTACTTATACAATACGTTAAAAAAAAAGGTGTGATTCTTTAATTGTGATAATTTGTTTCAATAATTTCAAAAAATATCACCATCCTGCACCTTACGAATTTATGCATCCTGCAACTTGTGCGGTCTTGGTAACATTGGGAAGAGAATAACACCCCTAACTCCCCGTTTACACGTCGGAAAGATTTCTCTCGTAAGAATATAATGGTCAAAGTTTTGAGTAACGCGTCGTTAATTGATAATTAGGAACGGTTTAATTTGTTTGACAATTAGAGGCTCGCTTTGGCCGTAGAAAATGGTCAAAGTTGGATATGTGTAGATATGGTATAGGCGTAGAAACGCGTACATACATATACCCTAAAAACCCACAGACAAGACAGAGAGAGTAAAGCTAAGCCGAGGCATTCCCTTGGTTAAATAGACGTCAGCCGACCGTAAATTAGTGGGACGATCCCTTGTTTAATTTGGAAACCCTTCTGTCAGCTGTACACAGTAGTGTACCAAAGTTACACGTGTTGGTCGAGACCCCGGGATGTTTGCATAAATTCAACGTATGTTTATATACAGAGCATCTCATTTTAATCTGTTCAAGCGAATATCTTATCTGGTGTCGAAGACTGAGCCATAATCTTTTACTTTTCTTTCTGTTTGTCTTAAGTATTCTGTTTTTCTTTGTCTATCGTTCGATATTTTTTCATACGAATTAACATTCGCATTGAGAATAGACGCTATTTATTTGAGACAGAAATTTTGGAGAAGGTACGAAGCCGAATCAAACGATTTCTAACTAACTTTCATCCCCATGGACAGATCGAGAGTAGTTGCCTGTCGAAGTACAAGAGTATGCCAACGTCCCATGAGCCATAAATTTACTCTTGTACTTTCGAAGACGATAACTCAGGGTTGGTTCATCAGAATGAAACTTTACTGGATACCGTTCAATGTAGCTCGATATTTTTCAAAACTTTTCTGATGACAAAAGCCAAGCTCGTATTTCAAAGAAAAAATAAACTGAGAGTGACAATTCGGAAGATATCTACGAGTTTGAAATTTTTTTTAACCAAATTTAAAACAGTATATGTAGAGAAATGGTAAGAATTACCATATTATAATCATATTACGTGTTTTTTTTTTTTTTCGAAAATCCCAAGTAAACACATTACGACGAAGTGTGATGTATGGTGTAAGGTTTAGATAAGATGGTATTGTCTGTGCAGTTTACTTGCGTTTATTGCTCCGTTAATCTAAATTAGAAGATATCAAGGTTACGGCTGGGTGAACAATGGTTAAGTGTAAATTTATTTAAATTTTAATTAGAACAAGTCCAGTGACGTCTTTTACTTTAATTAGTTGACATATCGTCGCTGTCTTTAATTAAACGGATCACAAAACATTTGAAGTTCCATCATCGCCTATAGCCTGTCGACTGCTTTCACAGCCTTTTAAGTCCATCGATCGATACTTGCTCACTATACTATGAGGATTATTCTGAGATCAATTACTTTCGTATACAGAGTAGAGTAGATAAGTTTTTGTTGGTTCAAATTTTACTTTTCTCTACAGTATTTTACTCTATTTTAATTGCCCGGTACTCAAACCGAGACAAATATAACTGACATATGAAAATAAACAATCTTCCACTAAATGTACAGTTTTATTTTACTTACATTCGTGACCTATGACAATTGACCCTTTTCATATATATTCAGTTTTAATACGCCGGAATTCTTGGTACAGCTTTAATTATATCCTACTTGTTTTCTTTTATTATATCATTACAACGAATCATAAAATCAGTTACAAGATTATTGAACCAGACTGAAGGATACGGACTAAGAAACATTTACTTATGTGTGCTTGTCTGTACAATTATTCAGTCATGATTCTAAAAACAAATTTTTATTGGACTCTGATTCATGAATTATTCTTAACACAATCGAACTATTATTAGGCATTGTTCTATGTACTAGTAGTCGCTTATATTCAGGCTCAGAGGTTTATAAAACCTTCTTAAAAAATTCGAGGTGGTCTTAGTTATATTTAATCTCACACCTCTCGACTCACTGTTAGATCATAGTTTCTCACATCCCTTAGCTAGCTGATTTCATCTCTTTCATTTTTACTTTTCTATTACGTAGGTAGGTACCTACTTTTCTTCCACTTCAGTTTTTATTTTCTATTTTTTCCTCCACTTTAACACGTCGCGTGTTATAACTGAATCGTGAAACCGTTTTCATTATTAATCGGGCTATTACGGGCAGATATAGAATGTCACAAGAGGTTTCATTTCATATCATTCTCGGAAAAGATAATTAAATCATGAAAAATAAGAGAAAGCACAATAAAATAGTAAACGTATGCCTCAGCTATATATATTTGACAAGAATATTATATACGTATATTCGTATAGATAGGCAGGTATGGTTCTGCTCATATAGATTTCAAATAGAATTTCATTGGAGGGGGGTAAGGAAACCCGGCACCCCCCCATTTAGTCCTCGAGGGGGTTCACGGAATGGAAATTCCGGACGTGATCTCGACCCGTACATATAACGACAGTAAAGTAGTTTAAAGCTTCTTAAGAATTCGCGAAATACTTTAATCTTATATATACCTACCCTACCTGCGTCAGGATATTTTCTCCGCTTCGAAAACTCGGTGCTGGGACTTTGTTCTATGAGAGAAGATTTAACATTTTTCCAATACCAAGTAAATATGTATATACGTTGGTATATAGGCATATTATATACCTATGTGCTCGTACATACCGGGTGTATGTACGTACATACCGAGTACTGGCAGCGAAAATCATAGTTTATATAGAGTCGTTTATTAGACGTTTACAGAAAATGGGTTTGGCGCATGCAAATGCAGGAGTAAAGGCGCGGAGGCGTGTTCGAATATTAATCAAGACCATTTACTGCTCGAACCTCATAACTCAGTAAAATCATTCGACTATCCGATAAATCGACGTGTTCAAATTCCAAGACTTCCGATTTTAGAAAGTCCGGAAATCTTGCCCGTTGCGTAACGGGATTATAGGACGAAATCAAACTCCCTTACCCATTTCCAAGGAACTATAACATCCTCTACTTATATACGACTTATTTATTACCAGCTAACCGTAATCTTATAAGTCAGACAGTTCCACAAAATAAAAAAAAATATATGTATATAAAATAAAATTAACTTATTGCTCATAGAAATTTTCTCTACTTCTTTCTCTTACTATAATACGATGCTAATAGTAATCACTATAATCATGTAAAAACATTAAAAAAAATTGTCATCATGAATTACTTGAATTATTTCCCTTGTATTGGTAATAAATTTTATGCAATTAAATGTGGACCTTTGTTGTGTATATGTATATGTAAAACGAACGTATAACGAACGTTTCTCCAGACTTACATCATTATTTAATTGCATTACGAATGATAGGTGAAGAGGCAGAAATCTGATGGTACTTGAGAGAAAATACTTCCACGAGTAGAATTCCTCTTGGGGGAAATTATATTTTTTTCTCTGTAGTATTTTATAATAACGTGTCAAATAAAACGAGTAAAAATATGGTGGTGACGTACTCGACAGACGAGCTACGTCTGCTATACATACATATATACATATACCTACACAACGAACGCGGTAATAGAACCTGACTAATATGGCTTATCTATGTGCACCAGTAATTTCACATGACAATTAAAAATATCATGGTACGAAATAACGACCGGCTATAATATATATATAGGTATATCCACCTACCCACGATGCGATGGGTAAATTATATATATATGTATGAAAAAATATTTTTTTCTACTACCGTATATGATGCAGTCGTGATATCATCTCGGTCTGAATAGTCTAGCAGTAGGTATAAGTACGACACGCCAACATTTTCGTATAAAGACAATCGATATCAGATAATATAGTACCATATACAATCATAATACACACTTACGGACGCACGCACGCACTCACCCTATCGCACGCACGATGAAAAAGGGTGCAGGACCATTTTAATTGACCGAGTCGATTTAACCATAAGATAAAAAAAATTGTTGGGTTTGAAAAGACGACATTAAAAAATAATTAGTCTTTTTTCGATCCATAGTTTTTTTTTTTTATTATTATTTTTTCTGTTTTGTTATAGATCTAACAGGAATTTTTGCACGAAAAAAATTCTATCTTCATTCTATACAAAAAAAAAAAATAATAAAATAAAAAATTGAACGTAATATTTGTTTTAATAAGTTTAATACATATGTATATCATCTTATATACATTAACCCATGTCGTAATAAATTCATAAATAAATTATACGAGATAATGATAATGGGTTACACTGTGGTGTGTACGTGTTAAGTGATTGCGCGTCCTTAATTAGCGAGAAAGATTTTAATCTTAATTTCTCGGTTGCACCGCGAGGACATTCATCCTGCGGTAGAAAGCGAGGTTTGTTTAGACGTTGCGTTAACGTTAGGGGCTAAACAGCTACGAATACTGTAGACTAATTAATTAATGAGAGAGTAAACCAAGCCGGTAGTTGTTATATGCATCGTATATAAGTTACATTTAGGTATACGGTAACAAAACAGCTCCAAGACCACACCGCGCGGTTTTGACAAAAGTTCGCCTTTACTAATTTACCGATTTTTCCAATAACCTGATTTAAAAATTCTGGCAATTCCGCTAAGACCGGAAGTAACTGTATATTGTATAAATAATTGGCCGTTTAAAAAGGTGCCTATATTTACTCCCCGGTTAACCAAGGCGTGACCGTGTTTTTAAGGGTCAAAGGAAAAAAAAATCCGCTTTATATCCGTTCGAAAATCAACGAAAAGGTAAAACGGAAGACTTGCTGGGGAGTGAAGCTTAGGGGTAATTCAGAACTGGGGATAACAGACCATTAACGGAACGGTGATAATGGTATTAATTATGTAGTCAATTATCAGCCAACGGGTGGATATCAGTTTACAAGAGTTTCCTTTTCGCATCAATCTAAAACTGTCAACGTAACACGTCAGTGTGCATATAGGCACGAGTTCACTATACCTACACTCGGTCAGTGGCCACTACCACGTTCTCTGTCTGTGTCTTGTCTAGCGATTCTCTCATACACGATCGACTGATTATACACCTCGATTAATGGCGCCATAACAAACTGACATATTTCATAGTTTGATTGACCCAGCTATGACATTCTGTCCAACAAATGGTGAGTCAATTAATTGCGTGCTGTTAATATTGAACAAGCAATGAGTCTATAAGCGGAATTGAGCCACCGTTAATATAACTGTTTTACGATTACCTAGATATGAGCGGTGGACATTTAATGAGAAAATTATGTTCGATGACATTATTCAACAGATGTACATACGTTATACGAACAATAATTTATTGTGAATCTTTTTTAAAACGAGAATGCGAAATAATTTTTATCATGTTTCTGAAATTTTCGTTTTAATATATTACATCGTATAATTATGAAACGCGTTGCTAGAATTTTGAAATAGCTTATTAACCGGCGGAAATTAAATTACGAAAACAAGATTGAATATTCCATATATCTTGTCATTATAATAAGAAGTATTTCTGTAATGAGTTTTGTTCAAATTCGTTGAACAATTACCGAGCTACATAGTAATGGAATTTCAAATTCTTCCCTCTGATAAATGTCGACAGTGCCGTCTTTAGCCAAGGGCCTACGGGGCCCTGGCCCAGGGCCCCGTAGGCCTAGGGCCCCGAGCTCCTGGAATGAGACATACGATCCGAGTTCAAAAATAAATGCAATCTTGGAGTTTGAAAATCCAGATAGAATAAAAAGGGTTTAATCAGTTGGAGAAATTTGAATCGAAAAAAATTCAGACTTATTTCGATAAGATGAGAGATTTCAATCAAAAATATTATAATACTCAAACAAATCGACTGATTACAAATGAAATTTGGTAGCAAAGGAAAATATTTACGCAAGTTCGTCTACGATATTACTAAGAATTCGTGCATAACGTTGACGCAAAATAATACATATAGAGGCTGCGGAAAAAAAATCCGCTCGACTAGATAGGTAAACAAGCTACAGAAATTTTGATATTTATTCAAAAAAAAGATATGAAAAATTGGAGAGAGGAATTTTTCGAAAATTTCAAACATCTTGAAAAACAATGTCCTTACATGGGCCCCGCAAGAATCCTGGCCCTGGGCCTCATATTTTTTAAAGACGGCACTGAATGTCGATCAAGAAATTTCTTTTTCATTTTTGAATTAAAAACTCGGTGCTTCGCATTTTCAGAAGCCAAATATAGAAAATTCTTGCAAATTATAAAATTACAATACAATTCTTTCAAAGTGTGGATTCACCATCTGTTCCCTCTACTCTTCAACAGATTTATAAACTCTTCAAGGTAGTATTTGTGTACCGAATTTTTTAAATTGTGACATCAGAATCGAGGAATTTGATTCTAACAAAAAATTGAAGTAGGAGGGGATAATTTGAAATTATAAAAACCACTACGTGTCTCTGAGTAATCATTACGGCACACCTTGCAGGTTTTTGTAGATAAATCGAGGACAAGTATCTATAAGGTAATAAAATTTCCGAGATCTCAAAGGTGTGTTACGATCGATATTCATAGTTTGTTATTAGGCATGACTACTGAGCTTTTCAAGGTAGAAAATTCCCCCATAGAAATTCAAAGGGACTCAGTCACGCAATACTTGTGAATATTCATCGCGTTGTTACAAGTCTACGACTTTACGAGCCTTCAAAGGTTACAGAATTACGAGATACATACGCGATGACTTTATGGTGACGTCACAGGGTAATCGTCGCCTGTGACGTCATTCTATGGTAGCTCTCATTGCGCTCGAATATCCCATTGGATAAGACGTTGTATAACACGCGTTTAATTGAACGACTAATAATGACGCGGGTATGATAACCCGGCTCGGGTCGAAGGGTGGTCCACGAACTGTTCTAAAGAGTGTCGAATGACTCATCTTCACAGTTGAGCTGAATATTAATAGCTTTATAAATAGTGGGAATGTCTATTTTACAATCTCTCTAGCGTCGCTACGTTTAGATATAATACGCAACGCAACGCATGCAGTTTAGTATTTTTGGAAACACATTTCGACGAATTCTATATAATTCCCGGGATTTTAGATGTGCTACTTAGTTGTCCGCGGTCAAAATGATTGCGCAAATTTCAAATCTATAAAAAATGGCGAGAAGAAACGTTGTCAGAATATGAAATGAGATGAAATTTTTTTAATTACATTATTCTATTAGTAAATAAAAGGATATATGAAAACGTGTAGGTATAAATCTTTGAGAGAGTTTGCTGAGTTCACTCTCGTTATTGAAATGAAACGAGGAATTCCTTTTGCAAGAGGCATTCGTCTCGAATGTGTTTAGTAAAATCCGTTCAACTCTCCTTACGCTTGGAAAATTTGAAATCGATTCTTTAACCGTAGATCAAAGGGCCATAGGACGTATAATTTACTTTCTGCATGGGCAGACTTCAATGAAATCTCGATCTTAGATCTTATCTTTAGGGTATATGCGGTCTAATGTTCAAATTCTCATATTCATTCTACATTAAAATTTTTAATTTTAAATCACATCTCTACACTTCGAAAAACTTGACGTTTGAATAGTAAAAATCATACCGAAAAAAAAAAATCTAAATCTAATTTTATCAAATAAATTCTGACTCCCTTCTAGCGAGAATGAAATTTCTAAAAATTCTAAGTTACCAAAATAAAAAAAAAAAAATAAAAAAATCATCACCTAACGCCAAGGATGCGAGTAAATATTCCAAGCAATAAAATTTTAAGCTCTTGAAACAAAGCATTGTGCGTTATACTTTAATCGTGTTTTATTACATGCAACTGAGCGCCTCATACCGGGTAACAAATTGTATAAAGTTGATTTATACTAGTTATGCGTATAATTATCATATATCCATGTTGACTGGTAAAGGAGTCTGGTAGAGCATCGGCATACCCGCATACTGACGTAATAATTTAATATTTATACAATTAAGCCAGTGGCTCTGAGCGAAGGGGTCGAAAACTTTGTTAGGATAGGCGAAGCGTGAAACCGGTAGTTTCACCCCAGGCTAAATTCAAAATGGCCGACTAAAAATGGCGGGTTAAAACCGCTAATTTTCCAAAACTTGAATAAATTTTATAAATTTTATACTCTCAATATCTCGCTTCAGGGTAGTCCAAAATGTTTGATAAATTTTTGACCAAAAATTTAATTCATAGAAAATATTTCATAAATCAAAATGAATCCTAAATATAAGAAGAAAATAAGCGTCGAACACATTCGCTAGATCAGAAAATATACTCAACAATATTAGTGTTATACCAACACTATAAAATATTTGAATAATTATGCCAAGGTTCTCGTAAATCTTAAACCATACGGGCGATATTTTAATAGTTTTATTTGTTATTTTACGTCTCTTAGAAAATCTCTATAGTCAAAGCATCTGCCAAACTTTGTTCCATTTAGCAAAAATACAAACAGTTCAACAGGCTACCGCGGTGTAGCACCTGTTCAATCTTATACTTGAGCTTTTATCTTTAACACCGCATCGGTTATATATGGACTATCACTTTTCATCCGGTTTAATAAAAAACAAATATATATCACTATCTCCCTTTTCGTTAGATGGGATATAGCAAAAAATGAAAAAAATAAATAAAAAAAATTCTTGGCAACTATACATGCCGCATTAATTATACCCTTTTTGACAATTCAAAAGCTACTTCTCTCCTCCCACATGGTAGAGAGACCCGTGTCTTAACACGTCCGTTTCTAACCGGAGAGTAGTAATAACAGTGACATCATACTCGAGGGCGGATGAGACCGGAAAAACTTGAACACAGTATAAACCGCATCAGTTGGTGATCATTTTATCCAGATTGTCTAAATAGTGACAAATCTGATCACATAAAATTAGAACCTATATGAACCAGGTGGCTTTTTGATACTTTTATTATCGGTTGTATAATTTTTATATATACGAATGTTAAAATTATATCTATGGATAACTGCAGGATATAAAAATTAATATAAAAAGGATATTTATAGGTATGTACGTTTCTCGTAATGTCAAATCATGAAATTTAATAATATTTTAACTGTAAGGGTTAAAGTTTTGAGTTTAAATCGTTATCCCTCAGAATCCCCGGGTCTCTATAGATATACATATATATGTAGTTTTGATTTGATTAGTTATACTTCGTGTCAGAAGTTTCTCTGGCGGTTTGCCGCACAATTGGTTTGCTTCAGACCTTTTAGTTTCAAAAGCTCCAGAATTTACAGTACGTTGGGATAGCTGGGAACAGATGTTTCTTGTAGTTTGATAAAGAACGCGGGTAGCGAGAAGAAAAAACGAAAAAAAAAAAATGGTAAAATAAAATGAAGGGGGCGAGGCGGGAGAAATGAAATGATCATTACCATCTAAAAGTCGGTGAGAAACGAATCCAGGAATTAATGGCTCTCTAAAAAAAAGAAACAAAAATTAACCAAAATCTTGTAAAAAATCTTTGCAGTTTAATATCTGCATTGATCTTATCCCGAATTATGGCAGTAGATGAACTTCAAACTTTACATACCAAAGACAGATAATGAATGCCGAAAAAAACTTCGCCTTTTTCCAACTTGAAACTTGACCGACAAAGTCGTGTTCGAAGCTTTAGACGATCCTCTAACGATTTAACAAAAGCGACGCATTTTAACAAGCAGACGCTTTTGTTCAATAGTTGGATCCCACTTGTCTCAAAGAGTTGCTTTGAACGGGATTAACTGTACATAATATATCCAGATTATCCAGATACAATGCTTATACATACGTATTTGTATAGATACGGGGATGGTCGCAGCCGAGTGTATAGGCAAGAAGTTTACGACGACTGTCACTCTTTTGAACGAGTTAGAACTTTTCTAACTTTAGTTTAGTTTAAAACTTTTTTAATATAATTTTTTCCAGTAGTCTTTTTTCTTTTTAGAGGAGGTTTTTCTTTTTATTTTTTTTTTTTTTGTATCTGACAATAAGGCGAATTTATGATACGGAGGATCAGTGGAATAGCAAAGCCAGGTTTCAGCGCAAACCCCAGTCTCTAGTTTTTCGAGAAACAACTAAAGATAATAACGATTCATGCAAGAAGAAGAGAATCGGATACTTGCTAGCAGAAAAGACGGTTAGAAATATCTGCTCAAGGTTTGAGTAGTTGAAAAGTATATATTAATAAAAGATAATTACCCGAGGAAAGTGATTAATAAAATTCATTAGTCTGAGCTCGTTCCTCGAGCTAATTTACAGGAAAAATTAATAACACGACAAAACTTGAGCTATACTATTCCATGTCAGTTATTTATTTTTTATTTTTTTTTTTTCATTTTCTCAGAGTTGATGTCTCATTTTTTATACATAAAATCAATGTTTTTGCATTATTTAAAGCCTTCCGTCTTCTCTCGTGGCGCAGCGAACCACCCGCTTAAACTTTTATGGTCAACTTTTATTTCGTCCTTCTGTATATTATATGTCTCGTATCTTTTTTTTTTTTTATTCTACCTATATGTATGTGTATACACCTTTCGTGCACAACGAAAGACGCTCTTTTTCTTCTGTGTGTGTGTTTTCTTCTTCTTCTTTGTACCACCTACGCATTACTGTATCCTTTCAAAGAGATCTAGTACTGTCTGATATATCTCATGGTCTGTTACGGCTCGGTCTTAGCTACCAAATCGAGATTGAAGACTTGCTCGATAAACTTTTAGTTCGATCTCAATAAAACAACCTAAGATATATATACTTCGCCTGTAGGTATACTTCATTCGTTATTTATTGTTCACGAAACTTGAACCACTGTACATGTACAACGCCTGGATAAAATTAATATTTAATTAACATATTATAAAAGTTTTATAAACCACACAATAAACTTATTTTCCATTTTGAGACAAATTTTGAACATTTTTTTTCTCGCAAAACCGTACGAATTAGAGTACTAAAGTATACAAATTCTCGCTTCTCTTTAATATAGGTATATTTCATAACTTTAAGAATCCCGGAGAGACCACGGCTTCAAGATTTAATAATTAATTTCCCTTTTCTTGTTCACAATTTTCTTTTTTTTTTTTTTTTAATTTTAAGTTTTTTTTTTCTGTTTTTGTTCTCCCAAAAAGCCGTTCCAGTTTCTTATTTCTCATCCTCCTCCATCTCTTTAACAAAGAGGTTTCGAATCATCCTGCCCAGGTATATATATCTACCTCACGCATCCCGACAGATGGTCGAAGCGGAGGTCTTTAAGTGTAAAAAATGTTATCCGACTAAATCTAGCCGCCAACTTTCCCTCTTATTTTATTTATTTATTTTTTTTCATAGTGTCAGCATGCAACATGCAACTCAGGTTAAAATTTTTGGTCCTATATGGTGTCCGTATATACCCACTCGATCGATCTTTATTATCCCACGAGATACCTACTAACGTGCCCATGGGTTTTATATTTCTTTCGGCGTATATATCTTTTACATACCTACCTATATAGGTATATGTATATCTTTTACCTTATACACATAAAATAAATATTTCTAACGATTCAGTCGACAGAAATTTATATACAGCTTTTATGTCCGTCACTGTTCTCCGATTCTGTCAATTACTCCTGAACCCGTCACTCCTTGTGAACTTAGTACAATTGCTCTATATGTATATTGGCCATGTCGTTTTATCGATATGAATCGTCACTTTCCGGTTTGGTGAAACGAATCGGTGTGACTGTCGACGACCAGTGCGCTACCATAGCCGCGGTCAAAAGCTACTACGTTGTATGAAGGAAATTCAATTGTAGTAAATAATGGAATAATAATGCGTGTGACGTAGGTATATATGTTATAGACCGAAATTGTCATTACTGGGAAAGTCATGAGTGATAAAAAGGTTATTATTATTTATTTTATCATTATTTAAGCCTTGAAATGATTGACGTTAATGAGGGTATTTAATTAAAATTAATTATTATTGATTTTTCTGGCAGAAAGCCCGATACTAATATCGTTATTTCGTTAACGATGATCATCGTCTCATTTTTCTTAACGTTTAATTTTAGACAAAAATGTCAAACGGATATGGCGCTTGCTGAAATAGACAAGCTGTCTGAGAAAATTTATTTAGGGAAGTAAAAAACACGCTTTCTCACCCCATGACGTGCGAGTTTTCTTCGCACTATGTACTTTGAAAAAGGCGCGGTTTGTCACGACAGAAACCCACTTGCGACATACGATGCACGGAGTCCTTTAAATTGGAAAATTTAACATACTGGTAGAATTCTTGCTACCGAAAATTGGGAAGTAAATAATGTGCAGATTTGTATATTAGGTACCGAGGTATACCCATCTCTTACAGAATGAGATATTCGCGAAATAAAAGTTAGACTATATGTATATGAGAATCGAGGGAAAAAAGTAGTTTCGAAATAGTCAGAAGAAATTGAGAAAAAGGCGACAAGTTGTCTGCCCGTGAAACTCCCGCGGTCTCGCATGTCGCGACTATTTTGGAACTGGCATAGCGTGAAGATGGGAGGATGGCGTTCGCTCAGCCATTCATGACGCATTCCCGTGCGAAGGGTTCAAGACTCAAGTGTCGCGTGACGTTGATGAGAAAAACTTTCCGAGTTTTAGAAAGTGATATTTATTCTTTTTTTATTTTTTTTTTTTTTCATTTATCGATTAGTTTTTAAAATGTTTCGCCTTTTTATTTTCGTTATTTTTTTCCGCTGGAAAATGAAACAAAAAATTTATGTCCTTTAAGGGATTCTAGATTCATATACAAGGGGTGTAATCAAAGTTCCGATATGGACGATGAAACGGATCAATAAAAAGTGCATTCCTCCGAGAAACAGCAATTACATTCATTCTCGTTTTTCTTTTTTCTTTTTTCGTTTCTTTTCGATTTAGTTTGAATGAAATCAAGAGTGAATCAATTTACTGTCTCGTAACATCCTTTGAGATCGTTTAAGTAGAATTTCCGCAAGGAGACGGGTGCCATACCCATTCCCTCTTTTTTTTTTTTTTTCTTCTTAATGGCGGGGGTTCACTAATGTCTTTGTCATGTCGACTGTCGACAAATCGCCCTTTGAAGACCGGTAGCACAGCCCCAAACCACCCCAATTCTCATCCTACCGAAAGCTAACCCCATTTTCGATTCGCATAGATGTAGTTACGTGCCGGTGACGTCATACCAAAAACGTTGCCTTTTCAAACTCCCGTTCCTATAATTCCATCAAGAATACGTATATGTACACATACATAGTATATTTATGAAAAGGATTCAGTTCTGAAATTAATAATAAATAACTAATACAAGGGGTATACGAAAACCGATCCAATTGAGATGGAATTGCCCATATATAGGATATAAATAGAGATAAAAAATATCTGTATAAAAAGATAAAAAAAGAAATTCAACAATATCCCTAGGCGCGATTCGCGAGTTGATGATATCCGAACGAGGAAAAATATAAGCTAGGACACGAGGATGAGAATTTTCTTATATCCTTATATAATATGTATATGCAAGTATCTTTCTGGTCGCGGGAATCTATCGTCAGAGGAGCACTAGCTCTGCAGACCAGTCGAAAGCTTTTCGAACGATATGTTATATCTTATGTATTCCCACGAGTGCTACAAAGACGATGAAATAAATAAGAAAATAGCTACTTGCAGCTCGACGATTCAACCGACCCTTCAATTTTTATCACATTCTGTAATACGTTCACCTTACATTACTCGAAACCCGCTTTATAACTCTTCACCGATTATTTTATACGACAAAAATTATCCCCGTGCTATAGGTAGAGGTAATAATCATTTCGGGTTCACTTTGAAACATGAAATTTATACCCATGGATTTTCCAATTTATTGTAGATATTCTTTATTCGCGTTTCCATCTATATTATTGAAACTCTCTGTGTATATAGAAACACGGTTTTATAGGGTAGGGTAGGTATGTACATTATAGAATGTTAAAATTTTCTTTGGAAAATAGTTAGGCACCCGCTAAAGACGTTTGACTTTTTTTGTTAGTGTATTTTGGAGGGTGAGATTTGGCAGAGCAGCAACAGAGAGTCAGAGAGTCAGCGATTGCAGATCGCTAATCGCCAAAGAAGGAAGCATCTGGCACGAGTGGAAATCTAATTTCGAAATCTTCATTCTGGACTGACTAATTCCGATACGTAATTCGATAAAAATCGACCGGTAAATAGTATAAGAAAAAGAAAAAGAAAAAAGGGGGGACCAAACCAGAAAAGAGAATTGCTTAGCCGGAAAAAATATATTATCAAGTTTGTCCGGTAATTCGAGCCAAAATAATCATGGTATATAATTTCTATCTCCATTTTTGTATTTTGTAATTTCATTTTTCTCTCGCTCTGTATGAGAAAAAGAAAAAATAAAAAAATAAAAGAAGAAGAAAAAGAAGAAGAAGATCCGTTCATAATCAGATAAACTAAACATCACTCACGTCAGAATTCACACCAAACCTTTTTACATACTGGCATGACAGAACTGATTTATTGGCACAATATAAGCAGAGTAAAGTGGGCCAGAGAAATATTTCCTGAATTTCGAGCCAGCTAGCTAACCGTACCAAAAACCTCGCAAAGCACTCCGATGCGTTACCTCATACAGCGAAATGTTGCGTGAATCATCTCGCCCCTGCTCTTTCTATATTCTTTTTCATTTTTTTCATTTTTTTTTTTTTTTTATTCACATTTAACATCTATAGCTGTTTTGTTGTGTAAGAGGGTATACGACCTGTGATATATATATACACACACACATACACCCACATGTATCTATATTATAAAATGCTTCTCGTAGAAGTGGAATCGAGATGAAATCCGAGTCTGATCGATTTGAGATCGAAAGAAGGAGAAAGGGAGCGTTGGCTTTCGTTCGTGGCAGTAACTGCATTCCAATAAATAACTTTTATATCTTCATTGTCATAAAAAGGGTCCTCTCCTTCTTCTTCTGCTGCTTCTTCTTCCCTCAGAAATATATATCTCACACACGCGGAACCCCGTCGGTTGTCCTAATTTCTATTTCCGTTTCCTATCGTTACGTCATCTCCCGCACATCGCAAACCCCATATATATATATATATATATATATATATATAATCCGCATCGCTACGTTTTATTCTATACACATACATACATAAATACATACATAGATATGTACAACACATATATAATATCCCGTAGATATCTCATGCAAAAACTTAGGGTTAGATATCTATGTATATGTATATGTATATATATATATATATACACAGTATCTGTTAGAGTAGCATATACATATCTGATATACAAAATTATAACCACTAGGTATAATACATAGGTATATAGGGATATGTAATAATGTGTGATACCACGCAACTCTCCCTTTATTTATCTCAGTTTCTCCTTCTCTCACGGAATATCAACAAATTTTGATACGAAGGTATATACGTATAGGTACAGATAGACAAACGTCTATGTATGTAGATGTGTATGTTGATAGAATAATAGAACGCACAAAATTCATACATGTGCGTATAATATATGTATAGACGCCCCATTCAGAATTCAAACTGCACATGCTGTACACCGCAGGAATATATACATATATACATGTATATATATATATGTATATATATGTATGGTATACTATGTATGCACATAGTATAGCATATATAGTATAAGAGAGCAAGGGAAACAGAGTGAGGGAGAGAAAGAGAGTTAAGTCACGGTCGGGCAGGTTTCACTGAAGCGTATCAAAGCTCGGTATGATTGGATAATCTGTTTCTCTAACGGGTGATACCAGGCGAAATGAAAACGCGGTCTTGTACTAGTATTTCCCTGGTTATGTAAAGATAAAACGTACCAAAGCACAAACCCTTATAAAACAGGATGAAATGGGTATACTCGGACAATATCCCCTCCACCATCACGATCGTAAGAATATCATAATTTTATTGCTCTTCTTTCTTACCTCACGTTATTATTATTATTATTATTATTATTATTATTATTATTATTATTATTATTATTATTATTATTATTATTATTATTATTATTATTATTATTATTATAGTAATTTTACGCAAAAGTTGGGAAAACAAAATTTTTTACTACTCACCCTCATCAACCCCGCATTTTATATATTATTATCATACTTTATTTGTACTTATACAGCTTTCGCATGATTTAGATATTTTTGTTATTTTTTTTTTTTTTTTGGTTTTTTTACAACTCGCGGATAAATATAATACCGATTACAGTCGAATTATAATTGTGCGAAGGCGGTTAGCTATGCGAAATCGGATTTAAAAATTCCAAATGAATCTTTTCCTGCCTAAAAACCGCAAGGATAATATTAAAAAAGAAAACAAAAAAAAAAAACGAAACTAGGTACCGAATTTCATCTGATAATCTTAATCCGTATAAAACTGACTTCATTTTTTTTTTTTTTTATTTTTTTTTTTCATTTTTTCCATCCACCGGAATATACTCGTACCTGTCTTAGCTCTGCAGTGACAATTTGTCAAGATAATACTGAAGAGAAGCGGTAAAAAGTGCTCATCTAATATTCATACTTACAAAATTTGATAGTCCGCTGTTTATCAACGGTGAAAATTCTCTCCAAGCCGGTCGAAGTTTCTGTAACCAGAGTGAAAAATGGTTATAAGAGAGATGAGAGAGAGAGAGAGAGAGATCCATAGGTAGTGGCGACGGTGCTTAACGTGGGTATGGTCTTGAATTTAAACTACGGGTTAAATACGGTTTAGCGTTTTAAGATAAGGGGTTCGTCGCGACTTATACTAGGTATACCGAGAATACGAGGAACTCGAGGACTCCAGCTTATACTACCCCGAGAATGATGGCCCTGGTGACTGACGATGGATAGAGGTTAAGGGGGAGAAAAGCTAACGCTACCAATGCATACCATAGGTAGAAGATAAAAGGGGAATCAAGGGGTTAACCAAACTAAGTTATTAATAGGTAAATTTTAAAGAAAATATTTTCTCACTTGTTCGTCGATATATGGGTATGTAGGTATAGCGCATCTTTAAGCACCGAAGTAGTTGTCTAGACTCCAGACAAAGCGACAACAAACCCTAATTCAGGGTAGTAAAATGGTTCATTGAAACTTTAATGAATTTTTTCATCACCGTGCACATAGTTTACTACTTTATATATACATAAATATAACGTACTTTAAATTCTTTTATATTTTCATTATTATTATTATTATTATTATTATTAAAATGAAAAGTGAAAACAATGCAGAAATCCCTAGGACTTAAAAAGTTTGACTTCAATGCCTGCGGGGGTAGTATTTATACGCATAACTACACACACATTTTTCCTTGAATAAATTTCGTGTAAATCCTTCGTCAGGATTTTTTTTTTTTTTTTTTTATATAAAATCCGTGCATTTCACGTCTCCCGCTGTTACCAATTTAGCGTCGAATAATAATCCGCATGTCTAAGTCCTGGTACAGTATACGC
The DNA here is from genome assembly GCA_963924015.1 of Macrophya annulata. Classification (NCBI taxonomy): domain Eukaryota; kingdom Metazoa; phylum Arthropoda; class Insecta; order Hymenoptera; family Tenthredinidae; genus Macrophya; species Macrophya annulata. The sequence goes on from OZ001261.1 coordinate 17,735,963, forward strand.
ATGGCGTACGGGCTGTTTAGTTTATAACGATGCACGAAGGTTCAAATTACCGTGAATTCTGGTGCCAAAAGCTCAAAAAACGTACGATAAACACACGGAATATTGTACAGGAAGTTTAACGCCAGTGAACAGAACAGAGCAGAGCAGGGTAGAGGTATTTTAGGTACCGAAATACTTTAATCGCTTACCACCAGCCCCTATGGTTACGCCAGTAGCTCAACGTTGCTATATAACATTGTATGCTTTGATAACACCAGCTGATTGTGAGTCAAATATTCAGCATACCTAGAGATTTACTCGTCCGGAAGTTTGCACTGGAACAACTGTGGATTTTAAACTATTTAAACTATGCAAACTGCCTATGTCTATAAACTGGCTTGACAATTTATCAACAAATTTTTGTTATCCATTCTTTGTTTGGAAAAATCCTGATATATTTTACTCCCTGTATTAGTACATTCGGTAAAATGAAGACAATTCACTATTGTTATACATATATCACTGCTATTTGTTACTCGTATAGATATCTACTTGTATATATAAGGGAGATTCACCGCCGATTGGTAATAAAATCAAAATTCAACCCCCTGGTAGCCGTTGGACGATGCCAACTGGTTCCATTGTTCAAAACCAAGTCGCATGTCGCACGTCACATGTCGCATGTTACTCGTGTAGCCAGTTACATGTAGGTATCGTATATGTATATACATATATACATATAACATCAAATACATGTATACTTGGTAGCTATAGTATCATCGTATGCAAGTTTAATCTAGTGGAAGTAACGTAAATGCAATGTATATAGGTGCAGGTACGTATATATCTAGGCACGGCCCTCTTGAATAATGCATTTATACATCTATGCCCTATAGGTTATTCTCTCAGTACCTTATATAGCTATGCGATATGAAGACTTTACTGCACGCATCACGCCAGTCCTTATGGACTGTCGCCTTGACGTCTACCTCGGACTTTTTTTTAAAACAATTTTAACGATAAGTGCTTCTCGAATAAATTGAACTACTGCATCCTCTTTTTGATGGTTATTTTCAAAGTTGATATACCTCTCGATCTCATAGTTGCTAATATATTTATAGACTGATTGATTTGTTTTAATTATGATATTTGTTGTATATTATAAATGAAACTTTGATATTATTATATACATATAACAAAGATTCGAGTTTATGATAATATACGAGTGAATTTTTTCGAAGGATATTGTCTCTCAATCTAACTTAATGTAAAAATAAATTAGTTTTAAAACCATTTAAAAAAGAAGATAAAAGAAAAGATTAAAAAAAAAAAAATAAAAATACGGTTGGGTTTAAAGATCTGATAAAATTACACGAGTTTTATCCCGAGGTATATTAACTTATCATAAAGTTACGGAGATATTGGCGAGCATGAGGTCCAGAATAAGTGTCTTGGGTCTTGAAAGAATCACCCTTCCACAAGAAAAAAAAAATTAATATTTTAAATTAACCCACTTGAGTCTGCAGTATTCCATTCTGTTATTATTATTATCATCCACCGATTAATTTAGTTATTAAAATACAAGTTTAAAAGTTTTTAGCATTGAAAATTAAGCCTTTATTTATTCTTCAGAGATGATAATATTATGTCGCGAATCTAATTTCGTAGATTAACCGGAAATTATTAACAGTTGAATTATATAATTATTAAGTTTCATTTATTATGAAAAGAATTTAACGCCAAAATCCTATTCAAAAATCTTATTCAAAAGGCGTTGATTATTTTTTCGAACTTTTAGCAAATCAGAAATCATCGGGTTCATCGTGTGTGATAAGGATATAACCAAAATTGAATTTCTTTGCGTGGTAACCGAGTATAAGGTATAATGACAGAAAATCGTATAGCGTAAAATTTTTTAATGAAATTCGTAAGCGAATAGTCACTCGCGGAATTATTTCAATTACATAAGAAAATACCAAGGATACCAGAAGTGAACGAAGAAAATTGAGCGTAAGCTGCAGGTTTCCTAGTTTTACTCTCTGCACGGAGTAGCGCAATTCTGCACGGCTCATAAAACATTCCCTTAAAATGTTAAAACTTTTCAAATACGTGAAACGCCAGTGATAATAAAACGTTTTTAAACTTGATTAAACATGAACAGCCTGTAGAAGATGAGTGGAAAAAAATTCTATACGGCCAATGACAAGCTTTTAGTTTTACTACTTCTATCAGACGGAGAGAAAAATAATAATAATAAAAAGGAAAAGGAAAAAGATTGCTACATTATTCGAGAAAACAAAAACTCTAAAATTGTTTAAAAAAAAAAAAAGAAAAGAAAATCTTCAATTTCCTGGTGCATTATTACTATTCCCCTCAATAATTTCGAAAATGTCAATGGATTTGGTTTATTTACTAACTGGAGTCGATCGCCACCTTCAACGGTCAGTTCTGCATCGCAAAACGTGACCCCATATGTTATTGCATAGTACGTGACGGAGGAGTCTCACAAGAATATTTTGAGTTTCAGAATTTGTATTTTTAGTCATGTTGCACTTGACGTAACCGTGAGAGTGAACGTTCTTAAGTCAAGTGAGAAACAGGATGCATGCATGCATTCGGTATATTAACGAACGTCACGTCATCTGGCGATCGTAATTCTGCTTTTCTAATATTTGTTTTACTTTAAGGATGAATAATTATTGGCAGCTGCGAAATAACGACCGTGTGAAAAAATAAAAAAAAAAAAACGAAAAATAAATAATAAATCAGCCGCGAATACGAACCGAACGATATATACATATATACCATTTATTTATCAATTGGTAACTAAACTTTGAGTCATAATAAATATTCCATTTAAAAAATTCAATCACATCGAACGATCATAATAATTCACAAATATATTATTTGTCCATAGGGATCAAAATTTTTATGCAATGAGGATGAAAAAAAAATGTTATCCACATATAATATCCACGTCGAACTCAACTGCTTAAATTAAAAAAATTGCTTTTTTTTTTTTTTTTGGACTGACAACGTTTCCGCAGTTTTACAGTTGGAGTAGGATTATAACCCCAACCATCCTCCGAATCAAATTCGGATTATTTTAATACCCTTTGCCAAAACCAAGGGTATATAATATGTATGTATATATTCTATGTGCATATATACTTTGCTCCCACACCCCTGGCAATCAGTTAACAATGACTATGTGTATATATATACGAGTATATATGTATATATACTATATAGTTTCTGCTTGAATTAGATTTGAAATTTTTTAAAGAGAGTCATAGATTATCTGATAATAATATAAGCCACATTATATTTCGAGCACTAATATCATCTGGAAAAATTTACATAAGATGAAGAAGAAATTGAATGTTACGATTTTAAGTATCGGGGGTTAACTCGATTACGTCTCAACCACCCTGGACATAATCGAATGAGAATTGAAATAATTTTAAAGACTAAGTCGAACGAAAGATTTTGAATGATGAATCAACGTAGTTCAGGACCATTCAGTCGAAATTTAAAACATATGTGGCTCGTAGCTTGGTCCGGTTCATATGTTTATTCGTTCATTGTTAAAGCCTAAGTGTGCTACAAAAGTCAAGTACATAGTTAGGCACGCGTTAGTACCGAATGCGACAAAACCATTGTTGCGTAAATACAGATGTGAAAAAGAGCATATACCTTCTGCCAAATCGAGATTTGATTGCCTAAATATTCCCTGTACTTTACCTGACTCTTCAAAACTGCCTATTTATTGGATGACACTACGTTGCCGCAGATGTACTTGTCTAAAGACCGAGCATCAAGGTTTAACATAAACTGTTCAATCTATTGAGGGAGTCGAGTACTTTAAGTACCTACTACAAATTTGATCTATCTAAATTAAACAGTTAAATATCTCGTCGTCAGTGTCGTCGTGACGTCAATCTGATTAAGAATAATTATTCGGAAAATGGATAATTGTAAAGAGACAAAGCTCGAAATCAATTTATCTTCCACTAACACGATCACTTTGCATATAATTAAATTTAACAAATTTTCAAATATACACCGACGTGACGTTGGCCGCTCTGTTCTTTGAAATTATTTTAATCAAATATTCCTCTTCAAAAACAGTTACTTTAAGCGAACACCCGTTGCCTAAAACATTTCACTCTGGAGTAGGATGAAAAATAGACCGAATCAAATTTCGAAATCTCTTGACGTACCTACCTTAGGTCCTTCGGAAGTTCTTTGAAGACTTCGAACTGTACCTGGCGGTCGTGTCAGGTATACTTGCTCATGTATATAGGTATATATATATATATATATATATACAGAGAAAAATTTCTGAGCACCCTTTTCTTATTGTTGAGACCTAAGACCGATGGTTATTTTATTTTATTTTATTTTTTGCCTTTCCTTTGGAATGGTCTTTCGAGTTTTTGGATACTTTCGACAACGTAGGATATCGCTTCTTCTTAGTCCTTCGTAAATGTTACCTGGCTCCTCTCGACTCTCTGGCACCTGCCCAGTTTTTGAAAAATTTCTCTTTGTATTTATGAGACAGGTAGACGTGTCCTTTGCCCGACCCGACAGACCGAAGCCTTGCAAATTCCAATTATCCAAACTTTTAGCTAAAGATCATAAAATTTGCGTACCTAAGGTAAATGGACGGTCCTTTGATTTCTACGGTTACCTGAGCGTCTGAGTATTATACAACCCGTGAAATGGGACAGGTAGTTGTAGAGAAAGAAGTCTAGTGGTGCAGGTGCAATTAGTAGAGACGAAAATTCGTGCTTCAAAGTTCGTGGATTTTGCTTTTTAGGTAAAACTTTAAGCTCGTTTAAAATGTTGAAAAATAATTTGAATTTTTGTTGGCTTTGCTAAATGAGAGTTACACGAGTGTGCATAATGCTAAGTAGTACATACGATACGTACAGCGTATACATAACTACACAAATTTATATTTACATAAGAGGAAAGAAAACTGCTGGCGAGCAGCTATAGTACCTTTAGTTAAATTTTTGAATAAAATTATTAATTAGTAAAATAGTTAATTACACTAATTGTATACGGAGATTTTATACCTGAAAGTCTCATCATATACCCGAGGATTTAGGTATATTATCTTTAGAATCGGTCATATCCAGAGAACCCAGAATAACATTTTTTTGATTTTTTTTTATCATTTTCTTTCAAGCGTTGCAAACCCTGCAGATGGGAACGATAGATATATTTCTCTACAATTAAAAAAAAACTGCATGAGATATGTCTGGACATAGAGATAAAAAAAAAAGTTATTAACAAAAATGAGATAAACGTTTTTATCCACGTCGTATAAACGTATTCTGAATAATAAATATCATTCTATAAGACTATATTAATTAATTCGGCCTTATTATCTTTGCTCAAATATGTGCTAAAAATTATTAATCAATGTTAAAGTTCAGTGATATAAACAGTACATCAAACGGTAAACATGACTTTGAATAACCGTGTTTCATTTATTCAGTATTGACCAAGGCCACAATATACAAAGTTGTTAAAATTAATCCATTTTACAGTCATGTATATTCTATTTGGGAAAACAACCAGTCCCATGTAATTTTGCTAAGTAAATATAACAAGTAACAATGACTCAAGTACCCTCATTAAGCTTGATAATTATTTCTATACGGGTCGCGAAAATTCCGTCAAGCAATACAACTCGAGAGTAGGATATACTACACGTATGTACATACATAAATAGGTATATCATTCTCTAATAATTGTTAATTAATTCAGATAACCATTAGCTATTATCGCTTTATAAAAATAAAAAAAAAAATGCATATATAATTACAGATTCATAATGATATTGCCAATCATTATTTTCACAACAGCACGTGAAGTAAAATATCTAATTAACAATTTTTGCGATGAATTTTTGTTATTTTTTTGTTTTTATTCAAAAAGAAGGTGCTTATGATATAATTTTCATTCCGAATATTTGACACGATATCGAAAAATCGTTTTGTTAATAGACACGATTAATAATGTAGGGGCAACTCCTGTTTATTGCATATATATATATGTATATACGTAAATAAGATACAGGAAACTGACAATAACTAATAGAGAAAAGTTTTCTAAATTAACGTTAAAGTGATATACGTCTGGAGTATAAGTAGTTGTATCTGGAAGCTCCGCTGTCTCCTATTGTGGACTTTATTAAGTTTCTTGGCGTCTTTGTAAGCCTGCTTATATCCACCGTAGCTAGGCTAGCTATGCGAGCCAACTTTTTACTTCGCTCTGAAAAACTCGTTTGAATAACGTTTTCGCGACCTTTTATTTCCTTGAGATGTGTTTCAGCCCTCTATAGACTATATATATTTGTAAGAAATGAAACGAAGGCTCTCTTATATTCTTCGGTTCTAAGTCACGTCTAAGTCACACAACTCAAGAGTCACGAGTCACGAGTCACGAGTCACGACCGGTGTTAACGGACTTGTGTCAACGAAGAACCGGATATACCAGAACTTGGTAGATGCTACGAAAGTTTCCTGGCTTCTCGACAATAATTTCTCGAAAGATATCGCAAACTGTCTTAATGCATCGCTAACACCCAAAATGGGATTAACTCCTTAGGAGACAAACTGTGGATCTAAGAAGCTCGGAAAATTATAAGATTGTCATCCTTTCTTTAGTTCTCTATTCGGATAAGCGAAGCACCAATATTCAAACAGTGTGTTGTATATATAGATATGTAATCAGCTCAATTTTACTTGATGAAGAAAGCCCGGTAAGTTTTTTACACACACGATTCATACGCTAGAGTTCACATTAACGAGGCTACTTATCTTGTTATGTTCAAATATCAGACTTGTCGTACTATTTATTTAAAATACTCAAATTGATATTCAGGAACTTTACGACGACACGTGTCTGAAGCAATGCCACAGTAATTTGGAATTTGGTATATATATGTATATTTTTGTTTCCGAAATAGTCACGTATTGGAAATTATGTGTAAAATAATTTTTTACTTGGTTTTAAGTAAAAAATTTACAACTATAACAATACCCACAATGAATCCGATTCTTTTTTTCTTTTCAAATACTTATGACGTATCTGTACAAGAAATTCAGGCCAAAGTCTCGTTACTGGTAGAATTTTCTTCCAACTTTTCCTACAAATTCTACACTTTTATGTACTATAGATGTTTCATTCCGAGTAGTCTATCTACAGGGCGTCTAGTTCTTTGATCTGTAGCCAAAGTTTGAATACTACGAGAACTTACAAACCACGATCCTCAAGTTTCAAAGGCGCCAACTTAGTTCACCTCAAAATGATGGAAATGATACGTGCCCAAAGACAGCTCACGAGACGTGAAATTATTATTGAATTATAATTGGGGTGTGATTTGATCGATTTTGATATTCAGTGAGTTTAATCTTGATTCGAAATTATTAATTTTTCGTGATTTTAAGAGGGCTGTATCGCATTATTGTGTTATCCGTGAATTTAACAATTTGAAGGAATCGAGTGTAGGTACCCGATTTTTCTACCTGTTAACTTAATTCCGAATTGAATGAATCATCCTCTGGTTAGTATGAGATTCTTGATCTCTGGCCAAAGTAAAGAAAATTTGAGTAAAGGCAGTTAATATAAATCACAAAATCTTCGAATATCAAAGAGAGAATTATTATCCAAGTGAAAATGATTGATGCAAGTGAAAAGGCAGATGGGTGGTGACATTAGAACCGTAACGAATGAACCGCTGCAACTTTTAGTTCCCGTAACTTAAATCGTTGAATCACAAATCACAATTGAATGAATCATCGCCCAGTCGTTTAAAGGTCGCATTAGAAGAGCTACTGCGATTCATTTTTCACTCTATGTATATAACTTTAGTCTAGCATTGATTGATACAAATGTTTTCATCCCTCCCCGTGGTGTGAAAAGCAGTTAGAGAATCGTAGTGCCTATTATAATTCTTGAACAATAGTATTTTTTTTTTTTTTTTCAAAAAATTTTACCACTCAGCTGTTTAGAGTCGAGTTAATCAAAAGTCAGCGGGAATTTTTGACAAGGGTAGTGGTATATTAGATAGCCTCGAGGATAATACTAATTATAAAATATAAGGAGCTCCTTTGTGTTTTAACACTTGATCACGAGGGATTGAATAATGAAGAAGTTAATTAAACTCGTCAGGATTCGTCAACAACACGAATCTGTTGATTGGAAATTTTCGTATTTTCCCCTTTACAGAGAAAATCTATACGTTTGTTATCTCCATCGAGAGAAATATTTTCGATTATAATGAGGTAAGTCAAAACTCAAAAGGCCGAAGTTTATGTGCTTTTTGAAATAAATCTTTTTCATGTTCAGCAGATCCACTAATTCAATTCTTATGTGCTCATGAAACTCACGGTAATTAATAAAATTACTTCACGTCATGTAAATACGATGAAAAGTATATATATATATATATATATATATATATATATATATATATATATATATGCATATGTACTTAAATTCATAGTACGTATAGCTGCTTTGTGGATTACGAATTCCCCCGAGGATAGAATTTTAAGTAGAAATACTATAAACCGTAAAGTAAACGAACCTGTTCGCGGTATAAAACACCATCAAATAAGCTCGCGGCTAAATTATTCTCGCAGAATATCGCGTCAGTTGAGATCCACCCACCTATATAATCATAAACACTGCATTTGCGAATAATGATCTGGCTCGGAGCTAGACAAGAAACGATAAATTAATTAGCTTTTGTTGATTACTTATCCTTTTGAAAACAAGTAACAATTGATTGATTTATTAACTTGTCTAAAATCAACAGTACGTCAATCTGTAAAGAATCGAAATTTGCATTTCGTCGTCTGCTGATTTAGACTCGGTAATTTTGTAGGAGGGTAAAAAAATAAAGGATACACTTTCATTTTGTTCAAGAACTAAGATCTGAATCCTTCGAATTTCAGCGTTAAAATTAGTACGAAGTTTTAAATGTTTCTTGGAAATGAATATGAACGATTCTATCTGCTAGTTAGCGTCAATATTTTTTGTTAACTTGCAGGGAAGGGTCGCGAATTGGCTGGTATTGTTGTGGCTTGAAATTCTTAAGAAAAGTTTGTTGAATTAGTTGAAACTCTAAACGTGACGTTTATTCGTTCAAAAATGCTAACAGTAGGTATACCGAAATATAAAAATACCAAACATTTTCAGGGCAGGCGTAGGGTTTCGCGGATATATTTTAAACAATGTTTGAAATTTACTATATCGGTAAAAATACTGCTGATATATTCGTGAAAAAATATTTATATTTAAATTTATCCGCATATAACAACGATTTCGAGATAGGGCTGCGATTAGAAAATATAATAGGGCGATGTGTAATTTGAAGATTTATACATATACGTTTACAGAAATTTATGTTTTAACTTGATTTCCGAAAATAAATAATTGGTAGGCTATAAAAATAGAGTTGGTCCAGATTGCCGTTGGAAATTGAAGTATTCAAACCGTAAAACTTCTTATTAGTCTTGATTCAAGAACCCTTTTTAAGTTTGTGTGTGATTTTTTTAACGTGAGAATATCTCGTACCATGAAGTGAGTTCAAATTGAATTATCAGAAAATGAACCCCTCTAGTTGCCTTGCATCTACCGTACCGAATCCTAAAACTGCGTGTATAATCGGGAACATAAATTCGCGCGAAAGAGGATTAAGTATTGTCCAATGGCTCATGCAAAGCTAACGAACCTTTGCAGGAACATGTTTGGGGTAACGATGCGTAGGGTGAACTTCGTTTAAGCTTTTTTTCACCATTTTTAGTAGTATACCTGTATACGTACAGGTTCAACGTTAATTAAGGATTTCAACTATAATAAGCTTTTATTCAAATACGGATTTAATTACGTGGGATTAAGTGCGCAGAGATGGACCACCAAGTTTCTACAAAATTTTTCCTGCAGTCTTTCCTAGCTCCATATTATAAAACCAGTTCTTCTTTCCGACAAAAAAATAGCACTTTACGATTGCAAATTTTTTTTATTTAAATAAATTATAAACTCGTCCAACTTTCGGGTACTATTTATGCAATAAAAAAAAAAAAAGTTTCTCTAAAATGGACCACATTTTCAGAGGCAAAGAATGGGCGAAGAATATGAACTCGGTCGTTATTTCTGAATGGCTTGACGGAACATGTTTTGGCCACTTTAATTTAAATTTCAAAACTTGTCAAAAATTCACGTAACTTTGAATTAAAATATCGGGACTGGACTCAATTTTTTATTTTTTCAGCTACAGGGTTTTAATAAATGTATTTAATTTATACAATTATAAAATTTTTTCATTGACTATATTTCTATGAAATAAATAAGCTCAATTTTCCGAATCGTACATACATTATTCTCAACTTTGCTTAACTAAAACATTCCGAAAAATTGAAGACCCAATAAAGACGAAGCTATGTAAATGATTCTTTTCAAATGAAATAACGTTTCCTATTTTTTGAACCGATATTCGATCAGCAATAAACAATATCGAAACATTGGAATAAAATTTTCATTCATAAACCGAGTCATAAAAGTGATAAACAAGTGTCTTTAGTTACGCGTTAAATTATTTAAACGTCTTATTTGTTACGATGTGTTGGAAACAAATCTGTTACTGATAAAACCAACGAATATTTAAAAATAAAGATACTGTTACCGATAAGGCCTGAGAATACCAATTTATCACTTTCTAACGAAGCTTTGCAAAGTTTATTTCAATAATTTTCTATTCGATGAATCGAAAATTTGGGCTTGATATCGGAGAACAATAACTAAATATTTTAATGTGTGTAAAAATAAGAAAGGTACTAAATATTTAATTTGGAAGAGTTGCGGCAACTAGAAAAACTTCGTTGCTACATTGTGTTGAAAAGCGTATTCAACGTTTTTGATTGATATAGTGAGAGAAACTTACCTAAATATTAATTTGTTTGCGGATAGTTTTATTGGAATTCACAACCGACACTAATAACTATTGTAAGAGTACTGAATTTCGTGTGTGTTTTACTCAAAAAATATAATAATTCATACCGGTAAAACCGTAAGTGATGTTGAGCCTGTCGCATCTAAAATGCAACTTGAACTAAAGTGCGCGCCTTTTGCGTCTACCGGCGTTTTAGAGGAGGGGATAAACTCTTGGAAAACCGAAAACCACCAGATGGCAGCGATGTATGGATGTCGAAAACAGCGTAGCTTCGGTGAGGTAGAAATTGTACTTTCCGTCTCGCGACTTATCCATCGAGTACTGCGTTTCTGTTAAATTATACAACGATACTTTCATTTTTTCATTTTTCTTTTACTGACATTGAAAACCGAGTTCATAAAACGAGAAATAAATTCGATTTCAGAGTAGAGTAAATATTACATAATTAGCGTAAAAATAATACACAATCACAGAGCTATAATAGTCTGAAAATACAGTTTGAATTCTCGGTTATAGCTATAGTCAAATGGATAATTTTACTCTTAGATATTTGCGTCGGTATTATCTTTGAATAACAAGTATGTTTATATATATATTATATATATATTAGAGATAAGTCATTCTTAGGGATTATTATAAATCGATTTGTCTCGACACGTTCATAGGACTTCTAGTAATTCAATAATTATTAGAAAAACTATGCCCTCTTAATACGCGAACATACATGAAATATATTTATACATAAAAAAGTACGAGAGAGGATATATTATTCAAACGAGAGTAGGTTTCAACAAGTATGAGTTCTTTTTTATTTAAAAATTTACATCACATAGCATATCGTCTTTCGGATAAAAAATAATTCCTGAATTATGAATTTCAAAGTATATGCAAAAATCGTTTCATGGTCGCTTCATAAATGAATGATTGCTGAATAATGCTTAATATAATGAGATTTTCTGAATTTTTAATTCGTAAATTCCCGCCGGTGTTTTTCCGAGTATAAATTTAGTTCCAAATCCGAATTCAAAACGGCGCTACATGTTCTCGGGTCAACTCGGCTACTGCCGTGGTGGGAGTCGCTGACGTCACGTTCGTTAATCTCCGTGTCAGCTCGAGTGGGCCGATCTCGCCCGAACGGGTCAATGTCTGAGGAGGCATCGAAAAATTTGTGGCTGGTGTGGTTCCCGACGTCGGAAAGAGGTTCAATTTTCCACAACCATATCATATCGCCTCGCAAATGTTCGGGTACAGTGCAGTTATCGTTGGAAATATGTAAATCGTTATTATCTATTCGAGTGTACGAACGTTGTGAGGTAATACCTTGACGGGCTTAAACGCGAAGCGCGAGAAATATCGAAGAGACACTTCGGATAGGTCGCGCGAAAAAAAGTTGCCGTGGACAGAGGCGCGAGAGAGAAAGAGCGAGAGAAAGAGAGACAGAGAGAGAGAGAAAGAAAGAAAGAAAGAAAAAAGAAAGAAAGAAAGAAAGAAAGAAAGAAAGGAAGGAAGGAAGGAAGGAAGGAAGGAAGACAGAAAGAAAGGGACGGAGTGTGCACGGGGAGCAAGAGAGAAAAGTAGAAAAAAACGAAAAAAAAATCTCGTGTGTATTAAGGTAGAAAAAAAAAATCAGTGAGTGAAACGAAATTGTGGCCATAAAGGAGTGCACATTTTTATGTGGAAACTTTATATCGTTGGTACGAAAGTGTGGTTTGAAATTTATGAAAATCGACCATAACCAAGCCGTGTGGTAGTAACACCACTACCACCAACTTCACGGCACCAGCAGCAGCGGCAGCAGCAGCAGCAGCAACCCAACCCAGCACGAATCGACTGCGCGCTATAGCCTTAGCTTGTGCGGTGTATATCAACCGTTCTAAAAACGTAGGGTCCTCGGAACTTGGTTAAGGTAGGACAACGACAACGACTACGACAACGACGACGACGGTGACGGTGACGACGAAGACGAAGACGAAGACGAAGACTAAGACGATTACAAGGACTAGGAAATAAAAATAACAAAAATTGTTAAAAATAATAATTAGTAAATATCTGACGAGTGAATAATAAGCTTAAGAACAATTGTCACGTCACTAGTTCGTTCGATCCTGGTTATATATTACTATAAAAAAAACATCGTGCGATGTGATATCGGGTGTCATTGATGTCCGCGACGAGGAATCATTTCGGGAATTTTGACGAGACGCAAACGGCGAGGGGTTTCACGAGCCAGGAGCGTATATACAAGAAACAAAAAAAAAGATTATTTTAGGGAGGATTTAGGATGAGCGGAAGACCGAGGACCACGTCCTTTGCGGAGGGTAACAAACCACCGACAAATCCACCCTTGGGCGGCATGAAAATCAGCAGTGAGTATCTTAAGAAGAGTTTTTACTTATTTTCATTTTCATTCTCTTTTATTTCTTCACTCATCTATTTCTTATACTGTTAAATTATGTATCTCATTATCTTATCTAAGGTGTCAAAAAAAAAAAAAAAAAAATGATATTTCATTTATTTATTTCACGCTTAAATTTTCCCCTTAGCGCACGCACGCACGTATGTATATACTACACTCATCCCACCCTGCCTGAGCACCCTAACTACATAGTTACTACGGGTTTTGTTGTTGCTATGCACCTCCGAATTTCTAATATACATAGTTTACCTCTTATGCCTTAATTACATATTTAGCTGCGTATCAATCCTAAGAATTTACCTTTTGCCTACGTAACTGGGTCAATACGCCCCTATAGGAATTATTTGCTGATCCGTATACGAACATCAAGAAATTTAATAAATAATTTCGCAATGTTAGTGATCGTGTCGAGTTTGTGTCACACGCGGGTTTTAATTTAAACTAATTTAAACTGTATCAAGTATAGCTCGTGGAATACAAGTTTAGGTCGTTACCATCGTATACGAGGAGAGAAAAATAGGAAAATTTTAAGCATTTAATGGTCATCTGATTTGGAACTTGGGATTCTTTTGGACAATATTTTTTTTGTTTTTCTTCTTTTTTTTTTTTTTAATCGAATGAAAATTCAGGCTTAGTAGTAGTAGTGGTGGCCGTGGTGGTCATGGCCAATCAATTTTACGAGGCATTTCTTGACTCCTATTGATTGATTACGTATAAGTTAATCGTTTACTTCGAACAACTAAACTCTCGTAATATGTACGTAATTTCAATATTTCTAGTTGTGAAACTCTGTTTCTCCTCCTCCTCGCGGCACGTGACCGCAGATTTCATTTTTAATATGATATACCGAGACATATGGTATTTCGAAAAAAAAATTTCTATATCCGGTTTCCAACCAATCTACACAATCTAAATATTAGAGAAAAAATATAATATAATAAGATCAAAATTTGGAAAAAAAAAAAAAAAAAACAATAATTTTGCGGTTTATTTAATATACTTACACGTGGGTATGAAGAGTAACGATTTTCCGCACATGTCTTGTGCCGTACTTCATTATCATTTGATTTCATATCTGAACTGCTGAGATTTAAAAAGAATGAAGGATAAAAAAAAAATATATATATATATATATGCGTAATAATGATATGAGTTATAGCTAAAAATTAAAAATATTAATTTTTTCTTTTCTTTTCTTTTCGTTTTCAATTTCTTTTTTCTATTTCCATTTATTTTTAATTTTATTCTTCGTTAATATTGATTCCACTGATCATATCGAAGTTAATTTAAACATATTTTTTTCTTGACATAAAAATCCTGTTCTAATCGACGGAGTTAGATCGTTCGAAACTCTTTTACTACCATATAATATTGACTAGAGATATTTGTGACTGTAGTGTTGTCTCCCATCTCGGACTTTCATTTCATTAACGATGTCTCTTGCTTGCTTACTGCGTGGGCGAGAAATTTTGTAAAAGCCACTAGAGGCAATCTGGTTCTTTGAGAGTTACTATTACTTCGCTCGAGGGCCAATCAACCGAACCTACAAATCGCCTTAATCGCCTTAACAATCCAAAAGCAAAAAAATAAAAATAAAAATAAAAAAGAAACATTCTACGATGATTGAAAACAAAGTTGATAATCATTCACGCTAACCATTACATTTTATCGTACGAAAATTCACACTTTTCAAACTATCAGACCCTACACTCATCTACTCTAAATCCTGAATACCGTTGTAGGTATATTAGTATGTATATCATAGCTTTGGAGTGGTCAGTGTCATTCGTATCTAATTCATTTTACAGTCAACATCATTTTTCGCACATATGTGATAGTTATTATTGATATAGGTATAGTGATAATAGTTTAAACGAATTCAGTCAAGTCTTTCCCCTATTACGATGCTAGCAATGCTCACAGATTGAGATTGAGAGATATTTGGTGACACGTTGACCCGAACTATAAAACAACATGTCCAGTAAGCGACGTCAATGCCTCGTAGATTGTAGATAGTCAGATAGATAGATAAATAGATAAGTAGATAAATAAAAAGTAAATATATGTGTATATAAAAAAAAATTAAAAAAATCAATTTATTTTTCTTTCGCATTTTAATGCGCACGTATCTTATCGACGACCACGTGCTGACTGCGTTGAAAAGGATATTTCTTTAGATTCTTAGCAATTTATTTATTTTTTTTTTTTTTGCGGCTGTTTTGAAAAAAAAGAAACTTTTACAATCTTTTAAAAGCGTGGCGTACGTATTTCGTTCAAAATTTATCGTATATTAAAAGAAGAAAAACTTTCGTGCCGATTAATCAAATAAAGTGTTTTTTGTTTTTTTTTCTGTTTTTATTACTATTTTTGAAAAGAAGAAGAAGAAGAATAAGAAGAAGAAAGGAGAGTAAATAAAAATGAGTAGAAAATCAAAAAAAAAAAAAAAACGTAAGGATAAAAGTTAGAAAAAAAAAAAAATGAAAAATGAAAAACAAAAAGAAAAAACGTTACTACGCGTCCGGGCAGACGTAGTGGCAGCTTTGTCTCTTTGAAAGTTACGTAGAATCGAGTCTGCGTAGTTTTGACGTTTAACTTTACGATCGCGCGACTCTGAAAATATGGCGACAAAGGAATGAATGGGCAAAGAAATGCCCCGATTAAATACAGGTGAAAATAACTGTAAGTGGTTCACTTCAAAGTACTAAACTTCGTTGGGAAATATCGGAAAATTAGTCTTGCTTTTGCTCTATAGAACAGCATTGATCCGAAGATATGCAATCGCTGTATTATCTTTGCTGAAAACATTCGTCCACGAGTAGGTATACATATATGTATATCTATAACCAGAGTTAGTCATAACCGTTTCAATTTTTCAATTCAAAAAACAATTGAAAAAAAAAGTCCACCTCAATTGTCAATTTTTTTTTTTTTTGTCTTCTAGTTTTATTCTAATTATAAAAGATTTTTATTCATTTATTTAATTTTTAGTTGAATTTTCTTTGCGAATAATTAAATGTCTAACCTACTTAGGTTCGTCTCTATATATCTGTCATAGATAATGCACGTTCGAGATTTATACCTGATCGAAAATAATTCACTGAATGTTTTAAATTCCATACATATATTGAATATTTAAATATGTTATTATCGCAATACAAGATGTCGATAATAGATATAGATATATGTATATATATATATATCGATTCTGAACGATAAATTATAATATTAAATATAGCCGAGGCTCTTTGTAATGAGACCAAACTCAATTATTAGCTTCTCAATTATGTAATTAAACTATTGCGATCTATCGGGGTACGTCAGACGAAACTAGAAGGACGTACGGAACGAACGTTTGACACATGATTCACGTGACTGCTGCTACTGCTGCTACTACTGCGAACTATACTATACTATACTGCATGTTGTAACTATACATGCGACATATATATATTTATATTTAATAAAAGCAATTAAATTAATTTATTCCTACCGAAATCGAAGCTAAATAAAAAAAAAAAAAAATTATAAAAAAAAAAAGAAATAAATTAGCGTTTAATATTTTATTTCTCAAAAAAGTCTTAAAAAAATATATATACACATGTTGTACATATTTTGTGAAAATCAGCTGGAAAATTAACAAACACGGCCATTGGTAATTAGTATTGCAACGACGATGGCCGCCATTTCTAAAATCTAGTTGCTACGTAGCTGCGGAAGAGAGCAGGGCAGCGTGAAATAGTAAAGTACAAAAAAAATAAATCAAAAATAAGTAAAAAAAAAAAAAAAAACAGAAAGAAAGTAAAAGAAATAAGTAATAATATAAATGAACAAATGTAATAAAAAATTTTTTTTTTTAAAAATAGAAAAATGAGAGAAAATTTAGAAGAGAAAAAAGAATCGGCAAGAGAAAGATTTCGGGAGATGGATGGATGGATAGATAGATAGATAGATAGATAGATAGATAGATAGATAGATAGATAGATAGATAGATAGATAGATAGATGTATGGGTTATATGGACTGAATGGTGACGCGTATTTTCATAAATTATGTCAATTTTGGACAAGTTCCAATCCTCGGGGCTAGTAGGTAGAGCAGACCGAGTGTTTTTCTAGGTTGAAAATTTGCTCGGCAACGAGAGACAACAATGACTACGAAATACGGGATGACAGATACGTGACAGGTGGCGCCATCGCGTCAACTTGACACTCTGTAATACGGTCGGTAAGATAGATTCTCTTTAAAACTCCATGTGTGTAGGTATACATATGTATAAGTATAAGCTATGTATAACCACGCACATGTTTAGTATATACATACCGCCCTATTTTTGGGGTGACTGAGATTGCGACACACACACAGATGTTGGACACATGTTCAACTCTTTCTTGTTATCGTAAACATAGGAGATGTTAGAAAATGGAAAATTTATCAAATAGATAGAAATGATCGGGATGGCGTTAAAGAGTTGTTGAAATTTTACTTTTATTATTAATTTATTTTATTTTTAGTATAAGGAAACAGGGGACGAGGGAAAGGATACAGAATATATTTTTTGTTTTTCTTTTCTTTCTTTTTAAACAAATAAAACGATAAGAAACATTTTTAATGAATAATTTTTATTTCTATGAAATATGAATTTTCCACAACCAAAGACGTGTATATATGTATAGATCCATATTACGTCATGGGGAATCCTTACGTATGCATTATATTCTGACATAACCCACGCCGTAAAACCCTTTGGCGAAAGTTCGCGGAAAGTTGTGTCGAACGTTTTTAGCTACGTTAGTACGTCGTTTACGGGTCGATATACCATTTTCATTGGACCGATGGAAATATATTTAACAAAATTTCTTTCTGTTTTTTTTTTTCACTCATTTTTAAGATATTTTTTTCTGTTTATATGTATGATACAACTTCGTGAGAATTTTCACCATTCAAAAATTTATAATATATTATAAATATAAATAAATTATTATTTTAATTTTAATTTAAATTTTGTAATTTTTTAAACACTTTTTAACGGTAGTAGATTTTTCTCTTTGACATAATTGACGTGCCGTTTTACACCACGGTTCACTTTTCTTTGTTTTAATTATACACTTTCATTCATCTTTCTCTACTTCATGAATTTTTGTGGCTTTTATTACAAGAATTTTTATTTCAATGTCTGATCATTACTGACTAAAAAAAAGTCTTTGAAAAGACAATTTATGTAGGTCGATTAAATTGACCTTCAGCTATTCTAACATCGGTGAAAACAACTTTCGATAAAATTACAACAGGTAAATCATGTGTGTTTCGGAAAAAATGGACTCTATATTTTAATAATAAGATATTTTCCCCTTCTTAGTCTCAACAAGTGTGTTTACGCAGGTAGTTTATTTTTTTTATATTTTTTCTTCTATATTTTTTCTTCCTCACTCTTTCTCTTCTATATATTCTAATAATAGAATGTTTCTTTTTTGCATCAACACCTTAGATGTCACATTTTTAATTGGCAATTATTTTTCACAAATTGTGAGAAAACAATTTTATATAGACGTGGTAAAAATAAGGAGGTTTTCTTTTATTTTTATTTATTTTTTATATAAACCAAATTTAGTTTTCTATTATTTTATAGTTTTTGCGGGTTCGTTCAAACATCATTTTATCTTATTCTACTGTTTTTTTTTTCGTTGCCACCTTTTTCTGAATGGACGACGACATAGAATTTAGAAAACTATAATATTTCATATAATTTAGAATTTATTAATGCCAACATATTGTTGTTGCGTTTTTATCGCAGGGGATTCCTCAACAATTCACTATATATGTAGAACATTTTTGGCGCGAAAACTGTCAACGTCACAAATGACGCCACTAGACAATCTATAAGTATAAAAACCTCTGTACATTATATACATATATTCGTTTAAATATTTCGTCCTGAAAATAACGTCTCTAGTTGTAAAAATAGGTAAATCTATTTTACCGCATCATCTTTTCACCTACGCAGTTTTACTATAATATTATACTCACGAAGACGACGACGACGATGATCACGATCACGATCACGTCTGGTTTTCACATTCATATATACATCAATTTTTAAACCTACGTACGTTCTTTAAAAAATAAAGAGGGAGATGATAAAAAAGAAGGAGAAACTGAGTATAGGTACTTTATTACTCATCTTCATATATAATTTCGTGGGATTGATTCCATGTGCATGTGTATAAACGGTTGGCAATTATTTAAATAGAAATGCAAGTTACTTGAAATTAGATAACGTATTGATCTCTGAAGGAGATTAATTTAACAACGATGGGATATAGTTTAACGAATCTTTTGGATTTTGACTTTTTTTTTTTTTTTTTTTGCAAAGTATTAATAGAGCGGGAAAATAATGATAGATTAAACAAGGTGGACTAAAATTACAGGACGTATTGAGGGAGCTGTAGGAAATAAACCGCAGTAAACTGGAAAATAAGTAAACAGTCGAATAAAAGTTATCATTAAATGTTAAAGAACAAAATTACGTTACCGGTGTTATAGAAATAAAAAAAAAAAATCAAGCGATTTAAATGCTGGTAGGGCTGTGTGGGTGGTTTCAATTTTCGCTTATAACTGAACGTTACGTTGGATCAGGTTAGACGAATCCTGAAAATATTGGAAAATTTTTATACTTAATATGTATCTAGTACTCGTATAGCAAATAATATGAATATATTTTTCCCGATTGGTGTCTCGCCCTCAACTTCTTTAATTTTATCATATAGAACATTTTTAAAATAATTGAACGTTTTAACGTTATACCTATATGAGAACAGGACTATATATCACATTAAAAATTTCTATCCATCCGAAATAGCGACATGGTTTTGCCGGTCGGTGAAAGATATTAAAAATTAACAATGTAGCTAGACGTTCTGAATTCCTTATGGAAACGCGAGGCAGTGGATTCCTGGATTAGAAAAGTCAAAAATATAGAAAAATATCAGAAGTAAAAAATTTTTGAAAATTATTTAAAGCTTTTTCTTTTCTTACATTTAAGTTATTTTCGCGAACAATTATAATAAAGTCGTACTGTGGTAAAGTATGATGAAAATTTTGTCGATACGATCTCTTGTTCTCGTCTAAAAGAAAAAAGAAAAGAAAAATTATCGTTGCAATAAAGCATAAAAAAATCATTCTTATACCTACTGCAAAACGAGCATATTTCAAGGTCACGCGCAATTAGTTTACCGGAAGTAAGGCAGGGCCATGTGGCATACCGGGACATAATTTCTTCCGGTCTCTTCCCACCAAGGACCAAGGTGAAGGGCGATGCGTATTGCAGTTACGTCGAAAATAAAAAAATTAAAATTAAAAAAAAAATTCAAAATCGTCACTCATCGAGCGGATGAGATATTTAATGGTTAATCCCACAGAAGTAATCTGAACTCTGCAGAAAAACTTATGAAGTATACTTTACTACCGATTTTGATAACTTCGTTTTTCTCAATCTCGTTGCTTCCTCTATCTGTCAATTTTGATTTTTTTTTCTTCTCTTTTTATTATTGCATGCAAAAGTATTCGTACATCTGAATACCTAAAGTTGCGACACTGCGCGATACACAGTACGTGGATGTGGTATATAAACTTGGTGGATATCCATCCTACACCCTATATATATTATTTTCGCGCAGATTGCCCCAGGGGAAACAACTGGTTTTGTTCTATTATTAGCCGTGCCTCTATCCTCATTTTTTGCTCGTAATTCACAAGATAGAGAATTATTGTTGTTCGAGTATATATCTAACGAGGCTTTTCTTCTTCACACCGAGCCTTCAGCAGAGATATCTTAAAATTTTTTTTTTTTTTTATATTTCTAAATTTTTTCTCAATTTTTTTATCTTAATTACACAAACTTGAACAAAGATTTTCATTGCAAAAAAATTACGCGTGTACATAGTTTTTACATAAATTGCTAGCAGAGATTCTGACGCTTTGTACAGAGTAGAATTATATTTCATTCGTTTAGCTATCTTGACTTTCTATTTTCGTTTTTGCAGATTTTTTTTTTTGTTTTTTTCATTATTTAAAGTTTTCTTTTTTAATTTTTTTCTACAATATCCACGGCGCATCGGCGAAGAAATCGTTAAACTTTGCTGGGGCAAAAGTCGGACTGCAGAAGGTATCCCGTGGGATTAACATCGGGTCCTGTTAACCGCGCCCTATACCTCGAACCTTTCCAATGTTACTTCACTAAGGCCAGGTGTGCCAAATACCTATGGCGTGACATTGGCTTTGAAGGAAACTCCAAAAACCACTTTTCTCAGTCCTCAAATCCTTCCACCATTATACCTATGTACACCATTATAACCATATAGTCCGGAAGTTGGAAGCTATTCTATCTCAGGTAGACTTTTGACCGCAGAATTTTTTGTCAGGATACTAAAAAAATATATTTTCAAGAACTGAATATACGTCATACTGTACCTACTTTATTTTATATAAAAAAAAAAAATAAATAAAAAAAAAATAAAAAATAAACATTTACATAATTTTACGTAAGGCCTCGCCTGTTGAGCTACATATTATTCCTGTACATATATCAATTAACTAAGAAACGAGACGAGGCCAATAAACTAAGGTCAAGTTTTTATTTATTTTATTTTTTTTTCTCGTTCTTTTTTTTTCTCCTTCATTTTATTTTTCATTGATTTTTGATTATACGGATATAAGAATAACTTGGGTAAATAATTTGTTCGTTACTTAAATATATAATGACAAAACATTTACCAAGTGACGCTCGTTATTTTAGCCATACATCGATAATCCATCTATACCCTGTGCGAAAAATTAACATTAATCAAATCCTCGAAAGTTAATAAGAGCTTTGAGTAGGTATACGTATATATAACGGTTTTTCGATGCCCTTGGTGGGGTAGCAAAGTCTTAATAATACTTATACTACGCATTAGCATTCTGTTTTTTACTAAGAAAATTATTTTTAATAGAATTCTTTGAAATTTTTAAGCAAGCCAAAAAGAATTGTGTTCGTATATATAGGTATATATATATATATCTGTATATATCTGTATATATAATATTGTCAAAAAGTCTTTGTTATTTTGTTCGGATAATTTTTGTAAAAAAAAATAAATAAAAAATCTCGCGTCAGTGGAACTCCCGCGGAAAAGTTCTTTGTCGTTGCTGTGCAGCAGTGAAGTTCTCAAAATAGCTAAGCATTTTCACTGTTTTATTTTATAATAAATCTCTCACTTTATTTTTTCCACACCCTTTGGCCTTATTGTTGTTTTTTGTTTCATTCTTCTCCTTAAAAATTTCTGCTTAGAAAACTAGAGAAGAAATAAAAAAGAAATAAAAATATAAGAAATAGAACTCCACCAAGTCTAAAGAAAATTCGGATAATTACCTAGAAACAAATATATGTATGTACCTATTTCTTGAAAAACTGACGAGTTTTGTTTTACCTTTTTTTCTCATTTCCATTTTTTTTTTTTTTGTTTTTTAATAGCCTCGACGGAAATAGATGGTTGAAAAAAAAAAATTTTTTTCCCCTCTTTTCCACTTTCCAAAATAATCTGTCAACCGCTCGTTTCGTCGGAAAAGACTATTCAAAATTTGAAAAAGGCTAGAAATTTACATACTTTGGAAATAATTTCTATCATATAATCTTCGCGATTTAAAAACTAGATTCTTTTTTTCGCTGTTAATTGTTTTTTTTTTTTTCTAACATTCTTTATTTCTATATATTTTTCTGTTCTTACGTAATTTTTATTAATCGCTTTCGTAACGGCGTGTGACGCACGTTCATAGTTACTGTATATATAGGTATAATATGTTCAAAGCCGATTGACCACGTAATTACTGCAGTATAACGAGCTCAGTATATATATACATTTAATAAACAATTTATATACTGTAGGTATTAAAACCACTTATTTGTTATTTATTATAAAAATTTATTAAAGAAATTAATGAATCATGTATCTTTATGTGTAATTAAATTAATTAGAACAAATAGAAGAAACGAGGCAAAAAAAAAATTGATCAAAGAAGAAAGAGAAGGAAAAAAAAAACAACTTCAAACGCGTTCTAACGGATGCTAGATAATAGTGTAGCGGTCAGACGAACCTCCGTCTTCCTCTTTTACTTTAAACCAAGGCCTGATTCTCGTCTCTTGCGAGATATGATAAAGATCTGCAATAGCCATAGGTTGAAAGCGCGTAAACACCACAGTGCATATGTAACAAATATAGATATGTAGTATATGCGTACGTCTACGTATGTACAAAGAGAGAAGCAAGGCCGAGAAGATGAGAGAAGAATAATAAAATACTATTTTTTCGTTTTTTTTTTTTTTTTTTGATCTGAAGGGTTTTAATAATACATATATAATGCAATACAATATATAAATTTACCGATTTAACCTAGTCAATTAATCCCTTGTCTTACTTGGAGGTTCTATTAATGCCTAAGACCTGGATGCAGGCCAGCTGTTCTTCTTACGTTAGGAACTAGACCAGATTAACGATAAGTGTTAACGAACCCTATATTCGTATGTTACATATGTACTAGCACGTTTCATTTTCATCTACCCCTCCAGACGACAGAAGGAGGATAATTACTTTTGTAGAAAATTAAGTTTCCGTCTCTTCAATCAATTTTCTATTCATAAATTTTCATCTTTTATAATTCATTGTTCGTTAACAATTACGAATTGTATATATATATACATATAGTTACTACGTATAAGTATTCAAAGGCAAGGCAAAAAAAAAATTCACTAGTTTTATTCCTTTTAAGTGTAGAATATGTATATTAGGTGAAAAAAAGGCAATAATAAATACTGTGTGATCAATTAAAATGTAACCAACTCCATAAGTAAGTATTAAAAACTATATTTCAACCGATGACGTTATTCAAGAAATATTTACCTATACCTACAGTCATTTCTTATCCTCGTTCGTTATACTTCGGTGCATTTGAATTTCGAATTATTCCATTTCTGATTTAACTCATTTACACTAAAATCACGTACTTATATACCGTCTATATTCAACCATGTTATAAACACGTAGGTATTTATGCAGTTTATCCATGTGCAATATGTACATACATTTATTTCCAAAAATAATTACATAGTACAAATATATTTAGGTAGGAAGTAATACAGATTTTCTTTTTTTCTTATATTTTTCATAATTTTTTATATACATATACCTGCGTATTCTATACCGATCGCATTGCTAATTGTAAAAAGTAATAAACCTGCAGAGTTTCTCCGAATAATATAACGAATGAGTAATACGTCTATACTTGTTAATGACGTTACGCCTTAGGGTTTGAACGTCAAATTTCCTAGATATTTTACTCATATGCGTATAAGCTATGAATTTCATTAATTTATTTTTCTATATTCGTATTATATATTTTATTCATCCATATTCATCGCGTAGATTTCAACAAACATGCCTAATTTATAAACTATATACTAAATTATACCTACGAAGAGACAAACACGTTTCGCAAATCGGAAAACAGATCGTTATTTCGCGTTATATTTGTTATTTGACGTATACGAAATAAATCTGCGATCGGAAAAATTTACAGTGTCGTTGGCATAGAATTTTAAATTTATTTATTCATTTACTTTCCTAATTCTTGGCAAAAAAAAAAAAAACGTTTGCAAACTCTATACACAAAATTTTATTTTTTTGCTGGAATTTTTTTCCTTTTTTTTTTTTTGAAATTATAATCATAATAATTAGATTTTGTTTCTTTTTTTTTTTGTCGTATGGCTATTTTCGTCTGCAATCAGTGTGTGTGTTTAACATGACTTGGTCTAGTCTCCCCACTTGCCTCGGAAACGCCTCTCCTGCTCTCTCTCCTGCTCTCTCTCTCTCTGTCTCTCTGTCTCTGTCTTTCACTATCTCTCTCTCTCTTTTTTTTTTCTCTCTCTCTCTCTCTCCTAAGCGAACCTCTTCCCTCAGTCGCTATATCATCAGATCGGTGAACACACGACCGCGTATAGGTCGTCAGAACTGACCTAAAAATGTGAACAGTTATTCAAGCGAACGACAGTTCTTTTTATTATTATCTAAAAAGTTAACAGATATCAGTGTTCGTTTGGTGTTATTTGAAAAAAATATATATAAATAAATAAATAAATAAATAATAAATAAAGAAAGAAAGGAAAAAATTCTTCTCATTTATTATCAGTCAGTGTTTTTATTCTGGTATATATGTACTATATATATAGATATATACATGTATAGATATATATATATATACATACATACAAGTTTCTGTTCTCGTCGAAAGAATCGAAGTGAATTTATACACGCGGTCTCGTTCTTTCCGCGATAATAAATCTTGAAATAGATTAAAATAACAAAAATAAAAGAAATAAATAAAATCAAAAGGATGCATTTCGATCGAAAATTATGATTGATTGTCATAATTTCAATCCTCGTGATTTGTGGATATTCATATTGTGATTATTTATTTTCTTTTTTTTTTTTCTTTATGGTTTGCCAAGTTTCTGCGCAAATTGTTTATTCATATCGACGACTTCGTCGCGTTCGATGAGTTTAATATTGTTTGGAGTCTCTCAAGTGATACATCTGTTGTTAAATCCGTAAAAGACGCCTTCGCTCATTCGACTTATCCAATAATAATACTATATACGTCGCACAAGTGTAATACGAATGTTTTTGTTAATTATAATATTATATATATGTATGTATAATAATATGTGCGTATTATATACCGTAATCTAAACTATCGTGCGGGATCAGTGTGAAAAGATATATAATTCCAGTAAATAGATAAGAAATTAATTAATTTATATGATCAAAAATGAATATTCACTTTGATTTAATCGTTATTATTTAGGTGTTGAAACTTGAAGTTAAGTTTTATGAAAAAGAATTATTATTCATTTTTTTTTTTTTTTCCTTTGGTCTCAAATTCAACATTTTCGAAGTATACCGTAACGTGGTGGTGGAAAGTGACTTGATTCGTACTAACTGTTATCTCGTGTATGTACAAAGTTAAATATAGCTAGTGCTAACAAAATATTTGATTTGGACGAGAGGAGGAGCATAGATATTTGTCAAATGTTAGCCGGCATGAAGTAAATTGGATTGTTCTCACATGAAAAAATAGAAAACAGACAAAAAAATGTATATATCTACAGCTTGCTCAAAAAAATGGACGAGAAGTGAGTGAAAATGAATTAAAAATAGAGATAAAAAGAGAAGAAAAAAAAAGAAAAAAAAAAAGAAACAGCTGAATTATTAAGTAAACCAATACTTGCTAGGTGTATGAGCAAGGTGAAGGAATTCATGGACTTTTTTTTTTGTTTGCATTTCCTTTCATTCTTGTGTTTTTATTCTTTATTCGGTTCTTGGTTTACTTTTTTAACGCCATATATTGAATCTCTTGATTCTGTGATATCGCTGTAAGTTTGTAAAATAAAATAGGATTAATGTAATAATAATGATAATAATTATAATTAATGACTGAGTAAGAATTAAGATATCAAATTGTATAATTCGTGATAAATAAGTAAATTAAAAAATAGTTTATTTTTATTTTCTTGGTACCGCGATAAAGCGTGCGATAAAGAGAAAAAAAAAAAGAAAAAACTAAAAACTAAAGTATTTAACAATTCTTGAAATGGCTCCTGCAAATACTTTGAACTGGTCAGAACCAGGCCAAGAATGGCGTTATCCAAAATATTGTAAATCTGTTCAAAAAGGTGAAAAACCAGTGTCGAAAAGCACAATGGAACTTAGTGGCAAGGAGGCTGACAGTGCCTACAAGAAGATTTGTAAATTTTTACGTAATTTGGGCATAAAGAAACGTAAGTTTAAATCACATATTTCAAGACTTGAAATTATTTAAAATATTTTATTTATCCTATACCCAAAATATTCCGATATATACGTATATGATAATGAAAACAAAGTTATACCTACCTATACGTATGCGTAGCTGTAATAATTTAATTATCGCTCGGGACACAAAACTTACGCGTATTCCGTATCGCATATTCAATTCCGCTAGTTTATACTGGAAAAAAACAAAAAAAAAATAAAAAAAATCTTAAAAAATAAAATTATCAATTCAAATTTTATCAAGGTTTTATTAACCGTTACGCACTCAAATATAAGTCCGGCTTGTTGCGTTTGCTAAACTTTTACAACCAAGTACTGTTTCTCGCACCACGTTATTTCTTTCCGTACATAATTGCCAACCAAAAGCAGAACTTTTGTTTAACTTTATATACTCGTTTGTGTATCTACATTCGTACGTATGTAATATATACTTACTTAATCTTTGAATATTCATTTGTTTTTATGAATTGATTTATAATGTAAAATGGGTAGGGGGTACCTACGCAATGCATGTAAATTTACGTAAGAGTTACAGTAGTGACAGGGGTACGTTTGCTATTTGAGACGGCGTGAAATTTGCTGACTAACTTCACATCAGGTGTTTATTCAGATTATTTAAACAGGAGAAAATTTCTCACTTGGATATACATATAGCTATGTATATCGGTTAGCGTTAAACACGTGATAAAATATGGCGACTGTAAATTTATTGAGAATAATTAACAATTCCATATATAACTTGGTACAGATAGATGGGTAGGTATAGGTAGGTACAGTCAATTCGTTAATTCCGGTTAAAACTTGTTCTTCTTCGTTCATTGGGTAATAAAAAGAATTATTTCTCTTTCAAGGGTAACGGCTAAACGGGGCCAATTTGGCAGTGACCAAATTTTCTTGACCTCTTTTTAAATAAATTCAAATTTAGGTCGTTATGGTATATATATATATATAATGATAATAAGATACTTTAAAAACAAAAAAAAATATTAAGAACCTTTTAAAAATTCTCACCTTTTTAAATACGTATACGAAGAACGATATCCTTGAAACGATATATGTACCCTATAATTTCAATTACTCCATGTAATATAAACGCGCATATATTGAGCCTTGAATTAACCGCTTAAAGGAAGTTGGCACTGTATAAAATAGAACTGTGAATAATAACTATGTTTATCGCGGTAAACTTTCATTCCGATATTTATCTATCGTGCAAAAGTCAATCGATTAACAACAATGGCATCATTGTCTCGGATTTTTTTTTTTTTTTTTTTTTCTTACAACTTTACGATATTGAAATCCTATATGGCTTATCTATTTATGATTTCTACTGTTTGTGGGATAGCTAAGAAAATAGCAATAAAATGCAAGATTTTTTTTTTAACGGATAATTAATTTTTTTTATTCAATTAAGATTCATCTGATTTTAACTGAAGTCATCTTTGTACCGAAAATTTAGGGTGGGAACGACTTCTCTGAGCACGAACTTCTTTGCTGTTCGATACTTCAGCTATTGATTAGCCTAATTCGAGTTTTAGTAGGTATATATGTTGTTAGAAAGATTGGTTCTTCCTCTTTAACATGATACTATACGAGTAATGTAATCGAAAGTTATTAGGGTTCTAAAAGAAAAATCAAAGAGGTCGAAGACTTTGTGTTTATCCTCCTTTGCTTTTTTTTCATCAAATTTCTTTACTTCAAAAAAAAAAAAAATATATGTCTTTTTTTCATTTTTTCATTTCTTGTTCTCCCCTTTTTTTGTTGTTCTTTTTTTGTTTTTCTGCGCGAGTTTAATCCGCTAATTTCACTCGTTCAACTGTCAAACTGACAAGATGCAACGAAAAAGGATTTAGGACAGAAAAAAAAATTGCCAAAGAATATCACCAACCGTTTCAATATATTTGACAATTCGTTTAAGTATGACGGTCGAATGAAAGCAGCAATTCCCAACACGCAGAGCAATAGGAACCTGACAGCAGCCAGTATTGGTAGTAGAATGTCCAACGATTTTTATTATAATTATTAAAAAAGAAAATAAAAAACTAATAACCGGGAACCATATCGCTCATATAGATTAAATATGATGTTTGATAGACGACTTGTTAGGATATGGATAATTACAGGCGTCTGATATCGTACAATTTTTTCAACTTTTATAGTAATCTTATATTCAGCCAGTGAAGTAGTTATCACTTCCTGATCACGTTATTTATCAAGGTGTATAGGGTGAGCGAAGAAATTTATCACCTGTTACGGATCCTTGTTTATTTTATTTTGTCTTTTGAGATGCAAGCGTGTCTTTTTTTTTTTTTTTTGATTCTCGAATAGTCTATACTCACATTGAAATATTTTCAATGTAGTTTTTCGTTTCGAAAGAAAGTCGACTTTTCAATCCTCACGAGGTCGTATAACTCATTACGTCCTACTCCGTCTGTGACTATTTTCGAATTTACAAAATTGTAGTTTTAGTCACCGAAACTTCACCGAAGCTAAAATTATTATACCTCACGGTTTGGCAGGTTGACATGGCATTTCGCGTAGCCAAGATAATATTTGCAGCCAATATCTTGCCGTGCAAATTACGTGGCCTCATATATACGTACGAAATTCTTTGCCATAATCAATGGCCTCTCAAAATTATTTGTTAACACTTCTAAATTTACGTTATTTCCGATCGTCGTGATTCATTCGGTAAACTACGTCAGATCGCGAGGAACACTCGCTGCTTATTATTGTTATATTTTTTTTTCCTTCAATTTTATATTTGCAATAAATGGCTTTAGAGGTGATAAATTAAATCCTAATACACTCATTTCTGATTTGATTGCATCCAAAACGTGATAGGTAAATTAATGTTTGTTAAAAATCCACAACGTAGTTGTCTAGACGTTTAAAAATATCTTTAAAAGTTATTGTTTGCTGTGTGGTATACTACATATCTTAAACTAAAATTAGAAAAAAAAATAAAAATTTTTTTCGTAAACAATACTATTTTCTCGGAACCATGGCAAGAACCTGACGACTAGTTTTGTAACATTCAAAAATTCTAATTATACATCATAGATCTTTGAACTCTGTGACTTGAGTAATAGTTTGGCTTCTTAGAATACCAAAGATCAATTATTAGAAACTATCGACCTGTTAAATAAACACGAATTTGCAATGTTAATCTCACGAAATGCAGCTGTACCTAGTATTCATGATGCAAAAATAGCAGCAACACCCATCTACACCGGAAAGCTTTAAATATAATTAGAAATAATAGCTCTGTAAATATACTTTCAATTCTGTTAGAGAAAACATCTGTTACACAGCCTGATGTTATTTTACTCTGTAATTCTATATTTATTTTATCTCAAACTGTTTCGTTTAACGATAAATAATACTATATTAGGTGTATTTTGATGCTTGTAATTACATACTCGTTTGTCACACTTTTAGTGAGCTGATTTTTATTAGACGCTTATGTACGTGCATTCTTATCGTAATTTTTGTTTTTATTTTACGAAAGAAAATATATTTTCTCTCAAATAGCATGTAGTATCGTCTAAAAATTTCAAATCCTTATCCTGTTTTAATTAAAAACATTTACTTTCAATATTACCCTCCTTTTACACACAGACGTTGCTTTGTCAGTTTGAGAATGATAAAGCTACTGGAGGCTTTTTGTATGAAATTTTTCACAATTTTATAGTGTAATCTTTAAATAAATAAATTTTTTGTATTCTCATGAATATTATAGATCTAATATGCATCAATCATTTGTTCAAAATCGATAAAAATAAGTTGAAGTAAAGTTGCAATGTGATTAGAGACAGCCAGTACCTCCAGAAGTCTAAATATTGTTGTGTGTCTTTGCTGTAGTTATTTATTTTCTTCTATTACTTTCGCTGTACTGTAGCGTTGTGGTTTTCGGTTGTTTCTATGGGTGGTGCGATGTACAATGCAGGCAAGGATGGCAGCAAGGTGACCACTGTCGTCGCGAGTGCTGGTGCCGGGCCGGACCGCCCCCAAGAAGTTGCCTATACCGATACCAAAGTCATCGGAAATGGAAGCTTCGGCGTTGTTTACCAGGCCAAGCTATGTGACACCGGGGAGATGGTTGCCATCAAGAAAGTTCTTCAGGACAAACGATTTAAGGTGAGATGCTTAATTTTTTGAAGAAAATTATTTGTTGTATTGAATCTAAGTCTTTTTGCCATTCCTGTATTACAATATAAGCATTTGTAGACCCAGAACAATTTTTGGATCTATTAAAACCCTTCTTAAGTAATTTTCCGGTCACTCTGAGTTGTTAGGAATGAAGTAGATCACGTATTTATTTAAATTTATTGTTAATGATAATGGAAGATTTTAATATGGTATTATTTTTCAGAACAGAGAACTACAAATCATGCGACGTCTAGAGCATTGCAACATCGTTAAACTTAAATATTTCTTCTATTCTAGTGGTGATAAGGTAATTTTCATTGCTATAATTAAATTTTAAGTAACTTATATGACTTACGAGTTGGATTATCAGTCCGCAAACGATGTCAAACGTATATTGTGAGAAAAAGCAGACATTTAGAATTATCGATCACTGAAATTATTTCTCGTTCTATTATTATGCCAAACAAGATAGGGAGAAGCGAAAACTAAATAAGCGCCAAACAAAAGTTGATTTTTATTTTATTATTAAGATAGAAGTGTGAGGATTGCATCCATTTGCCTTCATCTTCAAACTGAAGTATTGATTACTGTGATATATCAATGTTAAATTTATCTGTAGAGCACGAAATTTATTCTATAGATAGAGGCAAGCGATTTGTATAGTTAACTCGGCAGAGTTAGAATGAAAAGCAAATTTACTAACGCCTTTTAAATAATTTTTCGACTAGAGATATTTATTATACTTTAATGGAGGATCATTATTATGTTATTTTATAGAACATCTTAACCGCGACTAACCCAGTTTTTCATGTTGACGTAAGTGAAACGGACCCAGTAGTTCGAAAATCCTTATGAAATTTGCATTAGGCCTTGACGCTTCTCCAACGAGGATCTTACAAGTTCTTCTGAATATAATTTTGGATTTAGAAACTAATGCGCTTTGCTAGATTTAGTAATTATCATAACTTATTATTATAATCTTTATAACAGGGAAATAGAGTTAAGAAAACCATGCGTATACATGTGTAATCGTTTGATATAGAAATCTTCTAATTCATACCTACTTTCATGTGTTTTTAGTATTTACCAGTTGGTGTTGCTCGTTACATTTACTAATATGGATCAGAAAGTTGTTAATATTGCTGTTATTTTGAAAAATTAATTGCTCTCAACTGCATCTCAGCGTTAAGACCGTTTTTAAATGAGTATTAAAACTCGGCAGGATAATCATTTATGCTTCATGCAAAAACAAGGCATAGTTACACGCGCTAGTATGATCAATTTGATGGCACATAATAAAAGTAATCTTTGTGGCATTATAATAATAATAATAATAAAAATAATAATTTATAATAAAAGCGCTATGTCCTAAACTACAGAGTTTAATTAATCCAGAAATATATATTAATATCGAATCTTTTTATTTCTTCATA
Source organism: Macrophya annulata (assembly GCA_963924015.1). Classification (NCBI taxonomy): domain Eukaryota; kingdom Metazoa; phylum Arthropoda; class Insecta; order Hymenoptera; family Tenthredinidae; genus Macrophya; species Macrophya annulata. The sequence continues at coordinate 17,768,815 of OZ001261.1, forward strand.
GAAAGACGAGGTGTATCTCAATCTAGTACTGGAATACATCCCCGAAACTGTATACAAAGTGGCCAGACACTATAGCAAAAGCAAACAGACGATACCAATCAGTTTCATCAAGGTAAATCCAGCTTTGTCATTTTTTACATATTATTTTTACTGATTATTGATAGTTTTTCATCATTGTCTGGCATACATTTTCATCTTTATATATAAATATATTATAAATACATATTATAGATAGTTTTAATAATTTTTTTCTTTTTCATCAAATTTATAAAAAAATTGGACATTATTGAGCCCTATACTCAATTTTTAATCAATTAATTGACTAATAGATAATGTTTTTGAAACAATCTGTAAGGTGCTGTGTTTGCAATTAGCGTACATGTAATAAACTGATAACAAAACTTGATAACTTTGATGATAGGCTTTTCATATCTTGCTCAGGCTTTATTCTGCGACGCAACTGAAATAACATGAAATATATTTCCAAATTATAATATAGTAATGATGATAATAATAATGACATAACTACTTGTACATAACTCAATTACCTATTTCTATATTTACATATGATATCTAACTTAGAGTTCTTTTCAAATAAAACCAAGAATATGGAATTTTTATTTTTATTTTTGCTTTTGTTTTTTTCTATTTGCCATATAAATATGAAATTCTAAATAAAATTCTGGATCTAATCGATGTTAATTATACAATTTCAGCTATATATGTACCAGCTTTTCCGGTCATTAGCATATATTCACTCGTTGGGAATATGCCACAGAGATATCAAACCGCAAAATCTTCTTTTGGATCCAGAAACGGGCGTGCTTAAGCTCTGCGATTTTGGTTCGGCAAAACATTTGGTTAAAGGTGAACCAAATGTATCATATATTTGTAGTCGCTATTACCGTGCACCAGAACTCATCTTTGGTGCCATTGACTACACTACGAAAATTGGTAAGCCTCAGTTTTTGGTTTTATTCCAAATAATAATTGAAAACTAAATGTCTCACATCATGTTTATTAATATTAGATTCAAACGATCATTTCTAGTCTCATATAAGCCCAGACCTTATACATTTCTATCTATTGATAACTACAGAAAGGAATAAATTATATTAATAAAAAAATAAAAATAAATGTATCGATAATCATGTGTTTGTTTGTTTGTTTATGATTGAAGATGTATGGAGTGCAGGCTGCGTGCTAGCAGAATTGTTGCTTGGTCAGCCAATCTTTCCTGGTGATAGCGGCGTCGATCAACTTGTCGAGATCATAAAGGTTCTTGGTACACCAACTCGTGAACAGATAAGAGAAATGAACCCCAACTATACAGAATTCAAATTCCCCCAGATCAAGTCACACCCTTGGCAAAAGGTAGAACATTTGATTATCAGTTTTCAAATAAAGAATAACTGTTGAAAGTACCAGTACCCTGTCATTTAAATTGATGTTTTTCGATCGTGAATAGGTGCTGTTAGAATGTAAAAGAATAGGAGTATGAACAAATGACACGCTCAGCGATTAGCTGAAAATACATTTGACAAATTTGTCACATTACTACATTTCATCAAACTTGTCACTTATCAGCCATTAAGCAGAGAATTAACCAAACATCTAGATCTGAATCTAATGATAGTGAATCGTATTACTATCTTGTACTTAATCTCAATCAAATTTTCATGAAGCACGTAATATATGTGAATTCACTTATCTGGGTTTCTTTAATATTGAATATCTAATCGGTTCATATCTGTGCAGTGACGTTAACATTTCATTAATTCTTGTGATTCTAAATTTCGATAATTATTTGTCTCGTAGATACATATAAAGTGTCCATCGGTATAGATGTGATGTATTTTGTCATACTATATGGGATATAAAAGAAACCAAAATTTTTGTTAAGATACGAATAGATTATTTCTTCGTAGTATGTGCCGCAACCATTACTTAATTAAAACGCAATTTCACACACGAGTGAAGTCGAGATCTTTACGTAGGTAAATTCATTTGTAATTCATTGTTCATCAACCAAAAATGTACTCGTGGTTACAGTTAATGCTTCAACGAATGAGCGCACCTAAATGTTCAACCGAGCACCAAAAAATTAGAGTAAGTGATATATATTGGAACGTGTTATGGCTGTCATGAATTTTCTTACATTTTGCCAAACTGGAACTAACAAATAAAGCTAAATATCTGAATACTTCCGAGCGAAGCAATCGCAGCTAACACCACTAACCGATGTACCACGTGCAATGTCTTGCAATCGCTGGTCAATTATCAAAATATCACTTACTCTAATGTCTCGGTGTACTTTACTCTACAAATTATTCAAGTTAAAAATCAAACCACAATTACTCCAACACAAGTTCTCGAGGTCTTCAATTTTATAAAAAGCTCAATAAATACTCTGGAATTAACCAATCGCCTCCGCTTTGACTATATATGATTGGCAACTGTTAGGAGGACCTCAGAACTTATAACTTATTCTAGATAACTTTGAAAAATTAATTTCTGATTCATACTTTTTCTTTGGATAGGACAATTCTTTAGTGTTTGTTTGATTTTAAACTATTTCATTCTATCTTACAGCTGCTATAAATGTTCTAAATGTTTAACGATACATCGTATGCGGAACGTGTATGATTATGAATGAAGTATCAGCATATTTACAAAAACTTTAATAATGCTACACTCAATCACTACAGTGCATCCCCAATACTTGCTACACATTTTGGACACGCATTGCGCATACTCATAGCAACACAAACAGTAAAGCTTTTTCATGGCCTCCGTTCATTTTCATCAAATGGCTAATACATTTATACAAGTTTAAAGAGATTAGCGTAAACAGATACCCACATTGGCGTCACGTTATTTATTCATTCGGGCCAGTAATTAGCAGCTCTATGTCAGCCCCACACGGTTTTTTTAATCTCTCACGAATCACTAAATACTTTGATATGAATATTACTAGAATAATAGGAGTCGTTGCAAATGCGTACTCTTCAATGCAGTATATATTTTTCCACAGTACTTTATTAATGATATATTGTTTTAAGCAGAAAACGAGGATTTCTAATATTGCGATCACATTTTTTGACCTGACTTTCTGTGTTTGTAGGTATTTAGAGCACGTACACCGCCTGAGGCAATGGAACTTGTTGCCCGACTTTTGGAATATACCCCGTCTTTGAGAATGACGCCACTACAAGCCTGTGCTCATTCGTTTTTCAACGAATTGAGGGAACAAGGCACCCGATTGCCAAATGGACGCGAACTTCCACCCCTATTTAATTTCACGGAACAGGAACTTCAGATTCAACCAGCACTGAATTCTATCCTAATCCCAAAGTATATGCAGACATCGGATAATCCTGGTGCTCAGTCGGAAGCTACAAATGTAGCCGCGGGAGCCAGCGGTAACTCTAGCGATAATAGCGCAAACATCAGTACACCAACAACCACACAAAACACGGACCCTAGCCAGTCGAACATGGCTTAGAATTCATTTTTTACATTTTAAAAAGAAATTAATAAATCATCCTAGAATACCCTGAAAATAACTTTGAGAGCTTCTGAAGAGGATGTGTATTGTTCTAAATTAAATCCAGTCATTCGGCACGGTTTATTCTGGATTTTGTACAGTTTTCATCATCCTTTTTCTCTTGGACTTTTATGCATAGATTAATGATAATAATATTTTCAGAAAGTTGAAGAGTCTTAGGCATGTATTTAATAACAATATGAACAAAGTACACTATCGGTAGTCGTATCAGTTAATTGGTACTAAAATCGCGTTAGAGGCATGTTACACTGAAATGTAAGGTTTCTCTAAAATGTTTTGATGTATGGCTTCACGACACCAAAATAGTTACGATTTACCACTGAGGCATAGTCCTGAAAAATTTTTCTACACATTATGTCTTTCGTGTTCTTTATTATTCTTTTTCTTCTTCTTCAAGACACAATATTGATTCATTCATGTTAATTTGTCTTGAATCGCATGAATTAGGTAAATTTCTCATATCTACGAAAACCCGACATCGAACTTGAAAGGGTTGAAAAAAAAAAAAGATTCATCTAAGTAATACTCTATAACACTCGATAGAAAGAATTGTACAAAGTCCAGACAAACCGCTGTTGCTATTATGGATTTAGTATGAATAGGGACTGGTTAGTACTAGAAGCCTCTTCCGCGAATGCGAAAAGCGACATTAGTTGGAAATATGTATAATCTAAGATTTAGTAGCGAAAATGTTGCTTGCGTCGTATTTTTAAGTGATTACGAAGCTAGCTTAAAAAAAAAAAAGAAAAAAAAATAATGCCAGTCAAATTGAAGTACACGCTACATTAAACTCCAAATACAATAAAAGTACATGAAGTTTCATTTATCGCAGACTAGAAATCGTGATTGCCCCAAGAATATGACGAGCTGGTACATGAAAGGTTTTAGAAGATAGTGAAATGCTATAATAATCGTACGATTAATTCTACAGTAAATGAAATATCCTGTACATAATAATACCTACATGTAGTAGTATTTTTAATTTTTGTGTTCAGACGTTAACACATGTGATTATACTGCAGATAATATTATAAGTGTGTTTCATTCAAAATGCTTAAAGCGTATGCAAACGAATCGTCGCAGGATGATCCTTAAAAATCTAAAACACGTATATCAACATGACTATGAAAGAGAACTTTAAGATGAACGTTTATTATCGGCTAATTATTATTGTCAAAATATAGTTGGGCGAAAATTGCAGCCATATTCAAATGAATTTCCAATTAAATTTTGACGATGAGAACTGCTTAACTTTAAAGACACGGTTCCTTTCGGGCTAGTATACTATTTATCTAGATATTTCTCCAAATTTATTTTTATTTTTATTTTTTTTATTTTTTCAAAATTATAACACATATAAGGGAGTTTCCCCTTTTTGATAAAATTATGAGAAAATTCATAGTAACGCGATTTATTTTTTTAAATAAATTTAAATCATTTGACGAAAGGCTAAACAGTTTGTTTTTGTTAATTTTTTTTTCCCTTTGTTTTCGTTTTAACTTTTCAAACAATAAGCTCCTTTGCATTTTGTTCGTATCTACATCATCTACTGTATACCTACAAATATGCATATCAATATATTGCAAAGAAATGCTGCCGATAATGGAATTTAAAGGTACGTCCGTGCGAGGCGAATGATGAATGAGAATAAGAAATCTTTTAATGTATATTAAACGTGTGGGAATTTCAATGCTCCGTTACTATTTCATTAGGCGCACCGCAGTTAGGGTAAACTAGACTGAAGCTTCGCGAACTACCATATCGGTCGTACCCGTTCTCCTACAGATAGTGAATAAACCATTGTTGGCAATAATATAGAAATGGACGTACCTGAACCGTTGATTTCCTTCTTTAAAAAGAAGAAAGAGCTGACCATTCGTTTTAGAATTTTATGAATGTTGATATTTCATTAAGTTTTTCATAATTACTCCGTTTAACGATACGCTATAGGTTGATCAGAAATTATTGATTTAAATCTATATCAAAAATTATTTTGCTGCAACCCCTGATTTGTAGTTTCTCTTTCAAGTGCATATATAGTAAATTGCAAATCGCAACTCAATATATACTGATCGTCAAATAATAATGGCAATAAATTGCCAATTTTTAAAGATTCTACGTAAATAATTTATTTATTTTAGTCCTCTGTCTACATTGATATTTTTCCACATAGGCACAACTGAAACCAGAGATTGGTCCGGTGCAAAATCGTCAGACTTTGATTACAATGAGTTATATCATATTTCAGGCCGAGAAAAACATTAAATTCAGAATCGAAGAGGTCAAAAACGCTGTGAATGATTATAAGACACGAAGTTTGAATCCGCACGCCTTAATAGATTGTTGATTATTTATCGTAATTACCATTATTATGAATAAATAAATTGATTGATTTAGCTCGATTTACTCTAATCTTATCTTTAATTCTAGATATCTAGGAGTTGTAACGACTAATGACTGCATTGAGAAATAGTACAGATTAATGAATTTACCTTCAACCAATGATTTGGTACTAAAGACTTAACGTAAAGAATTAGTTTTGCATTAGCATTTTCAATGGTTTGAGAGATTGTTGTTAATAGATCGAAACTCGCATCACATTAAAAACATACATATAATCATATACAGTATAAATAAATGCCCAGTATCTTTAATATCCATGTGTTATTGCCAGTTTTGATCTATCACAGTGTTTTCTGATCACCTATCCATACTGTATTATTGCAATGCAGTCGTCATTCTAACAAAGTACAGTTAAAAAGTGGTTTTTAAGAATGGCTAAACTATTACTCTAATTCGATCGTTTTTTTTTTTTTTTTTTTTTTTTTTTTTTTTTTTTACTGTCATTGATTTTGCAAGGCTCATATTATATCCCACTCAACCACACCGATATGGACGAGAACCCGTGTAATATACTGAAAGTCTATACATATATACTTATATGATTATAAATACATATACTCGTATATCTCAAAATGGATTCATACATGTATATTATTTATGCATCTATACAGGTATTAAATTAAATTGCAAATATGCAAAAAAATAAATAAATAAATAAAAATAAATAAAAATAAATAAAAAATAATAATTATAATAATATTATTATTGTGTAAAAAAGAAAAAAAAAGAACTGTGGATCGGAAGATTGATTCTTGCTAATCCACACTGTATGGCATTCTCACCTTTCATTCATACTTTCGTAAGATAGTGAGTTAAGTGTAATTAATGTTCATTGTTAATGTTATGCGTGCGTCTATATATATATAAAAATATATATATATATATATAAAATTTATATACATATATATTCATATATATATATATGCATGTATATATGTATATGAAATTATACTTCGTGTCACATTAGATTTGACCATAGGCTGCTTTAAGGTAAATAAATTCAATATTATAATCACAAAGAATTTGAAATTTGTCATTTGACACTAAATGAAAATGAACTGCTAGAGGAAGTGCGGATTGTTGTAAATGCTTTCCTCGAACGATGTAACCGGTCCGAACGTTCTAAGCTCTGAATGAGATGTGCCTTGGTTCAAAAAAACACATCAAGTATATGCGACTCGTCGAAAATGTATTTTAGCATTATTCTGGTTTTGGTCATTGTCAATTCCCTTTATAGCGGAGTAACAAAATGAAGTATCGAACCAAAGCATGTATGGCTAGTGCATGTACATCATACGGATATGATAGATTCGTTAATTTCTATCTTGCCCTGCGAAAATGAGGATATTTTAGACTCGTGATGTCATATCGTGATGATAGAAGAAAAAAAAAGTATATCTAATTATAAGAAGGGATCATTGTAAAGTAACACTGTATATATACCATGTTACTGTTTCGGAGATAATCGAACGAACCTGGATCCATCGGTAGTTTCATTTTCAATACATCTTTCACTTCGCGTTTAAAAGGCGAATTATTATTTGGCTGCTTTAGCAATTGTGCAATTATTGAAACACATAATACCATATACCTAATACGATTAACAGATATTGCAAATGTCTTTTCTGAAAGAAAATTTACTATCGAACAATTGCTATTGCTTGACAAACGCTGAAGTACCTATTGACGAATGATGGTTTTTAGCTTGCAGGTTGTTGGAAAAATGAGAAATAAAAATAAAATAAAGAAAAATTCTATCTTAAAAAGTAAAAAGAAAAAAAAAATAAAAGAAAAAAAAAGAAAAAAAAAGTAAAAACACAAGATCGTTAGCTATAAATAATAATAATAATAAAAAAAAATATATATAAGCGGCATGAAAATTTGGTGTGTATAAAACTTACCGCGCTAAAACATGTACATTTTTTCATTACTGTAATAACTAAAACTAAATATTCAAATATACTTAATCATAAATTTAGAATGACCGGGATGCACTCTACTTTTTCGATCTTTAATTTGTGTTTACAATTTTATTGCTAACACAAATGAAAACTATACATCATATGTAACTAAGAATATAAGTCTTAAGCTATAGTAATGTTGTAATTTTTTTGAGCTGCGAGGACGCCAATTGTTTCGAATAATTCTCCAAGAGAATGTAGAGGTAATATAAAACCGTTGATATCGATCCCATCGGACCGTTTTTTTAATTATCTGTTTAGCTTGGAAATAAATTTACAATAAATTCATTTAGAATAACGTGAGGTTTTTTCATCTGCTATGTAGTACCTAATACTATAAGTTGTATAACTTATGAAGTAATGAGTGGAGTATTAGTTTCAAAGTAATAGGCAAACCTGGCAACTTTAAAAAATTAAATATAGTTTGGTGCGACGAGAGTACGAAAATAAATATCCAGATATTGATGAAAGAGAAGCATAAGAGGATGATATAAGTAACATAAGAGGTAACAGAGTTAGGTGAGTCTGAGGAACTGAATTACACTATAACTATTGAAATGAAGAAGTTGAAATGAATTTGAGTTTGAAGATTGAGCGATAATTAATTAACTACTACTGAATTTACCTGGTGTAAAACTTAAAAACTTAAGTTCAGAAGAGTTTCAGATTCTAAAACTTGGCGTGATTAACTGAAAAAAAAAAAAAATTAAAATATCAGAAAAAACAAAGAAAAACGAAAAAAGAAAAACACAAATGAAGACTTTATGTCCACATAGTGACAGACATATTTAGAAGCAATATATGTTCTTTACTTTTGGTTGTAAATTAAATGAAATAAAGATTTGTGACTACGATTTTTCCACGACTGTTTTTCACACGGAAATAATCCTAGAAATATGCATAATACTTAAGTACACATGTCATCAGATTGAGTCACTTGGAAAAAAAAAAAAATTAAATAGATTGAATGGATCCATTCATATTATTTGCTTCCGACATACATGGGCTTCAAACTTCAATAATAGAACTAAAGCTGAAACCAAGATCTCGGGAGACAAAATAATATTTCGAATTAAAGTGATTTTACTTCTATTTAGGTGATTAATTATCGCAAAATAGAGATGATGAAGATTAATCTACAAACTAGTTTTGTTTTTTAGTAGAGTGATATCAAAGATCTTTAGGGATAAAAGAGATAAAGAAATTGATTGAAAATACTTCCGAAGGTTCAACAGTTGGGCATAAAAATCGTAAATATTTTTTAATTTAAGTATCAAGCATGGGATAAAAAGGAGATATTGCTTGAAAAATTGTCGGTTGTTATGCAGACACATTGTATAGCAAAAGTCTGTTTTAGCTTTTTAGCATTTTAATTTAAAAAACAATTTTTAAAAATGAAGTAGGACGTAAGATATAGGGGATGTTGCGGTGGGAGTGAAAAAAAAAAAAAAAAATTGTACAAATTGCTACATACATAATTACATAAAAATAAATGAATAAATAATAATAATTATTATCATCAATTAATTAGCAAAACCTAAGAATATACTGGGGAGAAAATTGTTCAATATCAATTGTATGTTCTGCCCATTGCAGAAAAATTAAAAATTGCAGACTTGAATCAACAGGCATATCGTTGAAATGATCTCTGATTTATACAATAGCTAATTATTCTTTATTTAGTTTTACAGTTTAAAATACTTCAAAACCTGTTGCACGAACTTTTGTGGAAAAAAACAAAAAAAAAAATTATTTTGGTTTCAATTCTAGAAAATTGGCATCACAATAATAATATCACCCTACGGTATTTAACACTTTTTTCCGATACTCTTAGGTACAACATAGGTGATACTGTCATATTATGTGTGAGTAGAATACTTGACAAAAACAAGAATACTATTATAAAAATAATATTAACTATTATTATTATTACAGTAGACAATGCTAATTATCACTATACCAATAAAGAAGAAAAAAAATGACAGATATATACATATACATACACGCACACACGCATGCATATATATATATATATATATATATATATATATATATATATATATATATATATATATATATATATATATATATATATATATATATATATATATATATATATATATATACACATATATAAATAATACACGATAAATACACTTCACACGTTACTTTGGGTCTTGAATATATTAAAATTTCATAATATACTTCAATTGTCTACCTAAATTAATATTCTAAATGTTGAATTTTTAATCCAACAATTTTCATATCAAAATGCGAGAATAGTTTCGGGTGAACTTTAATTGTTTATGATCATTCGTTATCCAATTGCATGATTATAAATACAACAAAATGATGTTTATTATTTATATTTATAGAAAAATAATAATAATAATAATAATAATATTTATTTAGTTGAGTAGTATTGTCAAATTTGACAATGTTTTCAATAAAATGAAAAATAACATTATTGTTCACCCAATATTATTCCAAAGATGGCTTAACTGCGTTTAATAAAATAAACCGTGAAATGTGAACAGATATTATACACAATGCATTGTAGCTGCAAATGAATTCTACTGTATATTTCATGATGCCACACGCGTGAAAGAATGAAGTAACTATTTATTAAATAGATTTAAAAGGATTTAAGTAGACAATGGAAATATATACTCATGCAACGTAAGTACATGAAACACATAAACAAGTGTACAGCTTCGTTGTTATTAATAAATGAAACAATTCTCACCTATTTCTTGGTATTTTCAAATCAGCCTCTAAAAATTCAGCCAACGTATAAAATTGCCCGCCACAGCATACGCTGACTCAAAATTTGGGATTTCATTGTAGCAAGACCAAGCGTGTTGGAAAAATGAATGAACTCTTGTTTCTTTTTTTGGAGTATTGAGATTGGTATATCAATTTTTAAATCAAGTAGCAAGAGTAAATTGATGTTCGAGTATTTTGAGTCTTGGTACGAATTGCAATTCCGATATTGAAAGCAGAGCCATCCTCTTCAGAAGTACGTTATTTTAAAGTTTTTCAAAATGCTTGTAAAATCTTATAATTGCTCGAAAATGATCTCACAGTTGCAGAGATTTCACAGGTAATTGTGAAACTCGTTGCCTATGATATACCTTACACTGTACGCTCCAATGTTGCGGCCCTAAACACGAAAAAGAAAAAGAAAAAGAAAAATATTAAATTCAATTAATGGGTTCAGGGGTTCAGAAATTTTAATACTGTCTGTTGTTATCTCGCGAGCGAAGCCACTATTTATGTATATTTACAATATTCATTGCTTTTAAGATTCAAAAATAAATATTCTAGAAATGATATTTAAGAAAAATTCGCGAAAAATCTTTAATGTTACTTGTGAATGTATGATACTAGAGAAATTAATAACATAGGATTGCATAAAATAACAATTACTATAAAGTAAGCCTATAATAATATGTTTAAAATAAAAACTTCGACAACTAGCGAAACATGAAATATATAATTACATATACGATAATTGTAGCAATTATTATTATTATTATTATTATTATTATTATTATTATTATTATATGAATATAAATAATTATAAATCATTTTTGTTTCGTTTTTGTTTTCTTTTTTTTTCAATGTTTTTAGTTTTACATGATACTATGGTTACTGTAGCATACAATTAAATGTGTTACGCGAAAATTAATTGTCTCAATAGAGACACAATATGATATAATTATTACTGTACATTTTTGTGGTTTATTTAACAATAAAATATTAACATCAATGTTAATAGGTATATTTTGTTGACATTATATACCTAATAATCAAATAGTCCCGCGATTTAACCATTACTTGACGCGTATTTGTATATTATACGTTTATACTGCTCGTACGTATTTCTATTAATCTGATCACTGAGACTTTTCGAACTTCTTACCCTGTACTTTTTTCATAGCAATTTACAAATCTTCAAATTGAAAATACTCAATTTTCATAATCGTAGTATCGCGTTTGAACTATCCGTAAGTTTTTAGGGTGAAAAGGAATCGTTGTTTTAATAATCAACACATACAACTGTAGAGAAATATACATACCTATGTATATATTATTTATTTGTTGAAAATGTCAATACACAGCCAATTTTAAGGCATATACAATTATCCAACTACTGCTATAATTCTGATATTAAAATAATCGGCATTTTATAGTGAAAAATCACTATAGCAATCAAATACTACTATTGAATTCATTGCTTTTGGTTGCCATTTTTTTTATGCTAAAAAATAAAATTATTGGTAGATACACTCGTGATGCACGTAACGTGAAGTTTTTAGATTGAAATATTTAATTCATCAATTAAGTTATGTAATTTATTAATAACTAACAACTATGATACGTGCTGAATTATGGATACGTATACCTATTGCATTCAGTAATCGTCAGTAATGATATAAAATTTCTTTAAAATATTGTTCATGCAACAAGTTGGATAAACATATGTGTATACCAATAAGAAAAATAACTGATAAATGTATATTTACCTTTTCTTTAAAATATACACAATTACAGAAGTTTATTGTCGTCTACAAAGTTCGAAGAAAACAATTCAAGAATTATTAACATCAGCTGGCTATGAGTAGCCAGCCCTATTGCTAATCATAGCTCGCTATTCATTACAATCGGAAAATCGAATCGAATTCTAAAACAGGAAAATTATATCATTCTTAATCTATATTTTATCCTCGTTAATTTTTTCCAATATCTTAGTGTTATAAATTGACTTTATTTAGTCTGGTAGACGTAATTTCTGCGGGTAGTTATTAGATGTTTGTACATACATACATCACATACTGATGTCTTCAATGATAATGAATTTCCGTGTATTATTTTGCCTGAGAACTGTACAATGACGCACATTGTAAATCTGACGAATAAGTGGCGTTTGTTGATGATAAACTAAGTCAATATATAATAATCACTGTTCCAAATAATTATACATTCATGCTTATCATCATCCCTGTGTTCAAGAATCCCTGACAATTCATTTGCTTTTATATATAAATCATTAGCAATATAAAAAAAAAAAATTTGATTCGTTTAAATTTATGTGAGGCAGAGTATACTGTCTGGAGTTTGAAATTTATGTACAAAGAGATGGTTACAATAATAGGTTATATTTTTTTTCTAATCTTATTATACATATTTCGTTTCGCTAAATCTGTACATACATTGTTTAATTTTCTGCAGATGGTATTTGTCTTGTCATCCTAAGAGAACCTTTCTCATCATGATACCGTTGCTGTCTATTTCATCCTCTGATGATCTGGGATCAATGCACCTACTGCTGCATAAGTATTGCAATAACGGGACGCGATATTTTCCGCAAAAGTCAACGAACTTTATGTGTTCAACTCTATTATTGAAGAAAACACCTGAGAAATGATTAAAAGAAAAATAGCAAAACTTCAGAAATATCAACACTATTGAGGGTATATACATCATAATAGAATTAGTTAGACTAACACATAATAGCTATAGGTATACATATAATCAATTATTGCCTATACTACATGACTAGTTAAAATTTTAAGATGAGGCGGAAAACTGAGGCAAATATTATAAAATAGAAAAATGAACTGTTATCAATATATAGAAAATTGCTAATAGCAGAAATGCTATTCAACTTATTATTATAACAATCAGTCAAAGGTCGCAGCTTACTAAACTTAATTATACACATATCACATATGCAGATAAAAACGTGCTGGTGGTTACACTTGAACTGATTATAATAAGTATACATACGTATGTATAATAATATGTTACAAAATTTATCTCCAGCTATTCATCGCGTGTAATTAGATCGAATTACGTATAATTTCAAGTGCGATATACATATAAGTTAAAAAAAAAAAAATATCTACAATCCAATTTAAAACATCTCGAATCCGATAATTTATTATTGTTTGTCTTTGCCGAGAAACTGATAACAATACTACATCTTGATATTTTGGTTGCCGATATTCAGGCGTTGCGGCATTTGACTTGCCTGTTTATAGGCGTTAAATAATCAATTTTATTTCGTATAATATTTATAGTCAAATAAGTGCTAAGTAATCATACCTTTGCATTTTGGATTAACACAGCAGTGGCCGTTGTTTAAATACTCGTCCAAATTTCTTGGCAAATCCAATCTGTCGTAGTGAATATTATTTATTTTAATAACACGCGCAGCCAATTCCAACAATGATGGAGGATCATGGGTCATATCCGACACAAATCGAACCACCAAAGGATTATCTCGCAAAGACAACTGGAAATAATTAAGTATATCATCTAGAGTTTTAAATTTAAATCATTATTGCGTCATTAATTTTAAATGACATACCTCCGTAAGACAGCTCAAAGTTATTATCTCAGTTGGTAAGGTTTTCAGCCGATTTTTGTGCAGTAATAATGATTTAAGATTTTTTAAATTAGCAATTGATCGAGGCAAACTTTCTAGCATATTATCGCATAGGATTAAAGCGTGTAAAGATGTCAATTGACCCAGTGTCGAGGGAACATCGGTTAGTCTGTTTCCTCCCATTGATAGAATTTGCAATCTAAAATCAAAATAACATAATAATTCATCGCAATTCATGTTGTCATATGTTTATTCAAACGCGAGTTGTTTACCTTTGTAATTTCCATATGTCTTTCGTAATTTTTGAAATATTATTACCGCCAAGATACAAGTAACGGAGTCCGGTAATTTCCAAAACTTGTTCGGGAAAATCTGTCAGTCGATTACCACTCAAATTCAATTCTCTTAAAGTGGTAAAACCGTTTAAACTTTTTGGCAAAGTGTCATTGGAAAAATTGTTATTTTTAGCTATCAGAGTAGTCAATGGACAATCGGTTAATAGATCAGGCAATTGAACTAGTCCGCAGTTAGATACGTCGAGCACATGTAAGTTTTTAAATTTTGTAATATTTCCTGGGGTATAGGTCAAACGATTTTGATGAAGCAACACCGTCTCTACATTCTCGGGATTTTTCACCGAACCAAAATGATCGTTCACACTGTTTGAGTCCAACGATAGATAAGACAGGTCCACAGTTTTAGTTGTGTTATCCGAATCGCTCGAGTCTGATGTATAACTTTCCATATTTTCGAATACTTATTTACGATTATTCGATTTTACAATTTTAAGTATTGCTGATAATATTACTGTCATTGGTTCTTTCTATGTTAAGCAATTATGTACATACGTATGTAGATCGCGCAACGCACTTTCACAACCCGCGAATTCCTCGCTAATATTCGTTTACTACAACATTAAGACTTGACTGGTAGTCTGAGCGAGAGAACTGTAATAAGAACCAAAGATATATCTCTGCAGTCTGCATTTTATATGTCACTTTATCAATAATTATCATCACGAAAATGACGAAGAGTGACGAAGTAGAATCGAACCACCAATAAGCGCTAGTATCACTACTTGTGATAAAAATTCAAAATACTGACCAATGGAGAGGCTGGACACCCGCGAAGAAGAGATCGAAACGGAGTTTGTTTTTTTTTTTTCGTGTGATAAGCGATCAAGAGCCTTCCTGGCTAAATATGTAAAATTCATGTCATTGATGGTTCAATAGTTACATAAAAACTTGTTTTGATTATTGTCCTTGCACAAAATCTACACGTTTGGATAAACAATGATACTCATTTCTTTGGTTATGTTAAGATTACATGTGGTACATAACCTGTAAAAAATAACCAACTGAGGCCAAGCGAGGTTAGGTAATATCCAATTTTCTATTAATTCAACGCATTTTCAGACCACCGGGTTGAATAAAGCTGCATAATATGAGCCAAAAGTAAATTCCATTTGCATTACGAATGATATTTTCTCATTTGTAAACGTGGATTCGCATCTTTACCGCAAATCGGCACTTTTACGAATCACTTGTTTAAACAATTGGCAAAAATTACAATCGCTAAAACGTTATTATTTGTTAATAGTTTTCATAGAAACTAGTTTGATAACACCAGTGTGTTGAATGAAAAATTCACACTCGATATGTTCAATTCGCTTTTTCGTGTCCAAAAATATTTAATTTATAAAAATAAATTGTTTAATAAATGGGTTATACAAGTTAAAAATTTGTACACAGATTATGCAGATGTTGGTATAACGACGTATCGAGAGTCCGTAAATAACCCATTAAAATCAAGTCTCATTTTAGCTGCGACATGCTGCATTTACTACATGAAATCTCATAATCCAAATGAATTGAGTTACCGTAGCACAGTTGTCGACACAAATAATCGTTTTATTTTAGTATCTAATTCGGTTCAAAATCCTCGGACTAAAGAATATCTGAAAATGGTTGATAAATCGATCTCTCAAGGATTCATTCGTCATTTTAACTGCGGTTTATTTTCCATCATTTGGTTAGACGATTATGACGATGCAGTATCGTTGTATAAAAGAAATTGTTATTCTCTAACGACTACCTGGGCCAAAATACCCTCAAAAATCATTGATATTGGATTTTTAAATCAATGGTGGATTCTTAATAATAAAATGATCAATTACGATGTAAATTTGCATGAATTTGAGAAGAAAGATTATTCAAAAGTTACAAATTTTCAATCACTAACTGATTAGGTACTAAAGAAATTTTTCAACATCTGAAAAAATTGAAAATCTTTGATAATACAGCTACTGTGAATTATTTATTAGCGTGGGTGGGATTTTTTTCTTATCAATTTTTTTTTATAAACTTTTATGCTTTATGGAATGCATTTTTTTCCAGATCCAGCTATGGCGTTGTACAAAACTTCGTTTGAAATAATTCTAAAGAATTCAAGGCTGTTCTCAGATGTTGCACAAAAAGTTGGTAAATCATGGTTTGGAAAGGTCAAGCAATTACCAGCTTTTTCAGCACTTGCAAATTCGCCTCAATTAAATAATGAACAATGGACAAAATTGAGGAAAGAAATGTTGGACTCTACGTCAGGGATGAAAACACCTTCCCCGGATATTACGATTATACAATTATGTGTTTCTTCGAAGAATTTCGATCTGGGAAAATCTTACTTGAAATATTTACAAGAAAATGAATACGACGTGAATTCAGCTGTAATTGGAAAATATTTTCAGTTAATTTACAACTGTCAAAACGCTCTTACTGATATTGATAAAAAGGAAATTTTAAGCATGTACGATGATCTGAGACTCAAACATCCGCTGCTTGATGCTTTGACAGCCGAGAGCTGTATATTGGCTGTTTCTTTAACACAGAGATGGAAAGAAACCATGGAATTATTAGAAATGATTAAATTATCTTGCACTCCTTCATCAGCTAGTTATTCGGCAATAATCATATCTGCATTTAACAATGGAGAAGCTGATATTGGATGGAAATATTTCACCGACATGGCAAATATGAAAAAATCACTGCTTTCACGGACCTACATTTCTTATGTAGATTACTGTTTAAAGAAATTCAAGAAGCCAGATATTTGCGTCGATCAAATAGAAAAACTCTTCTATTTTATTGCAGAGCATGATTTAATGCCCGACAATATCTTCATGAACTATGTTAAAAATACATTTCGAACACTCGGATGGAACGGAACTTTTACCAAGTTGAATAAAGTGTAAGCTACACAGCTTGACCACTTAGTAATCATATTATTTTATACCACAATACTTTCAAAGCTTCAAATAATATACTCAAACAAATCCCTCTTTTTCATGGCAAAAATAATAATATAAAGTCTAAGGGATGCTCAAAATGAATTTAACTAATTTTGGAGCCCTTTCCTTACTTTCTGGATTTTATAATTTATTTTGAAATCCCTTGTTTTTTTTTTTTTTCTTTTTACAGAGGTATGTGTCTAAACTGTGATCACAAGTTAGAGCCACTAAAACTTACCAAAGAAGATTTTTCTCATTTGTCTAAGTCGATACTAGACAAAGCTCTTGTTGGTGACAACGTATATTTTATGTCCACACCATTTGAGGTGAAAAAGTTTATAAACTTTGTGAATAAAACTAAACCGTACAACATTGTTATAGACGGTCTCAATGTTGCATATAGAAGCGGAAAAAACTCTCCATCCTATCGTGCTAAACAGGTAAGCATATCTAACATAATGATAATTACCTAATTTTTCAACCAAAATGAAGACTACTTCACGTATAAAAAAATTTTTTAAAATTGTATATCTTAATTTTTTTCAGCTAGCCACTGTGGTCAGATATTTTCTTGATAAGAACCAAGTTGTTCTTGTATTTGGTAGAAAACATATGTTGAGATGGGACAAGCAGTATATGAATTATGTAAAAAATAACGCATTCCTATTTCTCACAGATGATCTGTAAGTTGATTATTATACCGTTACGTTATTATATTTATTAAAAAGTTACAAATATGAAATGAAATTGAAGGTAAAAGATTTTTATCAAATATTATAAGTAATTGATGATATTTTAAATCATTTTCAGATCAGCAGACGACCCTTGCCTTTTGTACGCTACATTGGCAAGTGGGCCAGAAACACAATTTGTTTCCGGTGATTTAATGCGACAGCATAAATTCGTTTTAGGAGATGAAACGTTACAGAGAATGTTTAAACGTTGGCAAATGAGTCATCAATGTTTCATTACTTTCAAAAGAGATAAATTCTCGCTGATACAACCTTTGAATTATTTACCAATTGCTCAAAAAGGTGAAAACTGTTGGCATATTCCATACAGACTCTCTGATGCACCATTAACAGATTCTTACGAACCACCGAGTGATTGGTTGTGTTTAAAACGCGTTTAACATAGCTGTAAATAATTTGATTTGCCAAATAAATAGTTTTCAAGATATTTCATTGATCATATCGTGAAACCTATTGATGAATAATTTGTGTGAAAAATAAATATTTATAAAAACATGTCATGTACACATTAGTGGAACTTAAGTACTTGTGCGTGTTTCTCGAGTATCGGACAGTCATTGGAATTGATTTTTATTTTTACCATTGTTGACGGCAAAGGTTATCGATAAATAATTTCATTTTTGCTTTGATATAATACTTGTAATGACTACGGAATATTTCTTGCTAAAAAATCTATCAAGATACGTTATAACGTAAGTATTTAGTAATATATGTAATAATTCATCGTCATCCAAGACGCAATATTATTTTACGGGATATTTATCTCTCTTGGGATAAATAAATGTTCATTAATTTTTTCATTTTCGAATGCTCAAGTTCAAATGCGGTTTCATATTTATCTCATATCACGTTAATCATAATATGAAGTGTTATCTACGCGGTTAAATTCAAATTCTCAAGTTCATCAATCGTTACAAAGATGGCGTTAGTAGTACAACAATTTAGCGCCCGAACTGCAAGCGGTAGAATACCAGTTCCCTGTGCTGACTGCAGCGAAGAAGCAACAGGTGATATAATGATGGTGTTTTAATTAGTCTCAAGTGATTTCGGGTATGAAATGTATTAAATAAAAGTAACATATTTAAACAATATTGTTATACGTATTGAGACGTGGTGTTATTACGGTGTGAAAATATCAGTGTATGGTGTGAAGTTCGGGAAAATCAGGTTAGAACTGTCAAGGGAAATTTTTTTAGGATAGATCCACCATTGTCGATTTCAATAAAGAGGGAAAAAACACAACGTAAACAACAACAAACGGTGAGTTTTCAAATTTACTTTTAATATCAACTTATCATAAGATAACGATAAAACTATAGCTTGAGATATTTCATCAAGATGTAGGTGTTATCAGTTTTTTTTTTTCAAAAAGACACGAGATTCGCTATAACGTAAGTGAATGGCCTGCTGGCTGCTACTCTGCTCCTGGAAAACTTGTTTTCGACTTGTGTGGGTGGTTGAAAAAATTTAGCACGCGAAACGTATTTGGTATTTCACTCGCACACCTTTACGTAAAATTGGCAAAAACTATATTATTCATTGAATATGAATGAGTTTATTTCGACTAGCTTTGTCTATTCTAAAATTCTCGTTAACGATTTGTAAAATATAATCGTAGTACATATCGAGAGTTCGGAAACTTCATAGTGTCGTAAAAGAAAAAAAAAAAACTACATAATAAAGAAAGTTTCTCGCCACGGGCAGATTCTCGTTAACATGAAATAAATAAATTAATTAATATTACGTAGTATGAGGATAATTTTATTCTCCTCATTGTCCTTATTCTATTCGCGTGTTTAAATCAAGTAGACAAAGACAAAGACGACCTTTACTTTAATTCTTGTATTTCTATAATTATATTCTCAATAGTAACCGTTATTATTTTTTAGTGATTTTAATTACTCTTTGTGTTCAATTATCAAATTGAATGATGAACGATGGAATTTATCCACCTATTATTCACCTTCCGCATTTCTGCGCTCTCTCAATCGTCCATAAATAGTATCTGACTTAATTCAAACATTAGTCTTTTGTCTTTTTTTTTTTACCAACGTCTTGAAACACTAGTTAATACAGCGTATAAAAAAAAAAAAAACAACAAAATATGCCACTAGATGTATCCTATGAAAAGGTCATATTCATCTGCAGACGTATTTGCTCAATTAATCTGATGCATATGTATAATATAATAGATTCTTCTACTAGAAGAATTTTTCTCACAATCAGTTTTATGACTCAAGACGATTCCGCTCCTATCAGTATCTTCTAAACGTTATTATACCTACCTATAGTATTTAGCGTACGTATCTTGGAGATATATCTTATCGTTTATATACGTATAATAGTAGACGTTATTTAATACCGGGGTAATTTTATCCCCTGAAAATAATCTTTTTTCCTTTTTTTTCTTTTCACAATTTATATTACTCAAAGACTTTATAGAGTTTAAAGATTTCGTAATGGCTATCTTGACACGTTAAATCAATCAACATTATTTCACTCGCTTCACGATATAATATGTATTATCTGAACTTCACGTTTTTCCTTTCTAATTCTCTCTTTTTATCTCTCATTCTCTCTATCTCTTTTTTTCTTCTTTCTCTTTTAAATTTCCAAGTAAAATAAACAAGTGTGTTCAAGTTGGCAAGTCAGAGTCCTGAACTCGCGCGAGAGAGACTATCAGGTAAATAAATACGAAAATACACCTGGATAAGATAAATTCGGTTTTATCACCGCTGCTGTTAGCCGTCCTGCAAACGGGTACATATATATACATATCTACATACACCTACCTACCTTTATCACGAACCTTATAGCCTGTCAACCACGAGATAAGCTCGGTCGACTCCCGCGTACACATGTGCATTTACGAAACTAAGGAAGCTCACAGAAACAAAAGTTACGTTGTGATATAAGGGAGAAAAAAAAAACATTACAAATTTTTACTATACTAATAAATTTGCTTTTTTTCTACTTCTTTTCTTCGTCGTTATAGTGAAAATTTGCTACTTCAATACTTAAATGCTTTATACGTATATAGCTGATGGTGTGTTGCTATATAGGATGAGTAAAGTCACCTGATGGCGCAGGCAAAGTGCGAATTAATAATGCAAACGTGATAAAACCATTTGTTTATTCATAAGTAAAGTTGAAGGTGGGTTATCCGCTATGTATAGGTATATGTATATATCTACGATGCGCTATGCGGGAAACTGTAGAAAAAAACAAAACCGAAGCGTTTCTCGCATATAAACTTCTTTTTATATAAATATATGTATGTAAATACATGTACAGACTTTATTATACTCTCAGTTTCTACAGTCGATTATCACTTATACGATTGATGATACTATAAATGGAGAAAAGTAACGCCGACGATGTGATAATAATCAGCTTTTTATACGGTTATTTATAGTTTTATATTTTTTTATTATAACACGATCATGCTATACATATATAATGTATATGGATAAACGTCTGACACAGGTCTTCCTTTCTGTCTCTATGATAATTCGATCGACAAACGAAGATGAATAATTAAAATAGTGAAAAAAAAAAGAATCAGAAATGACACGATATTAAGCGAGGATTTATTAATATCCGTTGTTATATTATAAAGCTTTCTTCATTCATTGAAAAACTTTTTGCATAAGTTTTATCGCTACGTTATATGGTCACCGTTCGAACGGGCATAGTTTCATACCGCGCGCCTCGTGGTCCGAGAGAGTCTGGTATGCCACGTGAAATTAACATTGTTCGAATTCCACATGGTATCCATAAATCATGAGACCGGTCGGAACACGTGCCTCAGGTATACCATAGGAACGTGGATAGCTTTGTGCTTCGTTATTATATATTTAAACCGAAACTCGCGTTGCTGCTCGTTTCTTTTACCTAAAATTCAAAATTTTCTTTTTTGTTTTTTTTTTTTTTGTCATATTTGACGAACAATTTATTGTACGAAGTAACGATCAAGAAAATAAGAAAAAATAGTCGGTTATCTTGATTTCTAATCAGGAATAATTAAGCTCACCCCATCATGTTTCCCCGTTTTCATTTTCGTGCAATTTTTATCGTCGCGTATTAATGTCGTTTAATTGCCGAGTATGTAGAATAATTGTTCGTTTCCTTCACAGTTGATTTCAAAGTACTTTGGGGAATTGGGGATTTACGATTAGGGAAGGATTCGCTTTTAAAGATAACCGGCTCGCGTGGTACTTGCCCACTTGGTTACTTAACTAACTCCGCACGGTTTTACGCCTGCTTTTCCCCCTTTAACTTGTACAATACGTATATATAGTATGTCTGTACATGTAACATATTACTACTACATACTTCATGCATACTATACCTACCCAATACTTTGGCGAAACGGGCGTGGTAATAATTCTGCACTTAACCACCGCCGTTACAGTTTCACAGTTTTAGTTTAAGTTTTAGTTTACCTTTACTACCAAACGACAGCTAATAAACCAACCTGAAGTTCGAGAGGGAGGAAACAGCCCGCAATAATTATCTTCAACCTCGAAAACGACTTCCTTATATATACAACACACACCCATATAACCTCGTAAAAGTATGACGGCTAATATGAAGAATGATATTAATTTTGAAATTAAATAGATACCCGGTTTTATGCGGGTTATATTACCGCTTCGGTATGAGAAGTGTATATAGTTCTGCACGTATAATGCGAATATTTACCTAAAATTACAAAATTAACTCTGGGTTAAAACCTGGAGAAATATTTTTCGCTTATAGTCAATTAGGATTCATTGTTTTGAATTATGGAATATATTTATGGATTGAACGAGCCAGAGTACGGGAGAGCAGGAATACATATACCTATAGCTTCGTGGCCACCATACTCTATGCGCCTAAAATCGATTCAGAGACACAGACAGGGCATGGACCTCCATCGTATATGGTGTATCCGTCGTAACTCGGGAGAGAATATACATAGTATTTTAGTGTATTTAAGGAAAATTGTTTTAAAGCATATATATGTATAGGTTTTTGAAGATTTATTAAATTTATGAAATTACATTCATTACGGATGAAAGATATGCGAAAGGGTTATACTTTATAGCGAGAAGATTGAATTCAAATGACGAGGATATATACATCTATGAGAAGAGAAGAATAACTTTTCTTACTTTAATAGGTTTTCAGTTTTATATAAGAAACTTATTATTTTGGCGAGAAGTCAGCGTCTTTTGAGATAACGATGTGAATGAAATTTTTGAGTTATTAATTATTGACGATTGATATAATTTACCGAACGGTAATTTTTTTCAATTTTATATAAGGTTCGTTATTTATTATACAATATACGACGCGGCTAGGTATAAAGAAAGATTTTCTTCCGATTTCAAGTGAAAATATATAGTGAGAAAATCTAAACGTTTTCTTCATTCAATAAAATTGAATTGAATTGAATTGAATTTTGAATTGAATTCAATTCAATTCAATGAAATCTCGGTAGGGTCCATCTACCTTCATTTTATTAATAATTTAAAACGCGATTTATTCAAATAAATTTAAAGATTCTTTGAAGCAGCGGATATTTTCGATCAAACATGAGTTTTTATTCAGTATTTTCTTTTATTTTTCAAGAATTCTAAATAACTTTATTATTTTCCTGTATTTTTTTATTTTTTTTTTTTCTCTCGGTATCTTTAACCGTAATGCGTATGATATTTCGTTTCATTAAAATCGTGATAATATTTGGAAATTTAATTAGTTTACGAACTTTGGACGGTTTTACGTGTACCGCGTCATCGCCAATTACTAATAAATATAAACAATCAATTCAAAGTATCTATATGAAAAATGTGTGGGATGGGGAAAAGTCGTAGCGACACCGCAAACTCAAGAGCGACGCCGGATGGACCATATCAGCCACACGCGGCTACTATCTACTACTATACACCACATATCCAAGGATTCGTTCGGCGCCACCAATCTAATGGCTAAACGCAGCTTAGGGTCTTTATACACTTCGCGAATGGCCCAGCCACTTATTTTTATTACAACATTTTATCGTTTTATGATCCTTTCGTATTTTCCCAATTTTTTGTTTTCTTTTATTATTTATTTTTGGTTACCTCACAGGATCTCTCGCAAGTAGCTATATATTTACACTCCGTACATATACTGAAATTATCTATATACCTATAGACATAAAATAATCCTAGGGTGGATTATTATAATTAACGCTGTTAAAGTTTAACCCGTAATTTAAATAGAAATCATAATTTGAAGTGAAAATCTTCGAATTATTTAAATTAATCATATAATTCTGTACTCTATGTAAGTCTATAGCTTGACTCATTTATAAGAAAATATATTATACGGAAATAACGTGGGTATAAAAGTTTCTTACGTGAAATTCAGTCTCGCACAATTTTCTCTTCCTTGATCCTCAATTCCTTTTTTTTTTGGTTTCGTTCTTAGTTCCTTTTCATTCACTTCTGCAAGTTTACGCTTCATATTTTATACCAGACGAGACGGGAACTATAGACGCTAACTGCTTAATCAATTCTAATTAGCACTTGGAGTGTCGATCGCTCTTTACTTCTCTGTACCCTATTTTACCTGACCTTTTGTGTATTGATGGAAACTGCGATGAAGGTGAGGGAGACGTGAAGCCAGATTATTTATTTTTTTTGTTTAATTATTTTTATTGAACAGAGCTGGTCTTCGAAGTTTCACGTTTTACCTTTTTTTTTTTTTTTAATTTTTTTTATTTATATTCAAACCGTCAGATAAATTAATTTTATTTCATTTATTTGAAAGCGGTCAATGCGTTATTAGGTGTCGATAATATATGCATTATCAAATTTGGATATACCAAAATCTTGGATTTTTGTTTCTACGGTTCTGCAAGGGTTATCGATTTCCGATATTTTCATAGGCGAGACCTTCATCACTTTTCGCGAAATGAACTAACAATTACGTTAGTCATTCGAACCTCCTATTTCCCGGGGACTCTGATTCTCACTCTCATTCTCATTCTCATTCTCATTCTCACTTTACTCGAAGTGACGGGTAACTTTGTTACAATAATTTGATTGAGTTATACTCTATAGTGTAGCCAACTATCCGCGCGTATTTGATATGCCATTTCGTGCAGTAGCAAGTAACAAAAAAATCGATGAAAATACAGAATTTTTCGTGATATATATTACTCAAGGCTCACAAGATTCTTTAAACATTATTTTTTTTTTTCGTTTTAAACTCTTCACCTCGAAGCTTATAAAATATGAAATATTAAACTTCAGTAGGTGGTGTGCACACAAGGATGTAACTATTTTGTTTCTCAACTGTACAGAGAGTCGAGAGTGCAGTGTAGCACTTTGCAGTAATTACTTCGTCGTATACTAACGAAGTTAATTTAAAATAACGAAATTTAATTTACATTCGTGTTATATAATAAATCCTTTATTAAATTTAGAGAAATTAAAAAATTTCTTGAAACATGCGTATATGTGTATATATATACCTATATATGAGTATATTAAAAAATTGTGAAAATGCGTGTTATTATTATTATTATTATCATTTTTTATTCAATCATCATTGAGGGAATATATTTATATATATTTTTTTATTTACCATATATATGTCACCGCAGAATTTTGTTGTTCATTTTCAAAATTGCTCCACATACGTATAATATCTGTACATATAGGTATCGGTATGTTCGTTTTTATTTATTTTTAATTTTTTAATAATTTTTATTAATATTATTATCTTTTTCCAAATTAGTCACAATTACAATTATTGCGTAAAAATAATACTGATCTTCTGATTCTTAATTTTCCCCTGCAGGGCAGTTTACGCACGCATCAGTGCGCATCTCGTGGTAAACGCAGTTTGTGAAGACGGCAGCAATGTCGCATTTATCGGTCTCGCCACTGGCGAGAACTGGAAATTTTAAAAATGAAAAGAAAATTTATATAAAAGAAAAAAAAAAAACTTATAAAAGTTAAATAGACTTTTAATCGAGTGTGGCTACTGTACCTTATACTGCTCTGTACATATACGTATGTACATATACAATATGTACCTTTTTTTTGGCATGCTTCACCGACTTTTTTCAACTCTTCTATCTCTTCTTTATCCTCGATATAATCGTAAGCAGCGCTCATCACATCATCGATAAGTTTTCCATCCTTCATCTTTAAAATAATTCATTTATAATATACCACGTAAAGTTTAGTGTGAAAATTTTTTAAATCATTCTGTTGAAAGGTCTTAGTTTTGCATAGTTGATTCTTGATACTTACAAGTCCTGCTTTTTCGTACATACAAGCCGATAAACAAGATGCAACTCTTTCAGCAGGGATTTCAGACATGCTTTGATATTCAACTAGTTTCTCTGAAATCGATATTAAGTAAAATTCAAATCGGTATAGGGATTTCATAAATAATAAAAAATAAAAAAGTAGTGGGAACCAATCTCATGCAGTAGGTACTGATTATTATCATAGAGGAATAATTTCTTTAATTTTATAAATTTTATAATGCCTAAAGTTTGATATTTTCCAAAATTCTCAGCCCATTTGTATGATTCAAATTTGTTTCTGCTTGTTCAAAAATTAGTTTCAAAAATAAACCTCTTCCACTCTCTTACCTTGTGGTACTTCCAATTCTGTGGCACAAGCGTCGACCCATTTCTCAAACAATTCTTTGACTTCTTCAGAATCTGAAGAAGTTATCTAAAGCAAACAAAAAAAAAAAAAAAAAAACTTTTTATTTTCAAGATATATATTAAATTTGAAACGGATTATTTGTTCATTTGATGATTTATTGAATTGGAATAATCTAATGACGGAATAAAAATGCAAAAAATCGCTTACCTCAACGACCACGGATATAGCAACAAATATAAATGCAAAAACCTTCATAGTTGCAAAAGTATTACAATTTTTTCACTTGTTATTCTTACAATTCAAACTGTATTTAACAACTGATCAATGGTTTCGTGTCGCTACTGCATTTATACGATTTTCATCCGTACTTATAATGATGTACGATGCGCTGCATATTGGTGGGGATTTCATGACAGGAAACCGTAGATATAGTTAGTTACGTAAATTAATTTGAAAATAATTCACATAAATCTAGTTTTATCTTGAAACTGTATCTTTCTAATGTAGGTATATATAATAGATATCCAATATATAAATAGATTAAATAAATATTTTTAAAAAATATTTTTAAATACGACAAATTACTCCATCTCGCTGTTCTCTCTCAGAGACAATACAAAACTACATGCCAATTTTCACTTATGGATTTTTCGATTTATTGCCCCGTATGCTTATGATATTCCACCTTCTTTAGTATCCAACGATTTTTTATGTCAACGAAAAATTTAAGCAATTAAAAATAAAAATCAAGAAAAAAAGATCTGTAAGTGAAATTAGTTGTTCGAATGTAGGTATAGAATATATAAGAAAAATCAATTATTAATGATTATATATAAATCCTTTTGACTTGCGTGACAATATCCAGCGGTTCATAGTTATGTAACATTTATATAGCTGACGATTTGATCGTCGGATAGAATTGCAGGAGCTTGTCTGATCGTGGCAGGTAAATTAATTTTTTTTTTTATTTTTATTTTTATATTTGTATTTTTTATTTTTTTTCTCCAACCGCGCAATTGCTCGCATGACGAATACGCAGCGTTATTGTTAAAAAGTTACTATGACAAATCGTTTTGGTGTTTAAAGGATGAATCAATAATGTATGGTGGGTGGATATCGTCTGAGGGATCTAAAAAATGCAATAGATGAATTTTAAACGGTTTTTTTTTTATATTTCTTTTGAAACTCTGGAATACTTGACTGAAATTTTTTTATTTTTATTTTTTCATCTTTTAATTTTCTCAATTTTTGAACTCTGTTAGTCAAAATTTTATTCGATTATCCTTGGCTTTGAATATATTCTATACACAAGACTTTAGAATCATTTCTTTTGTTCCCAACTTTGTTCCCAAGTTCTCACGCCCCTTCTTCCCCTTTCCACGTAGATACTCGACGACAACTGCCTTAATTTTCTACTTCTGACTTCCGGCTGTAAAAGGAAGTCGAGGCCTCTTTCATGGCCACTTTTACAAGTCTGAAATCTTCTGCCATTTCTAAACGTTGAAAAAGATTCAATTTCAGTGAAAATAATTATTCGATCTATTCTAAAAATTTTCTTTTCTTTTATTACTTTTCACTTTTCTATATTTTCTTTTTTACCACGACTGACCTAATTGTTGTAAAAAAATTCATTTTTCGATTTGTCATATTTTAGCAAAATGGTCGATGGATTGATACAACTTTTTTTTGTTTTTTTTCTTTCGAAAGTAATTATTAAAAAGACAAAAACCTTTACGTTCGAAAAATATTCTCAAGAAATTTAATACGATTTTGACAATAGACTTCCGACCCCGCAGAATCTCAATTACAAATGCCTCAATCTTTAACAAAGCTCTCCCTTTTAATAGCTATTCTTGAGAATGACGTAACATGATACTTGACGGTAAAATAGATAGAGACCGTATTCTGTATCCACGCTAAGAAACAATAGGTAACAATCGACCTACTAATTTGAAGTATCACGTCGAGTTTTATCGGATTTTACGAGGTTAACGTTATAAAAATTTCTGACCTATCTCAACAATCTCAATTTTTACATCGATCGTATATATACATAATAATTGTTTTTATATAGAGGATAAAAATATCAAATTTATTTAACTACTCTAATTATTATTGACCAATATAAACAGTATTTTCTGTGCATGCAATAAAAATTTCCAACAATTTTTCAATATTACACAGAAATTTTATTTTACAAATTTAAGATAAAATTTACACCTTGGTATTATTTTTTTTTTTCACAACGCATATATCTAAATTATAAGTTTAATGAGTTCACGCAACGTATTTATGTTACACATGGCATCACGACGGGAACAAGTATACCTGAAAACAAAAATAAGTATAAAAAACTTAAATAAAAACGTAAAAATTTAAAATCACGTTAATAAACAAATTATCAAATCTTTATAATTGTTCATAATTACAAAAAAAAATAATAATTTATTACGATTATGCTATATATATATTCACCCCTTTATCCGTCTCATAGTTACACTTAACGTATCGCCAAGCCAACTCGCATTGGTCTTCGACAGGTGGTACTGTATTAAAAAAAAAAAAAAAAAAAAAGAAAAAGAAAAAAAACAGAGAGTTAAACGACAAAAAATATATAACATTTTAGGATTATTATAGAATCATTAATTGATCTATTACTAGCTTAATTGAGCAATTACTTGTTTCAGTGCAATGCGCAGCCGCAGCTTTAAATCTGTCGGTTATACTTTCTGGTAACATGGTATCTGCTTGTCGTGTAATGGCTGCAGGGTTGATTTTCCCATCTTTTCCTAACTGTTGAAAATATGAAAGAAGTAAAATAAAAGTTAAATCCGATAATTTTATTGATCCTTTAATTAATTAATTGCTATACGTATATGCGTTTAAGAGAATTTCATTAATTTCTCTCTCCCTATGTCCAGGAGCGTTTATTTCACATCGTTTTCTAGAATCTGAAGGTAAGGATCTCGCAAAATGACGTAGTGATATACGACGCATCTCAGAATTATATCGGTTAACTTACGTGTGTTTAGAAAATGGTTTTATACGAACTAAAAAAGACTTACCACCTGCATCATTTTCATAATACAATAGTAAAAACACATCAGGGATCTATCCTCGGCATACTCGCCGTTAGCTGTCGCGGCTAATATCTCTATAAAATAAAAATCGTCAGTTATATATAACAGCAAATACAGATATTTTTTTACATCAAATTATTTAACACACTCCCTATTCCATTTCGTCTTTATTTCAAACGAATTAACCCTCCTTCAAATTTTACTCCTGCATTATTTAATTTAAATATTTACTGATCGTCCAAAATTCTATCGAATTTTCGAAAAAAACTGAAAAATTTTCCCCAGTTTCATTCACGAAAATTTAAGAATTAGAAAAATAAAAAAAGAAAATTCAAATTCAAATAAAAAGCCATTTTTACTGTTACCCTAATGTCGTATATCTTCGTTGATTAGAATATCAACGATAATAATGACAATGATGATGATATTAATGATAAGCACAAGTACAATTATAATCGTACCTTCCGATACACCAGACTTTGCTATGCAGGTCTTCCTCAGACTTTTCAAAGCGGTAGCGATCTGTTCCATTGTCATCCTCTTGAGAATAGAAAGAAAATCGATTTATTAGTAATTTAGGTAAAGGTTTGTCATAATTTATTATCGTCACGATATATTTTATGTTTATCATTATTATTATTATTATTTTGTTTTTTCGGGACCCATTATCACCGTCATCATTGCTACATGGGCTTAAAATGAAATTTTAAACAAGTCTAGGCGAAGCAATCCTCGTGTTTTGCCATTCTAATTGAGTCACGCGCTGCAATTTAAATGGTAGTTGTTGGTGGCTTAGAATTACTTCTTACTGTTCACGATGAGACTTATTAACGCAGTCGGAGTTTGTCTCTATAGTTTGAATATTTTCACCAATTTTTAACTTGTTTTTTTGGTATCAGAAAAATCTTGCCAAATCAATTTTCTTTTCGTTTTTTTTTTTTTTTTGCTCTATAACATCTTAACTGTCTGATTGAATATTTTTCCATAAAAGTTTCTTTATTATCAAATTACTTGAGATTCAAATATGCTTTAACAATATGTCTACTTACACTTTCTACATCCACAAAATGAGAAGCGAACGCTACCGCGAGTAGAAGAGCAAAAGCTTTCATATTTCACTTTGTACTTAGTACTTCGAGCTGGGTACTTTATATTTTCTTATATTGTCCCCTTTCCTTCTCTCCTATCTTTTATTTTTATTTTTTATTTCAAATACTTTTTATTCCGTATTTCACTGCGATTGAAACGGCGGAGGTTGACGAGCGTCTGAATTTTCGAGTATAACTATAAAAGCGCGACTTGAGACTCACAGTGAACGGTTTTTAAGTGCTTGCAACAGATCGAGTGAGTCTCGTTTTATAGCTTTACAACTTACCAAAGGAATGCATGTAGAAATTACCTGATATAGAAGATTGCAGGTCATTAGATAGTTCAACACCTGTATTCAAATCCCAATACCAGACTAAAACAGGAAGAGAACCTGCTTAAGTACAGGCTTAATGTTTTAATATGAAATTAAAATGAGACACTGTAGACTGCATAGACTGTTTGTAAAGTTGATTAATATTTGCTGACCCGTGCTAATCAAAATTCCAAACCAACATTCAGATTGCATCATGCAATTATACGTAATTATTAAATAACTGGCAAGTGCGAGTACTTACACAATCTATACGTATACGTATTTTATACGTGTTTTTGTAAATATTTGTTCTTTGCTTTATCATTTAACTAACGATAAGTTGATCTCGCTATACTATACTATTGTGTCGGTTAATTATTAAGAATCATTTCATAGAGAAATATCATTATCAGGTTTGTTGAATCTTGATTAAATTTCTACATTAAAAATTCCTTTTTTTTTTTTAAATTGGTATTTTTTTTTTTTTTTGAAAATTAAAAATTCGGAATCTTCTATTTTGAAATTGATAGTTGAAAACTTTTTAGTATCTAAAATACTGATTAAAAATTATACGTATAATTATGAAGCTTTTTTATACAAAAGAAACAAAGAAAATGTTACATACATCGAGATCATCAATTTTATCCTCGTAAACAGAGATAAAGAGGACAGTGACGAGGAGATAAAGACACAGGGGGGCGAAACACCCCTATAGATAATTTCGAACGTGCTCTTTGGACCTCAACTGTCATTTCACATCGACTAATGGTGTCGCAGACCCTTTGGCAGTTTTAGTCAGTTCTATTTCACCATTCAAAGTTTACGACTAACGGGTAACCAAGGTAATTCTGGTAACTTTCGAAAACACGATTGTTAACCATAAAGAGACGGAGGAGAGCGGGGAGGAAATTGAACTTTGTTCTTTTTTTTTTTTCCTCTTTTCTTTTTACCAAACGAACGAAATTGGTAACCGTATACCTACTGTCATTGCAGCAGCTATATAGTTGAAAGCTCTGGGATCGCTAGTCTTAATTGCCAATCGTACCAAACTAATCCTTTGCTTCAATTTTATCATTTTCTTTCTTCTTTTTTTTTTTTTTTTTTTTTTTTACGCTTTTGTATTCTTTTTTCTATCGTTACGTGACATCTGCGGAAACGAACGTTATGTAAACTTGTCTCACACATACCTACCGGTACTTCCCACATATGTTTTGTATGAACGGCGATTCCATATATCTCATGAATAAAAAAAAATATTGATTGGGGAAAAAAACTTTTTTATTTATTTTTTTTTATAAATTATAGTTATTCTTGTTTAATCGATCAACCGTTTAGTTAAAATTGAAATTTATAGCTTCCGGTCGTAGCGTAATAGACAGACGGACAGACAGAGTTCTGGAAATAAATGTTATTGATTAGGACTCGACCTTAGTTGTGCTTTATTGCGTTGTTCCTTTGTTACGTATTTTCTTGTCTCCCTCCCTTCACTCCGGAGTTCCACTCTGTGCTAATGTCAAACCCTTGTATCTTGAGAAAGAGAGAACGAGAGAGATGCTGCGGACGAGATGAGGAGATGAGGAGTTCAGTGGGTACGAGATGGTGACGGGAACAGGGGTGTACACCCTCCGAGGAGCATCTGGCCGGAACCCCTTGTCTTCCTGGCTGGTTCTCGGAGCTTCTGAGTTCCCGAGTTCTTCGAGCTCCCATTAGTTCAAGCAGCACTTTCGCGAAATGTCGATAATTGCATTTTTTTCTTTCGCGATTAATTTTTCCCTCGACGGGTAGTATTTAATACCATGACCACGGAGGGGATCACAGAAATTCTCAGGGCAGACAGGATTGACACATTCCCGAATATCCTTCCTCTCCCTTTCCTCTCTCTCTCTCTATCTCTCTCTTTCCCTCTTTTCCTATCTCGTTCTTTTGTTGTTAAGATTTTTCATTCCGTCTATATTCATTATCAAAAATGATTGAAAAATAAATTTTTCGATTCAAACTTATAACAAGATCAATAATTCATTTCGATTGATATATAATTATTCATCGTCAAAACAATTCATCGACATTAATATCGTTTTATTAACCATAAAAAGAAAAAAAAAATCATGCTCTGTTGATTATGACTTCTTACAGCCTCTGATATGTGACTGTCGTTCTTAATACTAATCATTTCTATTAACTCCTCAATCGAACAAGCCTGCCACCACTTAATCGGATAATTGATAGGCGGTTTAATACAACGAAATATCTAATCAATCTTATGGGTTATAGAGAAAGAGTTGTTTCTATCGTCATAAAATGCATTGCGATATCTCTATCTTTACACATGTAGTTTTTTTTTTTTGACACATGTAACTGTATGGAGGTGTATATACGTTAGCATAAATAGATAATGCAATTAGCTAATGAATGTGACCGTTCTGCATGAGAATCCGTAACATCATACGTGCGGATATTAATTTATAAACATTATATTAAATGATGATTATTATTGTTATTATTATTGTTATATTATTACGGTAAAGTTGAGCCATGAGAAGATTGTAACCTTTGGATAAAAGCTTGAATTAATTATTCTAATTATACTCAAGTACAATAATTTACCTTCACAATTAAATGAATTAGGTAAAGCGATATTTTCATGCGAGATAGCCATATATGAGCAGTCGAAGTCTATTAAGGTTTTTAAATTAATTAATAGTTTTTCAAATCTATGAAGAAGAGAAATTGATGTTTTATTACAGTAAATTCGCGAGTAAAGATCTTGAAATTTTAGGTATAGAATAAATTTAGGCTTACAATGAAAATTGCGTCTTTTCATTAAGCAACCATAATTATGATTAATTTGTCCCTTTTAGTTGAGCATTCAAGGCTACCAGGACCTAAGTACTTATACTTTTACCCGGAAACGAGTACCCAATTACGAATTAACAAGCGGCCCCTTTCAGATGTTAATCAGGTTTTATTTAAAGCCTACGACGTTCATCCGAAACTGTATTAAAGTGTTGCCATATCAACGTATATACGTACATAGTAATATTTTCTAAGGGTTATTGTTTATTCATATATTTTATTGCTGACAGGGATGGGTCAAACCTTATGGTAATTATTTTTGAGCGCTTTGTTATTAGCGCGATTAAGTAAATGAAATTATTTTTTTAATAACGTATTTGCCTTACGGAAATGAAACTTAATTACAAATATACGTTGCAGACTCATAAAGGAAACTTTTGGTCTTCCGAAATGATAGAAAATAATTTTTTTTTCGATCAGTAAGAAAGTAAGCTTGCTTAGAATTTGAAATAAAATTTCGGAGCGTTTAACTTGGTACAAAAAATGATACGAATTAATTTTTTTTCCTTCAAATTTTTCAAAAATTCTTTATTTGGGATTGAGTAAAATCAGGAAATCTATGCAGTTGGTTGCGGGAATGCTGCCTCATAGTTTTACAATTCGATTATTTTTAGCCTCGATGTTTACGAGGGAAAAGTGAACATTTCTGGTTTCTGTTTCTGTCATTGCGCCAGCAATTCTATGAACTCGGTAAATCTTGATGTCAATTTACTGCACAGTATAAAAAAAGAATTATCGTTACCGTTAATCACTCTCCGTAACAATCAGCTTCCCAAACCGCGAGTTTTTTTTTCATAATAAACGGATTCAAATAAAAGCCTTTCAAAAAAAAATCGTCACTTTAATTTAAAAAAAATTCATCCCAATTTTATAAAGTTATTATATATTTCTAATATTTAATATACAAAATTATTTACCTAATACATAAAAAAGCGGATCACGCTTCAGTCGTACTCGTCAGTAATAAAAATGATGATATTTATTTTCAATAATCTATATCAATAAATTTCGCTTTAACCCTTTACGAATTTTGTATATTTTCATGAATCCAGATTTATATTTACATTTCTTTTTATATCTCTTTAAATAAGATCATGGACTTGCGAGCTACGAAAGCCTGTATTTCTATTCCGTTAATCTTCAGCCTTGCAGTAACATACGTATATTTAATCTAGTCCAGAAACAAGTAAGAAAAAAAATAAATAAAAAACTTTAAATTCCATTTCTCAAGTACATCAGCTGTAATTACGATTGATCCGTTCTCACATCGTCTTTAATTCCTAATCTTTAAACTACAGTTTTCCTGTATTTAATTCAGAGCTACCTAAACATCGAATTATTTTTAAAAAAATGAACCAATTAAAGTTTATTAATTAACTAGAAAATAAAAATAGAAAAAATCGTCGTGTAATATGACAGCGACAAAAATGTCTTAAAGTAACAATTATAATGATGTTTATTTTATAAGTGCAGCCGGCAATTAATTTTTTCTAAACATCTAACCCCTAGCTTTTTAGTCATGCATCTATCTGTATGTTTTAATAAATGGTTTTCTTTTCATTTTTTTTATTTATTTTTTATCCGTTGGTTTTGAAAATTTCTTTTTTGTCATTTTTTATTTTTTTTTTATTTTCTTTTTTCTTTTTTAAACCGCGTGTGTACTGTAACCGCGACCAGCACAGCGCATGCATGTGTATTTTACTAGGGTGAATCACTATCAGACAGCAGCTAACTACGAAAGACCAAACGGCAGCTCTTGTATGTACATACGTATGTATGTACATACATACACGACACAGAGACTTACTTTTTACATCGTATATACGATAGCTACCGAGAGTTTAGTATATGCTAAAGTTCCGGTTGCAGGCTTCTGACGACCGAAAAGAGAAGAGAAAAGCAGCGAAGAGAAGAGAAGAGAAGAGAAGAGAAGAGAAGAGAAGAGAAGAGAAGAGAAGAGAAGAGAGCCTTTCGTGTATGTATCATGCTCCGTAGCTGTTAGCTGCTGTTAGCTATACTTTAGTTTGGGTTTAGTTAGCGACTGTGGCGGCTTGCTCTCTCTCTACTTACTCGCGGTTTTACTCCAAACTCTAAATACAAGACGTGATGAGTTACGGTTCGGTACAGGTGCCTTGCGCCTTCGGTAACCTTAGCCTAAATTATTAAATCATTAATTTATATATACACTTAGGTCTCCTCAATTTATCATAAACTCTTCGCTATAAGTTCTATGTACCTTCCTACATAAAATTGATATTATAGAAAGTTTATCGTTGCAGTGAAGTCTCGTAAAGAATCTGTCTACTTTACAAGTGCAGGGATTAAAATAATAGTGATTATTGTTCATCGATTATTGGTATACAGTTATGAATAAATCTGACGTGTAGTTTAGGTGTAATTTTTTTTATTTCTTTTTTTGTTTATAAAAACGGAATTCAATCAATTCTTTGCGGATGGGTAAGCACCAGTTTTCAATATCTAATAGTTGTTTACTATATTTCAACACTTACTGTTCCTTTTTCTATAACTTGGACTATAAATCAACTCACGATAAGATCGGATTTACTATCGATATATATCCGCAGAGTTAATAACGTAATAGAAACACGTTTGCTATATACGCTCCTTTGATCAACATTTATTATTATTATTATTATTATTTCTTTATGAGTGGAATTTTTAATTTTTTAATTTATTTATTTTTATTTTTTATCATTGCATATACATATACTATTTTTAATAAATCAGGAGCCATTAGACTCTTACAATATACAAAATAAATTTATCGATATTTCTTTATTATAGCCGGTTGAAATTTTTATTATAAACCTTATAGTTAGTTCATGTTGTTGAATTTTTTTAATTTTTTTTTTATCATTCTGAATCGATCCTGACTATTGTTAAAATATAATATGTGTTAGGTATACCTATTATTTCAATTAAATCTAATATCATTTAATTATAAATATAAATATTAATTTTATTCACGGAAATCGAATTACGAAGAAGTTTAGTTCTGAGGCTGATATACGAGGAAGAATTAGTTATGACTTCAGAGTCACCTCAGTTCGGGAAAACCACGAACTTGGACAGATAAAAATGACGTGTAATTGAATAATAGTTTAGTCTAAAATTTCCTCTCGAGGATAACTGACTTCCGAGAGTTAAATTTTTTCAATATATATATATTTATTTTTGTCGTCATTGACTCTGATGATGAAAGTAAAAAAAAATTGAATTGTTTCCATTTTACAAAAAGGATATTTTTCTTCTATTTCGTCATAAAACGAATCATCGAAAAATATTCTAAGCTTATAAGATTTAAACTTTCTATACAAGCGCGCGGATGGGTCTTGGGATTGTTTTGTAATATCTCACTGCTAATTTAGCGTTGGTATAATTAAGTTCGAGATTTCAATCTGAATTCAATTAACTACCCTGTGAAAAACAAGCCTAAGGCACCAAGTTTTGCTTCACGGTATATCAATTTACTTGTAAACAAAGCAGTCTATTTGAAACGTTGCAACTACGGCTTCATTAGATAAAAATTTCTTCTTTTTTATTATCATTTTTATCATCCCTGGAAAATCTTGTGTATATAGATTCGAAAAACTGTTTCAATCAAATAATTTCTCTCACAATCGTCGAACAGTAATAATAATAATTTACACAGGGTCTTACTCCAGATGACAGATGAATTAAAGTGGAGAGGTTATTATTTAATCGAAAACTTCCGGTTTGTTTCGCAAAGATCAGAATGTAGAATGTAGAATATAGAATGTAGTTGTCTTGTATACGAGTCATCTCGTCGACGAACCGTGAAGCAACGATGCCTTGAACTCTTGGAAAAAAAGTATAGAACACAAACTGTTTCGACGAATCAGAATTTGTCTACGGGCATACCGGAACTCCGCAGGTTGACTTCACGAAACAAAAGAATTTTCTTTATCCGAAAATAATAGTTGTGAAGTTAAAAGGAACCAGTATACATATACAATTCTTAAAACTATACCCCAGGCTTGCTATCGAATCGAAAGAAAAACTGAAGAAAAAAAAATAAATAGAATTATGACTAGATGGGATTACATTTTTCTTTAAAAATGAATCATTTCAATCACTCTTCTGTCGTTAGGGAATTTCAATCCTTATTCATTACCTTATATTATTACAAGGATGCCGATTTATTGTGAGAAACGGTGTTTTTTTTTTTTTTTTTTGTCATCGAGAATCGAGAATTTCATATGATGCATGAGAACACGTTGAATCAACCCACTCGGTTTCACAGAACACAAACCTGTGGGCTGACTATTCTTTGAAGGTGAAATCGCGTGGAATGTACGCAGATTTGTCAAAAGTCAAAAAAAAAAAAAGAGAGAAAAAAAAGAAACAGAAATAAATTTGCAGATCAAGTCTGCGTTGAAATTCTTCCGTCGTCGAAATGTCGGGAGAAGTTGGAAAATAATAGCTAAGTAAAGGTACTGAAAATACACGACAGTCGACAACCTGTAATCATCATTATCTTCATCTTACGTTTGATTCACAAGATGA
Source organism: Macrophya annulata (assembly GCA_963924015.1). Lineage (NCBI taxonomy): Eukaryota > Metazoa > Arthropoda > Insecta > Hymenoptera > Tenthredinidae > Macrophya > Macrophya annulata. The sequence goes on from OZ001261.1 coordinate 17,807,716, forward strand.
AAGAGAACTTTGGCTTTCGCTTCAGCTTCAGCTTTAGCTTTGGCTTTGGCTTTAGCTTCGATTTGTTATTATGGCTGGCGGTAGTATTTTTCCAATAGGTAGAATCAAAGTTACACTTTTTGCGTTTTCTTTCGTTTCGTTTCGTTTCGTTTGACGTTTCAATCATTCCCTACCCCCCCCCCCCGTGGATTCGTGAGTAGGGGGAGACGCCGCAAAGTGGCGAGTGGAAAAATCCCCAACAAATGACTCGAGAGTAAAATAAGCGGGTAAAAAATTGTTAGGGAGAAATCGAACAATGCAACTTGATTCGTCACAATCAATTATTGATTCTCAACTTCGAACCAACGAAATATATTTTAGAAATTTACATTCAACAGACGTTCAAGGACTACAGTAAAAAGTTATGCCTTTGTCTCATTTTATATATTCGACATTGAACAGGATCGAACTCGGGATCATAAGTCTCTTCAACTTTAAACTTCAGACTTTAGAGTTTATTCGACTAAGCTTTTCCGAAAGTTTAAACTCTAACTGTTTCTTCAGTTCATCGTGTCGATTCGCTAAATAATTCACCCTGAAATTCAGCCGAGAATAAAATAAACTCACCGTACTTCAACTATTTAGGGAATTTACCAAAAAATAAAGAAACGAACAAAAAACGGGGGTTCAGTTTACTCCATTTTCTGTTTTTTTCAATATAAAATCCAATTTAAATATTTGTAAATTATTAGCATAGATACACGTCGTAGCGTTTGCGTGGGCAAAAATCGTCGTTTGCCTCTCGCGATGCAAGTTTCCCCTGAATGACATTCGAGCTATATGTGCAGTATAGGGGTATTTGAAACTTGGTCGGAAGAGAACGATGCGGGTCTCTCAATTTTGAACGAATTGAAGTCAATTTAACTTCAGTTCAATGATTCTCTCGGAGTTTGTCGACCGGTTTAAATTCCTCAGAGTATATTTCTATTTTTATGGATCGAACTTCGTGACTCGAGGAAAAGCCTCCCATTCCTCGTCTCATCTGTATTATATATCCACTACCGTTTAGCAAAATGGTACTAAATTTTGAAAAAATAAAGAAAAATGTAAATTTTCGTATTATCTAATCGGGTAAAAAAATCTACTTTCATATTTTTCTTTTTCTCTACATCTAGATAAATACGTACATACATAAATATCTTCCCAAATACCAGGCATAATATATATATATACACTACATATGTAATTGTATACATGTAGATGCTTAAGTAATATGCAAATGAAAAGGTCTAAAGTTTCATGATGCTAATTCGCCTCCTAGCTCTACCCTCCGCCAAGACTCATCTTGAAAATTTCCCAACACGCTTGCGAGAAAATTCGTATGCAAATTTATGTGGTTTATACAAACACGGAAGGTAGATGCTTCGTCCAGTATCCGTCAATGTATGAATACGTGTATATGCGTACATGTTCGTATGTATCTCGGCCTCTGTATGGCTTGAATTTTCACCCGGAATATCGTAAAATATACTTTTTCCCTCTGCATATACATATCCTACCCGCAAGATATACTATCCGGCTCGCTATCTGGCAAGGAAATGTCGCTTATGATATGAATGTCATTTTTAAATTAACTGAACTTCAAGTCAAAGGTCAAGCAACGGTTTAAATAATTTAATAACTTACTGCACCTGGATTATCAGTGCAGTTTTATTTTCATATCCGTTATTTTACGATCTATAAATCGAATTTTGATGCTAGATATTATAAAGTTTGAATTTTTAGTAGAAAATAACTGATTTTAGATTAAAAAAAATTTATAGCTAGGATATAAATTTCCTGGATATATAATATGTGATGATAATTAATTATCGAATTTTCAATAGCTTTCAGAGTCTAGTTGGATAAATTATAACTCTACAATATATGTCGGTATATTGTGTCATCGCATTAGAGTTTTATACGCCAAGTCTGGAAGGATTTTATTTTCACATGAGATGAGAGGACACTTCATTTTCCGCAATAGTAAACGGGGAAAAATATTTTTCGTTCTGAACAATTCGCCTCGAGAAAATAGCAAATTGGTATAATAATTTCCGAGGAAAAACGTACAATTTTGAAAGTGACAAGAAAATTATTGCGGCTCTAGGAGAACGAGGGGTATGAAGAGAAAAGTACGATTCCCTCTTTCCCAACTCTATTTCCACCTTACTTCCTCGCTACGATGTTATACAAAATGACCTCTTGACCCTTTCGCCCTTTTCATCCGTTCGTTTTATCCGCAAAAAAAAAAAACAAAAATATCCTCCTTTTGCAATATTATTACCTACCTATACGAGTGTAAGGAGGATAAAGAAGAAATTCTGGTATGGGAATAAAAAGCATTGATTTCTCAATCGTGTTAGATCCATTATTATACGTGCGATTAAATATATCCTATCCGTTGTAGCGAGAACTGCTATATGTACATTTGATAATAAATATATCTTAGCTTTAATTCGGGTGATGATTTATTTTAAAGAGAAATTGAGATAATTTGCTGTCGCTCGTAGCTGTTAATTTTAAATACTCAACCGGAAGTCGTTCATTATCTACCGGCTAGCAATGATAATGTGCTTTCGCATCCTGCCGCAGCTTGCAGTGTTCAAGTAGTTCGGCTATAAGGGATAAAACATGTTGGGAATATTAAATGAAAAAAAAAAAAAAAAAAAAAATTAAAACTAAATCGGTGTTTTTTAACCCAAAAAATAAAAACCCCTTCGGGGTATCTTTCGTGTCTATTATAGTTTTTTTTTTGTTATTTTTTCGTGAAATAAGTAAAGAAAGAACAAAGCCACAGTTACTAGATTTGATAAAAAAAAGATTGGCTGTCCAAAATCTAGGCATAGGTATATAACTATAGGTACTACCTAGTATATGTATTACGTGTATCAGACATATATTTACCGGTGACGTTCGATAGACAGGATCGTATTGAACGATACTTTTATCTCACTTTATACTTCGCCATTATCTATCGAGAAAAGAAACCGAAGAGAGAAGTGTCTAACAAGAACGAATAAATTTCTCTTATCTTAATTATAAGGCTTTAACGTGGTATAGTATTGGTATAAGTTAACAAAAATCGGCAACAAATTTCTTCGAGATAATGTAAGAGAAACGATTAATTGACTATATGTGGTAAGACTTTGTGTAAGCCAAAGGACTCCATTGACCGTCCCATTTCTTATCTTTCTAATATGAGTAAAGTTGATAACTTAATTAATTATAATATAGGATATTACATATTATAAGGATGGTGTTCGATTTTTTTTTTTTTAATTTTCTTTTTTATTTGGAAGAATTTATCTTACAGTCATAGACAAAATTTCAATAAAACTTAAGTGTTGTGGAATCTCACGGCCTCGACGGAGGTTGACGTCATCTTAGTTAAATTAAAACTGTTACACAATAACCTGATTTTAATCGAGTGTAAATTTTTTTTTTTTTTTTTTTTTCTTTTTTGTCTTATTATTATAACAACTCGAGTTAAGTTACTGCTGCACTGAGTGTGGCACGCACGGTATTTTCTATCCGTATATCTATGTATAACGTAGATTGTTATAGGAATATTGTCCGAGGTAAGCCAACGTGAATACTAATTATCCGATTATTAGCGGGGGTGTTATCGAATTTTGGAAAAGCTATACTAACGCGTTTTATGCATTGTGAATTTTCGATGAGACCGTACAATGTCGTAAATCTGTAAAACCGGGGACGTACCTATACCTACCCAGCGTATATATACGAATCGCGATATTCATTGAATTTAATCTCTTGGCAAAAATTTATAACTTCCGATTCAGGTATGCGAGATCTATATGTATGTGCGCAAGTGTGTACAAGGAAATCCATAAAATTTAACTGTATAGTTTAACAGAATTTCTCAAATTTTGTGAAAAAAAAAGACTAAGTAATAAAAAAATAGAAAGGGAAAGAGTTTCTTTGGCTTTTTGATCTCATACGCCTAATCGAAGAAGATGATTCTCTTCCTCACATCCACCTGCTCGCTTCGTAGGTATATCCTTGTTATACGATAACGGCGCATAACTTCCTGTTTATCTTTCTAGGCACGAGAGAAACAGAGAGTCCGTGTATAAAGTTGCGTAGGCCGGTCTCAGGTAGTATATAATTTACTGCTAGTCTCAGGTTGGGTTGGGTCAGGTTAGTTCAGGTTATTTCGTATGTAGCAGTAGGATAAAGAATTTGTTTATAGTTCCGTTTCGCTCTTGCGAAATGATTGGAAACCGTTTTTTTTATATCTCTTTTTTTTTCTCCCTTCATTTTTTGTTTTTTGTTTATCTCTTTTTTCCTCTTCTTCTTCTTCTTCTTCTCAACTCGTTACTCCGTCTTGCTTGTATAGCTAGTCATTCAACGTTACCGTTGACGATATAGACACCTTAAGGATTACCTACAGCCTCCACGATTTGCCTTGAGGCTTTCTTAACGCATTTTATACTCACGTATAACCCGCATATAAACATATATATAGATATATATATAGGTTGCGATAGAAATTCTTTGGATATCCTTGATTCCCACGCTGTTTAACAATATTTATTAATATACACCGTAACTGCTCACGCCACACTCCACCCAGAGTTATATATCTCTCACTCTCTCCCTCTGTCTCTCTGTACATATACGTACATGTATGTACATACCTCATACATTTTTACGTCTATATGTATACACTTGACGAATTTTTCTAAACACTAAGAAAGTCAGAAAATGTGTGAAACATTTTATTAGAAAATATTCCACATGATTTGGGAATGAAAAATTATTAAAAAAATTTAGGAATAGATCAGAAAATTTCCGTAATATAAATAATATAATAATCTTCACAACAAATGAATAATTTTCATCAGTCAAATTTCGTGAAGTCTGTAATCAAATTTAAGGATACAGAGTTATTTAAAAATATAATAAATGAAAGGTAATATTCATATTGAATTTTTAAATGGAAAATATAGATATTAAATTCCTCTCCTATGCAGCTCGATGGAGATATGTGCTCCTCTATAGATACATACATACGTTCTTTGTCTCGAATAAGTTATTTGCATTTCTTAAACAGCGCGTGCTGCATTAATGATATGAATAGACTGCAGGGAGTTAACCTTCCATTGTTTCATCCGTGAGTTAGCGATAAGCTAATCGTACCTATATACCTACTCTTCATGTAGGTATACGTGCATAGTTAGTTAGCTAGCTAGCTATAGCTAGCCAAGCTTGCTTATCGCGTTTCCCCCAAACACTGCAGCTGTCCTCGACAGATTAACGCATTAGCCCGTACTTGTAATCAATACACATACTAATATAGGTATATATAATGCACATCTATTCGTACATATCTATCGACGTACGTTCATCCAGGAAAACTCTTCATTATGCTTTGTTAAACGTCCCCCCCCGATGTAGACAGAAGGCTATATACCTATATCGATATCTCTGGGACGTAGGTATAGATACATGCATCGAATGAAATGTTGCGCGTCGATATTGTGCAATGATTATTGCAGTATATATAATGCACATTACAGTTATCAGATTTATTTATTTTTAATCGCTACAAATTGCAGAAATTTAAATCTTCTCGAAATTTCAAAACTCTGTTTAATATTACAATTTTTATTATATTTACTATTTTTTATTTGCTTACAGATCATATAGATGGCCAGTGACGTGTGCTGATGTTATATCCGTCTATAATAGAAGAAAAAAAAAAACAAAAAAACAGAAAAAAAAAAAACTAGAAAAATTGAGGATGAAGATGAGAAAGTGAAAGCGTAGAAGGTTGATTCGATCGGCAAAAGATCGAGTCTAAAAATGGTTTCATAACGCAGCCCCTCGTGCAGTTCGAGTTTTTTTTTTCTTCTCTTTCTCTCTCTCTCCCTGTCCCTTCTATTTTTATTTCTCTTTTGGCATCGAACGATGACGTCACTACTACAGAGGGACTTTTCTTCTCAGAGAAAAAGGGAGTCAACAGGGAGTAACGCGTCGAGCTATTTGGTGGTGAGTGGAAATCGATACAATTATTACGGTCCATTCGACTGCTTAAAAGGTTAGAATCAGATTAAGAGGACCCAATTGCTTCGACGAACTCGACACTATATACTAAGTGTATATTGCCTCGGTTTTATTCTCGAAATAATTTCATTGCCTATATACTATAACAATTCGATTAATAGATATACACTCAATGAAATAACCGAGTAAAAGTATTAAAATTTATATTCCATTGTGATTTTTACAAGGGTTGGGGGGGAGGGGGGGGGGGGGGGGGAGGAGGAGGGTTGAATTCATTTCGTCTTTGTCTTATTTTTATTTGAAATATATGTAATGAGAAAATTCGTTATGAAAATCCGAAAGTGAAAAAAATGAGAAGGAAAACTTTCGTGTTGAAGATAATTTTAAAACTTTTTCCAACCCTCAAACTTTCGAAAAAAAAAAAAATTACGTATTTTATTATTTTTATTATTGCACGTTTGTCCCCCGTAGTTATATAGTTTTATTGCAGTTTGTTTCTTTTCCATAAAGTATGCGTATATACCGTATAGGATACCTCGCCTTGTATATATACCTATACCTATTATATGAGAACGGGAAGATGTCCGTTTTTTGCAAACGTGTATACAGAATTTAAATTGTTTTATTGCCAACGGCGAGAATACATATATCGTAACTCGTAAATGGTCTCTATAGTTGTTTCATGCTTTTTACAATATTCTCTAACTAGTAGCTACACTCTGGCTCCCTCGAGACCATATAGGTGTAAAAAAAAAAAAAAAAAAAATTCCGATATGTTATTGTATGTATGTGCCTGAAACTTGGAGTATTAAAATATCGTTAAAACATATACGTTTGTATGTAACCTACACTTTAATTTATTTTAATTGAACTTTATTTTTAATTTTTTTTTTTTTTTTTTTTTGCGAAAGAGGGTGGTCAAAAATTAAAACGCAATATTGCATTTTGTTTAGCCACCTTTTCCATTCACCGCATATATATGATTCTTTGCTATATCTCTAAATCTGAACGGTTCTTTTTGGTATTCCCGTTGCCTTTACACCGGATCTGACAACTTCCTTTTTATGCGGGCCGCGGTATGTTTTAAAAGGAATAAGGCGACGTTTTCCATTTTCAGCCAGCCGGTGGTACACGTGACCGATGACTTTTACTCTATACTTTTAAAGCTTCCAACTATGTATGTACGTTACATATACATAGGTATACAAGGAATACCTATTTTCGAGTATATTTCGCGAATGGTCTGACTGCTAATGCAAATGCCAAGAGGGTAAATCATATTTCACGGGAAATTAATGTATTCAAATGATCCTTCTCATTTCCGGTCACGTCACACCCGGGCCGATGGGGTAGAATTTTCGAAATTTGATTAATGCCTTTTATTTTGTTTCGCTTATTGTATGCCTATTCCTACGCAAAGTTTTGTCCGATTCGATATTTCGCTGCATCTTAATTCCATCAGACTTAAAGATCTTGCAATTATACGACCTCAGTTTGACGTACAAAAAAGACAATCAATCAAAGCAACGTTATATTAAAGCACGTCTCTCTGTCTAGAGAACAAAACAAAAGGAAAATAAATTTAAGATAAATCGCAAAGAGAGAAAAAAAAAAAAAAATTCGCGTTATTTTTCATCTCATTTTACGAAAAATTATCCTGCCTTGTTGTTTGTTGACTTTCTTGTGTAAACAAACTAGAGAAAAACTAAATATACCCTGACAAAGAAGGTCCCTCTCTTGGTTCGAAGCCGTGACGTGATTCAGTTTAAGAAGTTCGTTTTTGTGAATTTTCAATTAATTATATTACCCGCGGTGATCGATGGCCATTGGACGTCCATAGAGAACTCGAAGGCGGAGCGATTTACAACTTTCAAATTCAATTTGCATACTTTGCTTTTACATTTCCTAAACCTACCCGTACCGTACACCCTAGCTCTTTAAAACATCAATTCCATCGTCTGGATTTACCTTAAATATGATTAAAGTCAAAATGGGATTCCAGCGGAAATTTTCAACGGTTTATTAACAATTTTTAATCGCATTTATTTTCTCATATCTGAGAGATGAATAAAAAAAAAAAAAAAAAAGAATATCATTGTCATATCAATTTCTTGAAAATATTTTCTACGGAATCGATAGAAAAAAGATCGCGTTTTGGACACGTTTAAAAAAAAAAAAAAAAAAAAAAATTATTATACTCCTCTGGGACTCTTCGCGGTACATCAGGAAGAGTATAAGCGAAGCGTTTCCACGCTAGGGCCAAGACGGTCCGCAGATATATATCTCTCAAAAGTTAAACTACCCTCCTTTAAAAGTTAGGGCGAAATATCTCCAACGCGCGCCTTTATTCCCCCTGCAGACGCGAGAGGGCAAACATAAATTCTTCGTCCAATCAACTTAAAACGGTGCTAAATTATTTCCTACCGCTGTGGTAAACCGACCCTTTCGGGTGCTAAAAGTCACTACAAAATCTACGAGAACCCACGATTTCAAATTATCCAACGTAGACGCGTCAGAATCGACAGTCACGTCGTCGAATTGCCCCCGAGAGGACGGACCTGCGTTGTTTACGCGTTCATCAGGTTGCAGTCCTCCCAGGCGTCCCAGACCTTTTTTTTTTTTGTTTGTTTCAACAATTTTTATTGGAATTAGCAAAAGTTATAAATAACGGGCTAATTTTTCGGTTAAAATTGAGTTTAAAAATCGTTGAATAAGTGAACGAATGTTTTTCAATGTTTGTTTATTAAAATTATCTCATTTTCTTATCTCCTTTCATTTTTTCTTTCAATTTCGAAGATTTTTGAATGTATGTAGGTACTCAATGCTAAGTTATATCGCATATTTGCTTTAGCGAAGTTTAAATCCTAGGAATTCCTAAACTTTAGTTATTTTGTTCGTTGATGTTTTGATCAGGTGTTGCTATAGCAATATTCAACACGGAATATTGATTCTCGGCGAACATTGAGCTCGAAATTGTTAAATTCCTGAGAAAGACGAGTCTGCGATTATACCTTCCGTCGAAAAGTCGTTGCACAAGTCTCCGGTGAAAGTTTTACGTTAAAATTTCAACTGATTATCACGTCAACGTCACTGGCTTAATTTACTATGACCATATTTTGACCATATTTTTAAAAACCGTGTCAAATTTAATGTATATTACACGATTATCAGATTTAAAATATATTTATGGTCGATTGACTCACGTCTCCGATAATCCGGCTTTATATTATTCACGGTTTAAGTCTTGTGTATGCCTTGCCTCCATAGTGCAAAATATTCGCAATATCTTATCTGATTTTATCCACGTTTAATTAATAACTTTACGATTCATTATTCAAGGTTAAAAAGAATCTTCAACTTATTCGCCATATTTTAGTTCAAAATGTTATCAATTTTTTCTTATACTTTTCTCATACTCGACATTGCGACAGTCCGGACGGTCAAACACCCCAACTGCACCTTCGTTTATCTACCTCACGTTCGCTTATCAGCTGCATTTTTACACGTTCCTTGTGGCCGAGCTACCTTATTTAATCGTAAACTTGAGTCGGACAGCTGCGCTGCATTTTTCATATAAACAATTTTTTGTGATTGAACAAAGACAAATTTTGTAAAAAAATTAAAAAAATAATAATTTTGCGAAAATATGAAATATGGTGTGATAATGAATTTCGGTTATAAATTCAAAAAAAAAAAAAAAAAAAAAAATGGAAAATATAAGAGAATTGTCGAAATATTAAATTTGTATAAAAACGAGATATTTAGAACGAAAATAGTTTTTATTTTTGTCGAGGTAAAATACGTCTCATTCATTAGACGAAAGTGAGAAGAAAAGAAAAGAAAAGAAAAAAAAAAAATTGAAAAATAAAAAAAATCTTATAGGAAGATATTCGAATAAAGTAGAGTAATAAATGTCTCACCCCGTATAAGTAGCGAAGCAACGATTTATGGAGTAAAGTTTCGACGTCGTTTTATAGTGGATATAGTTTGGTCAGTATACAACTGTCTTTTGTGGGAGCCACATGTCGCTAACCGGACGTTGAAACTTTATATAATACCCATACGTCGCGGCGCCGGGACGTAGGTATATATATAATTACGGGTTAAGAATTAATTGTTTTAACCGGAAGGTCGTGGTGGTCGCAAGTTTCTAAAATTATTTTTATTTTTAATCCAAATAAATTATTCTCTAATAGAAATAGACATTAGCCAACTTCAGAGTGAACTAGGGGTATGATAAGTATACATCAAAAATCGAGAACTAGTAACGTTGGCTATAGTGGTGATCGTATAGATCGCGATATACCGAAAACTTGATTCCATCGACTGCCAACAATAAGCTTTTATTGCAAACGAAATCTCTGGATATCTTCCTGTTTCATGGTTCGTTGACTCGACTGTTATACCAGAACTTCTTCTTCTTCTTCTTATCGGTCCTTAAAAATGATCTTTCACAGTACCGAAAGTAGCTGCTGCGTACCTTATACATATACTCGAAAGGAAAACAAATCTTTGCCCAAATCTTTAAGAGCACATCTACCATAGGTCCCCCCTTACTAACACTCTGCGTATGTAGTTACGTACATTACACACGTTGATGAGTGATGTTGTATTAATGCTGAAGAAATTAGTAATGAATAGATGGAGGTAGGTATACATATACGAGTTCAGTATTCTGCCGTTTCGTTACTGCAGCAGTATAGCAGTAGCAGCACTAGCAGTAACAGTAGTTGCGTGTGTTTGAATGATTCTACACGCGTTTATTGGACCTAATCTCTTTAATTCAGAGAATTAATTTCAGTGAACCATTTTAATTCAACTGTGGTACAGTCGTTGCTGTGCGTGCGTGAAGAAGTGGCCAAGTTCTCTTTAACCGTTCTGAAGTGTTTTAATATACTAAAGTGTGTTGAAATGCCAGGGGATATAACTGAATTAAACTATACATCGACGTATCAACAATCGTCATGTCTTACGGAGTATGTGCATATATTTATTATTTGTATAAATAAATTTTCACAACAATTTCACTCTAATTTCTTCGATACTTTTAACTCCTCGTTAATGCCTTTCTCTCTTTCTCTTTGTTTACTTGAATTTTATTAATTACTTGGTCCCAAATTTGCCTCAATATTCTTGCTACGTTTCATCCGCTGTATTTGAACTCTGTATCCGCAAGTAATCATCTCAGTTAATTACTAATTGCTAATTAGAAATAGACTTGAAGGAAGGAAACTAACACGTCTATAGACTGGAACTTGTACTTATAATATATTGTACATATATATATATGTGTATTATGTATTACCTACAACCGTAGTCAACCAACCGTTTCGGTTGGGGCTTTCTGGTTCACTGTCCACATGACTCACGCGAAGAACTAACACACGGTGTGGTGTTGTGTTGTGTTCTGTAAAGTGGTGTGGTGTGGTGTGGTGGCGGCTCACTATACACTCTTCTAATATACCAGTATTTCTATGTAAAATCTACATCCTATTATAAGGTTGGTTATTAAGCAGCTGTCACGCTGAGAACCCGTCACAATCCTCGAAATAACTTCGTGTCATCGATTTTACTTAACTAAAATATAGAACGGTTTATCTTTGAAAGAGAGGAGTAAGATATTCCTCTTAGTTTTTCGCCCGATACTCATACGCTCTATTAATTTCCTTATTTAAAAGTTCAGAGATTTAGGTTTCCCAACTGCAGGGTCGCGATCAGGTCAGGAAACTAAATTTACTATCCGTAGAATTGAAACGAGGACTTCACAAAGTATTATAGTTACGAAAATAGTTCGGGTAATTACGTAAAACAATAAGCATCGTTTGTATTAGGTGAAAATTCCATGAAGAAATCAAGCTCAGTTTCTTTCTTATTTTATTTATTTTATTTTTCATTTATTTATCATGCAGTTCGCTCTAGATCCTACCATCGTCATTACCACAAAGTTCATCCGTGAGAGCTCGTCGTACTACTTGAAATAAGTACGTGCATCGATTTTTCTACTTCAATATAGTAGAAGCTTGCTAGAACGAGGGTGTATTTTGAATGAGGAATAAAAATTGGTTCGTATAACTGGATATACCGCGATCAGGTTCGTTGAGTGAGGTTCAGTTTACTTGCTTTACTTCAATATATATATTTTTTTTTTTGTATTTTTTTTTTTTATTGGGATTTACCGATGAATAGCGCCGATATTTACTCCGAATCGTATTTTTCACAGTGAAAAATTTATCGATTGGTATTTATATGGAAAAAATATCTGACGGAGTGTAAGGAGGCTCTTGAGACATATGATTGACTAAATACATTCGTCGGATATATATTTAAATAGAAACACAGATTCAAAGTTCTCGTGTTTCTTAATTTTCCTTTTTTATGGTATTTAGTAAAATATATATATATTTTTTTTAATTTAATTCTATTGACTCATACGCGTGTAAAAGTATCAGAGAGTTGATTTGATGTATACAGATTTATAATGAATTCGAGTTTCTTTAAAATTGAAAAACTTAACTTTAGAAATACCCCGGATTCGTATGAATGCAAACATAAACCCCCGTGGAGCAGCGTGTTTTATACTACGATATTAGGAACGAACCCCTTATCAGATATCTTGGGTACATTCAATATTTGCTCTGGAAACGCGGCCGTGGGCCCGAACTCTATAATTTTCCGGATTCAAACTGGTGACGTTACGCAAATATGTACCTACTCGGTGTTTCACTAGATGTTATATCTACCCTTCGCCAATTTTCTATCCGTAACCAAAAATTGAGAAGAGTCCCGCATGTGGTAAAGCTGACGAAGATATAAAAATGAAACAAAAAATCTTTTTATAGAATAATGTAAAGCATAGGAATTACTCCAATCTTTGATATTTTCTGTCTCTAATATGCAAACGTAGGTATATCTTGAAACTATACGGGGACGTAGATCGTTGAATTAATTACATGATATTCGAACAATGAGCGAAAAATAAAATTTTAAGTCTAGATTTTTGGTTGCGAAAAATCTTCAACCGATTCTCATGTTGAAAAATTTAAATTAACATTTTTATCTCTCGGTATGAATATTCTTGTTTGATAAATTTAAGACTTATAATGGTAATTTGAATTCCCACGGTTCTTAAATTATTCCTGTATAAAAAGATACGTATGTAAGTAGATTCATAGATATTCAAAGCACGACGAGTTGTACTAATCGGAATGTCTGCAAGTATTTGAGTGCACTTCTGTCAACGAATCTTGAGTAATACAATCGATAACTACTCATCGGTATCGCCTCCCTAGGACCTCTTCGCATCAAATTGCTTTGTAAACATAGAGCGAAGTGTTCGCAAACAAATCTAATTCTTATACTATATGCATTCGCCGTCATCGACGGCAACTCATAATTGTAAAAATACAAAATCTACAAATGAATACTAGACTATAGTGAGACGATTTCTTTCTTGTTTGTTGAGATATACGTATTTCGTTGTTAAATTTGATGCGACGACTCACATAAATAATAAAATATAAAACTTCGCGTAGATATCGAAATTTCATTTTTTTTATTTTCTTCCATTTTTATGAGTAAATAGATTCGTGAAAGTCGATATGCGTATGACTCAAGTAAAGAACTGAGTATATGTACTCACGTGTAGATAGTCAGAGATACAAGAGGTATACATGGAATAGATACGAACAAATATTGTGTGTGTGAGTGTGTGTGTGTGTGTTTGCCAGGGTATCCTATCCTACCAACATATACACGTAGTTATATTTGTTTTAAAGTAGATCCTTCACGATTATACCCAGAAGGGGAATCTCTGGACTTTAAAAGTAAAAAGAAGTAAAAAGTCATTCCGACTTTTTTTTTTTTTTTTTAATTTTTTTGTTTTATTTTTATTTTCTCCTCTAGATGAACTTACACACATGTAATTCGCTATTTCTCAATTCTTTTCTACATATATACCTATGTTCAATCCCGATTTTTATTGTTCACATGTAACTTTGCGAATCTGATTTTTACTTCCTTTTTCTAGCTGCTAAACTCCCTCGCGTCCGATTTGGACTGCATGCTGAGCGAACTGTGCACCACACCTGACCCCTACACACGGTGAGTTTTTTCGTTTTCGTTTTATTATAGTTTTCAGTATTTTTTATTTTATTTTTTTATTTTTAATTTGTTTCAATTTATCGTCCTGCGTTGTATACAGTGCAGATATATTTATTCATTTCCACACACGTGCTTTATATTAAATTCCAATCAACTATGTACCAGGTGTATTTTTCGCTAACTTCGAAAAGCCGAATTCGAATTACGATTTGAATATAAAAATAAATAATAAACGGTGAAATAATTTCGGGAACTATAAATATGCATATTGTTAGCATTCGTTTTTTCTTTTTTTTTTTTTAAATTTTATTTATTGGTTTTTGTTTGTATTTGATTCGTATTAAAGTCTGGGGGAAAATATCGTTCAGGATATCCCACAGGATTTTAATATTCCGTGTAAGTCTAGGGCTTAACTCGCTGTCAACTTCCTCAGTAGCGTAAAAAAAAAAAAGGAAACGAAAAAAAATAAAATAAATAAATACCAAAACAAACAAACAAACCGCCCCTAGCGGAGTGAAACCAGCAAACATTTCTCAAAGGTCTCTTTGATCAAATCGTACTATCAAAGAAATTCGATATCGCCATCTGGGTTTTCGTTCGGTATTTTCCCCATCCTTATTTTCAATCCCTTCTTTTTTTCACTGGTTTTTTTCCCTTTCTTCTTTTCTTTTTTTTTTTTGTATTTTTACGGGGGTGTAGCGCAGGAGACATCCAACAACAAAATGGTATTAAATTTCACTAAATTTCATTCAACGGTAAACGGAATTTGAATTAGTTTGTTGCCTAATATTTCAAAGAGAGAGAGAGAAAAAAAAACAAATAAAAAGAGGAGCAAATATTTAGACCTTTTTTTATTTTTTTCAAAAATTCCCTTTTTCATTTTTCAACCATCCTTTGCGATGCGTGCCAAACCCCATTTGCCCAGGCATGCAAAAGGGTATGATGATTTAAAATTAACGAAACAATTAAATTTGGTCAAAAGTTTTCCAAAGGCAAACAAAAGCCGAGTATAGTCGTTTCATATTGTGACCCCTACCCTACCACAAAGACCGGAAGTGATATTAGCTTTTTGCTCCAAGGGATGAATAATGCCGGCACTTTAAATACCTCGAACTCATATAATGTTACGTCGTTTAAATCATTAATTCATGTTATTTATTGCCAAAATTTTCGCTATATATACCTACCAAAGTATCAACCTATACCTATATACTCTAGTATACCTCCTCGCTACGCGGTTAGTATAATAATTTCCATATCGTAAGACCACCGTGATCTATGGAGGTCTTCCCGTACAATATCCTTATGTTATATGCGGAAGAACCTAACGCCTACTGGGTGCTCATCTTATAACCAAATTTCACCCCTTTAAACTAAACCAGTTGACAAAAACTTTGTTTTAAAATTAAATATCACGTTATAAAATCGTTGCAATAATAATTATTAAAAAAATTTTGCTCAAACATGAAATTAATGTGTTTTTTTTTTTTTTTTTTTTGTTAGGCTTCTGGAAAAAAAAGTTATGCAAATTTTATTTGCAGTATGTAAAATATTAGTCATTGAAACTTATATACGAGCAAAGTATAGGCATAATTATTTATACGGCTTTAGGTGAAAAAAGAAAAATTCAAGTTTTTCCTCATCTCGCAGAAGCCTTTAGTTTGCTTTTGGAAGGATTCACCCGGTACACAATTCGCCTAATATATGAATACGTAACAAAGCACGTAATACTATACTATACATTATATATCTATATCTATAAAACAAGTTTAAGATTCAACGTCTTGCAGGGCATAAAATAAGGATACGTGTTACTTAAACATTTTGCAATTTTTTATTTATTTTTTTTTCACATTTATAAGTTTTCTAATTTGTACAAAAGTTACAGAACTTTTTTTGTTATCAATTTTTGATATCGAATTTAATCGATAAACAATTTGACTTCAATACTTATACGAATAACCTATAGATCGCTAGACTTTCGATCCATGTTTAACATGCGGAATTTCACAACCTGACAATATGCGAGTTGAGAATAGCGTATCTTCAGAGCTTCTTGGGCGTGGTGTACGTTATTCAGAGGCTAAGATATACGGCATTTTACTGAATGAACATTGAATTTCAATGGTGAATCGGGAATGGGTTTCGGTAGATAAAGGATCAAACTGTTCGGGAACATTGCAGAGAACACAAAATTATATATATGTATATCTACAGTCTGTTTGTTGGATATTCATATATCTAATAACGGTTTCGAATAGAATTATTGCTTCTTAAATTTCCTAACAACATCGAGTCACGTGCCGATCATGTATCGTGACAAATAACGCATGTTTCATATTACTGCACCATACATGAGATGAGATAAAGTAAGACATACGTCGTGTAGATACTCGAGATTATAAACGATATACATAACTCAGTTTAAAGCAAAGCAAAAAAGAAAATAAAAATTAAATTTAAGAAATCGTTATTTAGATTAATACAACGATTACGAGGTTATAGGTACAAAATTTCGGGGTGAATATATTAATGTATAAAAATTTGTATATATCTACCTTTTATCATTATTATTATTAATATATAAATTTTTTATTTTTTTTTATTTTTTTACCAAATTGATGTATCTTTGTTTACGGAATACATTATGTTAATGTTTAATGGCTCTATTAGGTGGAAGAAATGGGCAACAGCAGCTGTGTCGGTTGAACGATTATGCATAATTTTATGCACTTAATATCAAACACATGTTTTCAATTGGGTCATTTGCGTCTGTGAATGCTAATTTCACACGTATTTTGGGTCGGCTT
Organism: Macrophya annulata; assembly: GCA_963924015.1. Taxonomy (NCBI): domain Eukaryota; kingdom Metazoa; phylum Arthropoda; class Insecta; order Hymenoptera; family Tenthredinidae; genus Macrophya; species Macrophya annulata. The sequence continues at coordinate 17,824,677 of OZ001261.1, forward strand.
TAAATCCAGTATACGCGTGGTTGTGATATACGCGAATATATATCACGTATGTAATATCTACATACACACGTATAGACACGCGTAATGTAGCGTTCATGCTTTTTCTCTATACCGATGTATACGCAATGTACACACATACTTACCTATTATAGGTATATGTACAGTACATACATACATACATACAAAAGTACATATATTTACAATACTACCCTTTTTCTACCCCTGAGTACATACATGGCTACAGATGTACACGTACGTTTTGAGTACCTTTACTGATATATACATATAAGTATGTATAGAGATATATGTGTATACGGATATATACGACGCGTATAGGTATATTGCGAATGAAACAACACACCCCAACAGCTTTTTTCCCTTTGTTTCTCCTGGAATTTGGGGACTTCGTTTAAACCGAGATATGTGTTGGAGAGAATAGAAAGAGATATGGTGAAAGTGAAAAACCGATTCTAACCGTGAAATGAAACCAGAACCGGAGATTAAATTGAACCTGCAATTGCTTTTTTACGTGTCATGAAACACCGGAGGTTGCAAAGATGGATTTTTTTGTATTATTATTATTATTATTACTATTATTATTTTTTTTTTCGGGGATAGAATATGTATAACTAATGTAGAGTATAATATGCAATTGTTTAACGTATATCTAACCGAATTATTATTATTAAACAATGTTAAAGTAATTGTTAATATTAAAATATCGAAGGAGTATATTACGTGATAAACTCTAGACTGTTTTACTAAATGAAATTTTCAGAAAAATGAATGGAAACAATTTCGAACCATTCCGGTATGTCATATCTCTTCTTTATATAACTGAAAAAATTTTGTCACAATGTTATATATATATACCAGGGTGAGAATAAAAATTTTAATATAGGAAGAGATTCACACTACAGTGATCTATGCGTTTGCGTATGTATGACGACGCAACGTCGTCTGCTACGACGAAATGAAATTTACATTTTTTTCCATACGTATCTGCCAAACACATATACAGACTAGAGAGGGTTGCTCGAGGATCCCCTGACTTTACATTTCACAAATCCGATCATGTTTTCTTTTTTATTTGTTACTTTTTCTTCTTTTTATATTGTTTTTTTTTTTGGTATATGTATACAACACTCGTAGATATTTTTTTGACCATGATTCTATGGGGAATTCATTTCTTTCCGATAATTTCTGCTGGTCTAAAATCAAAGAGAGACAAAAATGAAGAGATAGAGAGAGAGAGAGAGAGAGTGAGACAATGATTAAACGAATCGTGAGAAATTGCTCCGTTGCGTATGGAAGTAAAATAAATTATACAAACACGGGTAGGTACTGATTAGAGGGGTTGATAAAAACGAAAAAAAAAAAAACAAAAAAAAAATCAGGCATGTTTCTTTAGAGATAAATCAGTTCTAAGGACGTTGCACGATTTTGTCTTCTTTTGATTTTAGTTTTTTTTTTTTGTGAAAATCGAAACTGCAGACTCGAATTCTGTGGGTTACGACGCCACTGTCACTTACAACCCCTATAACACTTCCAGCGAAGGGGGCAGAACACGGAGAACTTAGAATTGAAATGAAATTCCACCCCGGTCGTGGTTGAATTATTATCAGTCGGTAATCTTTCTAAAAAAAAAAGGTTCACTTGACGCCCCCTTTCTTGAAATTATGGCTATTCATTCTGTATACTCATACAGCCACGGTTTGTACGGATATAGCTGCTCACCGCGAACAGAAATATAATAACCGATTTCAAAGAATTTAAAACACTCTTTATCAAAATAAAAAAAATAAAAAAATATCCAAACCATAAATTCAGTCTAAGAAATGAAAAGGTGTAAAAGATATAATTTTGTATCTTTTACATTTACCCTGCTATGGTGTTTTTTTTTTTTTTTTTTTGTTTAGCTTTGAATGATCCTACAAAGGTGTGTCTGCAGAGTTAAGACCGTAGTGTTAACTAATACATTCGCATTTTTCACTCATTAGCTGGCAAACAGTAAACGAGCAAATCCTGAGAAATAATATTTCAAAGATTTTGAGAAAGGAAATTATTTGCACGGGTTTTTACGTCTGGCCTGTTATACATTCTTCTCATTTCTTATTATTGCTCTTTGTTTAACTACGCTGTCTTGAAAGCATTCCAATCGCGACTCACGAGTTATCTTTCTCACTTACTTATATGACCTTCAAAGGACATGCGTCTCTCTCGCATTGTTAATTTTCTTTTTCTTTTTTTTTTTTTTTTTTTTTTTTAAACAATTGTCGGCTGGCTTAACGAACCGACAATTCAAATTCAAATTTAAATAGTCTTTGTGTCACTCGAGCATTTAATCAATGTCTTTTCTCTTTCTCATTCATTTTTCGGCTCCATTTACAGACCGGCGTTAATAAGATATTAAATATTCATTTAGATGTATAAAACGTACGTAAAGATTCGTATATATTTATACATACATACATTCGTGTCGCAGTCTTCTCGCATCGCGTATCTCGTGCGTATATCGTGTTTTTCTTTCGACCTCCAGTTTCGTATATATCTCGAATAATTCTTCCCTTGATTTTCATCTAAATTAAAGCAGCAAAAACCTAAATCGTTGGTGGAGGAACTTTTCTTTTTTCCCTTCTTTTTTTTTTCTTCTTCTACTTCTTCTTCTGTTTCTTTTTTTTTTCTTCTTCTTCTTTTTCCCTTTTTCTCCTGCCTCAAGGAATTACCCGGTTTTCTGAGGGGTTTCTCGACTTTCAGATCGCCTAACGCGAATCTAATGTTTGCTCTCGAGGTTTATACTAACGTAGGCAAGACGCCTCCTCATCGTCGAAATCGAATTGAAGTGAAACACGAAGAGCGGAAACTGCAGACGTTGACGTTTACAAAGTTTGATATATACATCAAGTGACGTATGTGTACCTACACATATCACATACGTTTACACACGGGTTTACGTTAGTACTTAGGTAATTGTATACGTCACGCAGAAATCTGGTAGCTATATACATATTGTATATATATTTTACATAGAATACGTTGCCGGTAGTGGATCGTGTACGTGACATTTGACGAGCGTTTTCAAACCGCCGATTGAATTTTAATATCCTATATACGTATACTATATTTGAAAAAGCAATTATTTTTATTACGTGAGTATGTATAGAAATAATTCGTGGGTTTCGTTCGTTTTTAGAATTTTTATTTTTATTTTTTTTTTGTGAAAAAGCACGAATATCATACCGATAATAAATTTTTTTGTTTATTCTTGAACAAAAAAAAAATTTCCACTGTGACATTATAGCGAATTGTGAGATTTTAAAATTTTAATAAAATATCTTCGGTAGTAGAATACAAAATTGCATTATATTACAAGCTCGATGATAACAATTCTGTCATACGAAATGTGAAAAGTTACGAATTTCGTTCAAGTTATAGACGTCTTCAATTTTGAGACAGGAAGTATAAACGGGGATTTGAAAAGGTCATTGCCTGCAGCAAAAGATCGTTACCGAGTTCACAATTTCCTGTCAAAACTTTATCCAAGTTGATCGAACAGTTCGTCGGTAATCATGGATACAGAAAATTCCATACATATTACAAACTTTTTGAAAATGATTCGAAAAAAGAAGTTTTTAAAATTGCGATTCAACAATTTTTTTTTTTTTTCAATCTTTTCGGATAAAAAATGCAAATGATTAGTGTTCAAAAATAGAAAACTAACGAACGACTAAATGGTATAACGAAAAAACTTCACACCTAGGGTAGGTATAGGATATAAAAAGAAATACACACCAAAGTTTCCACGGTTTTTCCTATGTCGATTCTATACGGAATCGTAGGAAATTAGGAGTGGTGATGACCGTTCGGGCAGTTACCACCTCTAACGTGAAATTAATGTCTGTCAGGATTCGAAGTAAAGTTCTGCACCCGGTAAAACGGGGTGGGATAAGGATGATATCGTTAACCGCATATATATAGACAAAGGGTACTATTAAATACATGCCTCGCGGCACTGCTAATTCTGGTAATAATAGATTTCGAATTTCTCGAGAGTCCCTTTGGGGTAGACTATGCTTGGATGATGATAGCTATAGTGGCTGGTGGCTGGTGGCTGGTAGCTGGTGGACGGAGATGAAGTCTTCGTTTCACGATGGGGGCGGCTTTAACGTGTCAACTACAGACCCTGGGGCTGCTTTATAAATTGTACAATGACGTCAGAAGTCGGGAATTCCGTTTGTGACGAATGGATTGTTAAATAATAATTACTAACGGCATAGGTAGCATGGAAATTCAGAAATTTTAACAGCCCCTTTACGCCGTTGGGAAACCGTGAAAACTGGAATCGAAAACGAGACGAATAAGGAAACCGTTTCTTCCGATTTTCATCCAATTTTTCATTCGTATTGATTATGAAATTCTCTGTTAAACATAAATTACTCAAAATTTGGTTCTACAAGTTTCTTTTTTCTTTTTTCTTTTTTTTTTCAAAAAGTTCCTGTGAAACAACAATTCTGCATTTTTGTTTCTTTGGTTTTCGCTTTAGTTTTATAGACTGTGTAATTAAACTTAAATCTTTGTGAAATAACAAAGCATCTCACTGTCAAGGCTGGACGACAATGATCTTTCGGGCGTGCGAAATACTAGAAGGCAATTTAATTCAAGGATTATAATTAATTAATTTTGGCTCTCGAGTTTAAGCGAATTAATTATAACATCACCGTCAGTAGTAATTCATGGCTATAGTAATCATCCAACAGTTATACGTTAGGTAGGTAGATCTCTACGATAGTTTACCGTGAAACGGATATCAAGTGCGCAGCTGTGTTAACCGGGCGTCAAATAAATTACAAATAGCTCGTTGCCGGAGCTTCTATCGTGAGTTTTCTTTAACTCTGTGTTCTATGTTCTACGATTCTATGTTCTGGATTTTTAGAAACGGAAAAATAAAAGAAAAAATGAAAAAAACTAAAAAAAAATCTCTCTAGCCGCCACGGACGGATCAGGTCACGCGTGACAATCTCAGTTCTAGCCGTTAACGCCTTTCGATGTTCCATAGAAACTTATATAGTGACGGAAATAACTCAGTTTTAGGACTAGCAATCTCAATTTTCTTTCAGGCCGTTAAAACTCTGGGAAAAACTTACGGTATCCTACCTATATCTACACATATGTATATACGTCCGCGGCACGCGATGATGCACTATTTTCTTTTTTCCTTGGATTTTGTCTCTTTTTTTCTTTTTTTTTTGTTAATCTACTTTTTTTTCTGCCACACGTATTCCTCGCCGTGCGTGTCTCGAAACCGTAACGCTTAACTCAAATCGAAAACCATCGAGATAAATCGTTCCGTTAATTCACCCGCGTAGGTACCTTATACTATTTCCCCTACTTTATTTTTTACCTACATAAAAATAAAATGGAATTCTTCATGTCAAATGTTCGTAGCTTTATATTCTTATAGCCTGCAGGGAATTAATAGATCGAAATATACGACGAGACAGAAAAACATAAGGGCCTTTTTATCGGTTAATTAATCGTTCCTTTCTTCATGTCTTCTCCATCTTCTGCCTCTAAACATAAAAAAAAAAAAAAAATGTAATAAAAGTGAAATTAGGTACTCAGAATCGGAGTCTCAAGTTTCTTTCCATTGTTTTCAACTTTTATTTTTTTGTTTTAACTTTACTCTCATTCTTATCATTCCATATGATTCGCGTGGCTCGTCGGGCACGAGGCACGAATCACGAGTCACGATCCTCGTCCCTTTTATCGTGCACGCACTCGTACGTCTATCTAAAAATTTATCGTTTTTGGTCAGAAGTTTGTATTACTGACCATATAACGTGAGTCAAAGTAAGGATGAACGGAAGTAAGGAAGTGAAGAAGGAGAAGGAAAAAAAAGGAGAAGAAGAAGGACCGGGAAAACTCCTTCCCTTCCAGTAAATATTTAAGACGGTCTCCGTGATTGGACAAATTGAAACAGAACGGTCTGAGCTTGTAAGTAGTACCTACGACTCAATCGATGTCTCTAAATTATGCAAGCTGGGTCAGCCGACGAGAAATCCAAGGGAAGATTCTTCGAGCATAAAACCTTACCTCTGTAGGTAGTATTTCTTTTTCTGTATTTTTTTTTTTTTTTTCGCTGTTTCGTTTCCCCTAGCTATTCTTCTACTTTGTGTATATCCTTTACAATTTCCTTCCTTTTTTTTCACTCATTTCTTGCTACATAATACTGTCTGCAGTCTGGCAGCAGGTAGATAGATACACATTATTATCTGATTCAACTTTCAAATAGGAGAAAAAATAAATGAAGAAAAAAAAAAAAAAAAAAAAAAATAGAATCAGACGACTCTTATCCCATCGTTATAATATAACTCTTGAATTTTTAATTATTACCAATACCTGCAATTTCGTAGTAGGTACATACATACATTCAAGTAAAGCGTACATCCCGTATCTTACTAATGTATAACGCGAGTCTCTAGTTTGGTACATGTCTAGCCAACTATCTAGGTACTTGCTAAATTGCCGCATGTGGGTGGTAAAGGGGATGGTGGGACCTTTACGTCGGGGTTTCGTTCACCCTAGAGGCACTCTAGGGTTCGCTAGAGTAGAAAGGGATGCCTCGACCTAATCTAATTTGTAATTGTAATTTATACCGAAATCACCGTGCCCGAAGAAACACCTGCTCCGGAGAGTGTGGAAAATTTCGGTTCAGGGTTAAAAAATTGTCCCCGTCAAAACGTAACGCGTTTATCCCATTCCACCGTATATTCCGTGGGAGAGGAGAGGAACGGGACACGATTTTTACTCGGGTAAAAAGCTTGAGAATAAATCGAGGAATTTGTCAATATCGAAAGTGGTTTTGAGACGTTACACTTCTATTCCTTCGTTTCCGCTTTTTTCATTTTTCTTTATTTTTTTTCTTTTATATTATTATTATATCTATATCGGTATCACACGCGTGTGTGGATAAAAATTTTCAGTTTTAAAATTCATGTCATGAACTTTATCGTGTCGATTGGTAAGCTGAGGGATTTTTATCCTTGTAAAATTTTGCCGTGGGTTTTGAGAGAGATATCTAATTCTTTGGTTCGTTAGATCCTTTCGGTTCCCTTGGTGGACCAAGGGATTGGCAAATTTCATTCCTTTCCATGAATTAAATTTCGCGCTTGTAAGACCTTTCGTCGAATATATTAAAAGGCTTCCCGCAACGACGAGACGCGTCTCCCACCCTGCAACAGCCATCGTACTCTTGCCAAGAACCGTGCAGCATCTCATCGCCTCTTGAGAATCAAATCTCGCCGATACGTCAAAATAAAGAAAAAAAAATAAAATAAAATAAAATAAAATACCTACGGGAAAATCTGCTTCTTCAAAATATTCAAAACTCCTTTTTTTCCCCCCCTCTCTTTCAACAACAACCCTTAAACTTCAACCGTCAATACGATGTCGCGACGTGAACATAGGGAAAAAAAGGTTTTTTTCATTCTTATATTCGTGGGATTAAAAAGTGGAGAAAAATTATTCATTGAATAATAAATATATAGAAATTTTTTTTTACATAAAAGTAATCACATTTAAGTGACGTGTGATGTCGATATAATATTTCACACATCAATTCATCGCGTGGTCATTTTATTATAGTTTATCAATCTGGGATCGCGGATATTGTAATTTTTTTTTTTAAGCGTTATGCGGGAGTTCATGAAATTCAAAAACGAATATTACGTAGTTATGGATTTGAGTATAATATACTTCCAGTTCGTTACTTTTGGAAATATGAATTTATCCATGTTACATACCTATCTCTATACATAGACATCGCACAAGCGTATAACGCGCAGCATATATCCGCAACGATAACCCTCGAAAGTTGCGTTGCAAATTCCAAGAGATATCAGGAAGGAACTTCAGGGTACGGAAGCCGACAAGTGCGTCCCATAAATCAAAATCGAATATTGAGTTAAATGAAAAGTCAGTGATGCGGACGAGCGCACAGTAGGCAGTGCAGGAACCGATGGATGGGTGGACGAACTATGCGACGCGATGCGATGCGATGCGATGCTATGCTATGCGATGATCGGGAGTAGAACCAAGTGCTCGAGGGCATGGAATAAAATTTTTTTTATCAACCCTACGATCCCAGGATTTTACCTTTTATTTTTTCTTTCGGATTTATACTCGAATTAATTCATTTTTATATACAAGTCAACATTTCGAATATAACGTTCATTTACTTACTATACGTATAATTTCAAAAATCAAATATGCTATTAGAATTTGTGAAGAAAAATTTGATTGTTTTTTTTTTTTTCTCGATTAGTTGTAATCTATAATATTTTGAAAGAATTTTTAATAGTATGACTTTCGTATTATAGTTTAATTTCAAAATTTTGGCATAGATCCAATAGCCAGAGCGCCTGCGTCTGACTGTTTGATTTGCAACTTATAGTCTATTTCGGTTATTGTCTAATGTTAGACCAGTACCTAGCTTCTACATGCACTTAGAGAGGTGCAGTGTACTCTGAGTACTATCTACTACTAGCTATCCCGATGTACAGACTCAAGGAAATATCGATTTGACCGAGTTTAAAATAATAAAAAATAATAAAATAAACGTGTTTAGTATTGTTACTGTAGTTTAACCGAAACCATGCTAGTGTTTTGCAACGTTATTGTGCAATTTATAGATGCTAAACAGAGGCCAATTAACCTACACAGAAGCCAGCTTAACAGGTGAATAAATTTTCGCATTTTAAAGACAATTTTTTATTTTTTTTTTTTTGCTTTCTTTTTTCTTGTTTTTTATTTTTATTTCATCTATTATGCGATGGGATGGATGTGTTTATCGCAAGACGCATTTTCCAAAGCGGACGTATGATACGCGCGTGCAGCAAAAGAAGGTGAATCGATTTTCTGTTTACAATAAAAAAAAAGGGCTCTCGTTTCCTGCACTTCTTTCTCCTATATATATATTTCTTCTTTCTTCTTCTTATTCTTCTTCTCTTTTTCCTCTTCTATCCAATCTTTTTTTTTTTTATTTTTTTATTTTTTTATTCTTTTTTCCTTCTTTTTCACTCGAAATATGAAGTGGCGGCATTGTTGCCGGTGACAATAGGCACGAGGGCGACACCGCGCCGCGGCCCTTAAAAGGCTTAGGGACGCCCCACGTACGTCGCGACGCCTCGCGTCCCGGAGATGGCCTCAGGCCATGGTTAAAACTGCTAAACGCACTGTACTGTACATTAAAAGGGGTCTACTCGACTCCCTCAACGGACACGGTGACATCGAACGTAGAGTAAGAGACGAGACGAGACTTGCCTCTCATGAATCGAGGCGATGTGCATTGTTGCGATCTTATGGAGTGAAAAATGAAAGATAGCAATTTTATTGCTCCCGGTGTCTCCCGAATGAATGATATGAATGGATGAAAAATGAGAAAACAAAAAAAAAAATGAAAATAATATGAAATATAAAGGTAAAAAGGAGGATAAAGAGACACTCGTAAATCCCATCATCCCTCGCTTATATCGCATCTACCCACCTTTGATACAGACAATTTTACCCTCCTATTTACAGGATATAAAAAGTTGTGGGTGAATTAAATGGACGAATATTCATACCGATTGATTTTTAATTTTGAAAATAATTTCTAAATTAGTGAGTGAAGTAATGAACTTTTACAGTTTGCGTTTTTCGTTCAAAAGAATTTTATCTTTTTATTTATTTATTTATTTATTTTCTTTGTTGGACAAGTTCAACTCGAGAGTTGAATTGTCACTTGTGAACGTCGATTGCTGAGTGACAGGTGCATGCGTGCTATGTGCAAGAGGTTGAATGAGGAAGATTTGTAGTATTTAGAAAACTTTCTCTACAAAATCTCTACTTATCTTTTTAGAATTCCTGCCAATTAGAATAACTTTCGTTTAATATTGGATCAGATAAATGTGGAATTGGAATTTGCTTAAACACCAAAATTTCTGGCTATACTTTAACGTTTATTACCTACACCTAATTTTAACTTCGTTCGTTCATGCGGAGTTTCAAACTTAGACAGTAGGCAACTTTGATCGTTAGAAAAATGTGAAAAATTGCAGACCAAGGTTTTAATCGAATTAGATACAGAAAATTGGATTAGACTTTCGCAGACTTATCGTTATATGTATATGTTTAGGTATATAGTAGCCAGATTCTAGTGTAGAAAAGGTTTTTCCCCTCCCTAACAAAAGAAAAAGACAACTTTATAACTGTCTTTTTGTTTTTCTCTTTTGTGTATCTGTTTTTTTTTTTTTTTTTGTTTTTTTGTTCTTAGTACATCTTTTTGCGCTCGTGTGGGAACCTTGCAGTTGGGAAAAATATATTATATCCAAGAGAAGAGAAAATATGTGGATTACACAGTCTTAAGATATGATTTACCTGGCGTCATAAATTTAAAGAAGACAAAAAAAAAAAAAAACAAATTAAAAAAAAAAAAAAAAATGCAACGATTTTTCTAGACGCAGAATACTATATGCTTTCTTACAACCGTGAACTGTACATCCATCTATTTGTTCAACTGCAGTTCGAGGTCTTCAATTTCATCTATTCCGTATTGCTTGCACGCTATGTATGCAGTGCTTCGCGAATGACGAGAGAAGCCTTAAGCAGTCAGTCTGTCTCGCTGTTTTGCATTCTGTTTGTTATAATTATTGTTTTGATTTTTTGTTTCCCTCTGTTTTTTTTTTGTTTTTAATTTTTTTTTTCCAACAGAAAATCTCGTTTAAAAATTACGTTGAATCCTAATTTTTAACTTATGGTAAAATTATGTAAATTTTTTGGGATGGTCATGTAGTAGGTACGTATATATGTATACATATGTGCAAGCTAGACGGGAGAAATGCACAACTCTTTCATTTTCCTTTGTTCTTTTATCTCTCGCTCTCTCGTTCTTTCTTCTTATCGGTTTTTATTTTTTTATTTGTTTTTTTTTTTTTTATATTTTCTTTATCCTTTTTTGCCTTTGAAAAAGATTCCGTCTTGTTGGCATCCGAGATAGTGATGAGATTTTTACGCGGTCCGGAAGTTAGTAATCGCGTGCAGCTCTCTCGTATCAGCAAACCGCTTAATAGCTTCTCGCGGTAATTAGTGAACAAAGAACGCACAGTCGCGGCGTTGGCTATTTCTGAAAGCCATTGACCAGTCAAGTTGACCTTCACTCTCTCGTTCCACGCCTCTCCAGACCTTCTGATCGTTGAAAGCGCATCGAGCCACTCGTAGATCTCTTCGGAACCTGCTGCACACAATCTTTATGCACATATGTGTGTCTTAAACTTATTCTTTCAAAATGTTATAAATAATTTGGATTCTTTATTTTTCATGATTTTATATTTTATGAATCTTACGTCAAAAAAATGTAACTAAAATCATCATTCATTTTTTTTTTTTCATCTAGTATTTTTTGTTTGCAAATTATGAATAACTACACATATTTTTTGATTAATGATCTCACATTGCTTTGGGACAAAAAATCGTTGCTGGACATTTGAAAGAGAGCATTGGCAAGCTTGGAGCAAAAAATTAAGTAGATTTCTTCAAACTCCGTAACTCACTATATACTAGACTATATAATATATGCGTGTATATAATATATATATATATATATATATATATATATATATATATATATATATATATATATATATATATATATATATATATATATATATATATATATATATATATATATATATATATATATATATATATATATATATATATATATATATATATATATATATATATATATATATATATATATATATATATATATATATATATATATATATATATATATATATATATAATATATGTATAGAAATTTTAATAGGAATTCGTATTTCTGATCGTGACGTTATAGGAAATTGTGTACCCTAAGCTGACTTATGACCTCGTAATTTCAAAGAGAGATTTAACAGTCTATTAAGACAGGTCAGTGTCTGAAGATATCGTAATTTTATACCGAGGACGATTAGATGGGGATTAATTTTTTATTTTTAATTTTTTTATTTACGGGGTGATCATTTTCACCGAAAACTTATACCTGTTTGCGATTGTTGAGAATTTTTTTGTTGCCATAAGAGGAGAGGTTCGTGAATAGAAATTGCAATAATGCTTCTTATCAATACCTACGTAACTGTACATATATACACACACCCAAGTGCAGGTAATGTTTAAACCTTTTAATTTTTTATTTTTTTATTTATGGCTTATACCAGTCCCAATCAACTTTCTACATCCTAACCGAAGCTGCATACTGAACTATTATCTAAAATTGTATCCTGTACTGAATTATGACCTCGTTACTTTAAAGAGGGAGTTGAGAATGCTAAGTTTTACGTATTATCGAGTTTACAAAGATTTTATAATCCATACTAAAAAAAAAAAAAAAAAATCCATCATTTTTTCATTTCGTGATTAAATATTTATAAATATTTCTCTCGCTCGAGATATTTCTGAGTTAACCAAATCCAGTTATGAATTTCAAATACCTGTAATGCTTTTCGTAAATTTTTTTTTTTTTTTTTATAGGACAAAAGTTGTATACGCAAAAGTATTATTTTTTATTTTTTCTTTTCATCGTATCGCGTTGCCATGGGACCGTTTAACATTCTCCTTTTACTTCAGCTGCTCGTTTCCACTTAATTGAAGCAGACTATTACCTCAAATTATGTATCCTGGGTTGAATTACGACCTCGTAACTTTGACGGAGGGGTTGAACAGCTCGCCATCCAGCCAAAGAAAGTTGCTTAAAAGATTTTCTATGAGGTTTTTCATCTTTTTTAATACCATATATAACAATTTCGATCCAAGTTTTGACTCGAAAATTTTTCTCTTATTCTAAAAATATGTATCTATCCAAATTTTAAGAAATGGACTATTTTATTCTTCAGTTGAAAAAACCGGTATACCCCATTTGTTCAAAAATTCAAAAATAAAACAAAAACAATATGAAAAAAAAAAAAACATAATAAACGACTGCGATTCTTTAGGGCGAAACGAATTCTGGAACACCTGAATCTCCTCTTCAGAAGCACCAGGTGGACTCTACACCTTGGTATAAATTTTTAATCCCGTAAAGCATTGGATAAGTTTAACGCTGCGATGCATATCAATATTTTCTGACTATATATGTACTGTATGTATAAATTTCTTGCTTCTTGTCTTTGTTTAGTTTATGTGTCACGTTATATCTGCCCACATCGGTGAATTTTATATCCAACCTGATTAAAACAGGTATTTCATTTTCATCCAGGTATTAGATTTGAGTTATTTTTAAATGTGATAGAAATGTTATGTTATTAAGCGTAGGTTTTACTCCGGAACAAAATTCGAGACTTGACATATTAGGCGAAGCAAAAAATATTCTATTGACGGGATTTTTATTTTTTTATTTTTTTTTATACTCGCAGCATATCCGAAGTAAAATTACCCAACAAACGATACAGGAAATAATTTACTTAAAATTCTTACGTACTTTACCTCGTTGTATGTAATTTTCGTTCATATTATTACACATATATGTATACATTCGGAGAGAAATTTATTCCGTTATTGAAACATGTACATGCGGCACAGTAAGTTTTATTTATACGATCACTCGATCAAACTTACTACTCGTACAATATTCCAACGTTTCTCTTCATTTTATACGCTCATGATCACGAGAAATAGACTTCTAGCTTATCCTGGACGGTGTAAAATCTCTCTTCAACTTCCTGTATAGTACACATATATATATGTAATGGTTTATCAAACACTGTAATCAGCGACGAGCTAACCACCGACTATCGTATTGCGAAGTTTATCTGACGCTTGACTCAAATCTATTTAATTATAGAGTCTTGAAGCTACGAAAATCTTGAATAACATGTACATACAATGAGTAATGAAATTATATTCATCGAACAACCACGTTTATTAGAAACTAATAAATTTTTTCCTTTTTTGGTTTTTTATTTTTTTTTTCAAGATTGTTTACGCATCTTATATACCACGTAGGTGTTTGATGTTGTCATAGACTAGTATACCTCGAATGTCTAGATCATAAATATCCAAATTAGTATAATCTGAAAACTATTTTAAGGTTAAAAAAAAAAATTATATTATTCATTTATCGATCCCGATTTCCGGTCGATAATCATTCAATTTCGAATCTTGATTGGTCCTAAAAAGAAAAAGAAAGAAAAAAAAATTAGTCATAGCTAAAAACTAGATGATTATCTGGATAGGTGTGTGATGATACTATGACAACTTTTACTCGTTATTAATTTATTTATTTATTTATTAAAGATATCTTCAAGTAGTATGAAATACAAGGTATATAGGTATAATATATATGTAGGTATATGTATAAACAGTATATCGCAAAATATCACAGAGTATATAAGACGCGTTGGTGCGTCTAGAGTCTTCGCTTATGTGGTATTATAATGTGTAAGGAGCCCAGTTCATTCGCGACCGTTCAGCGAGCAAGACATTCGAATTGCTTTGTCTCGCGCTGGTATCTATAAATACTACGGGATCTGATCGAAAATTTATACTCAATTTCATAATATTAACAATTTGAAAACTTTTTCATTGGATTTTCACTACCGCGTTTTTCATGTTCACCGTTCAGTACAGCATATGATGCACGACGAAGGCAAACCTATATCGAATGGGTTTTTACTTTGTGGAGGAAGCTGGTGAAACCATTAAATTCAAAGTGTACAGTGAAATCGAAAGTTTGAATAAAACTAATCGATAAAAATGATTTTGGAATAATTTTCTATAGAAATGTTTTTAATAATCATTTACCTTCATAAATTAAATTCTTTTATTCACGATCGTCAATGACGTACTTTTATATCGATAATCATTACTTCACTAGTAAAATATAACGCATTTGCTAATAATAGAAACTTCAATGTAAACGTTGGTCGAGGTGTGTGCTCAAGTGTTTATAAAAAAAAAAAAAAAAAAACTGATAATGTCATTCGCCTGGTTACCTGCGGTGGCTTTGTGATATTTTCATCATCGACTATAATAAACGTGTGAATCCAAAGTTTTTCAAAGCTTATATAAATTCAGTGAAATGAATTATATTGTTCCATAATTTCTCCGACTTGTAAATTTTATATTAGTATTTCCTCGATCTGAAAGCAAGATAATAACAGTAACGATAAGACTGTGGTCGACTCGTTGTTATATCTTATGAGACACGCGCATAAAGTGTATGTTTTGTAATGCAATGATAAAGTGATTCAATCAGGATTGATTAAACTGTATATGTGAATTGAATCGATTCAATTCGTGTTAATTGAATATTTTTATTCAATGTGAAAAAATAATTCATAATTGAAAAACGACGATATAATTACGGTAAAAAAAAAAGTTGAGGAAATTAATTTTTATTTTAATATATACGCAAAAAAAAAAAACGGAAGTTTTCAAGTCTTACACAATAAAAGTTTGTCAAATAAGAATTATACTAAACTTTCTCCGAGGACTACGTCGAAAACGATCTTATATCTATGCGAAATTGAAAGTAAACCGCTATAAGTTGGTATAAGTTATGTCTGCGTGTTTAATAATAATAATAATAAAAAAAAAATAACTAATAATAAAAAAAATCTAATTTATATACACAGATATAGGGTGGGAATGTAAAAATGCGATGTAAATAGATAAGGGAGGATAATATATTGACAATATGAGTCTAGCGGACGAGATAGAGAGAGGGGAAAGATTTTTTTTTATAAATATCTAAAAATGAACGCTAAATATAAACCCGAGAATTTCAGACCCGCGAAGCTCTTTGCTATTTGCGCAGTTTTACCTCGACGCGTTGCAGATGTGATCTGCGATTTATGCGAAACTACACTACCATACGTTTATCATCTCCAGTTACACTCACGGTGAATCACCTTTACCAAGCGTCAAGGAGGTATGACAAGTACAAGTAGAAATACAAACGAAATTGTTGATCGTCAATTATTTCATCGTACATGTGTGCGTGTGAGTTTGTCGGTGTAACTTTTCTAATTATTTTTCTTTTCTTTGTTTTTACCCCGTCAATAGTGAATACCTAAAAAATAAAAAACAAAAAAAAAAAAAAAAAAATGTTGATCACTAAATACACGACGATTTTACTCCAGTCGACAAATCAGCACATCATCAGGTGAGTTGGAAAACAAAAAATTTTTTTCTCTTTTATACAGACTTGAAAATGTACCAATAACGCTGTTATATCTACCCACAATTATCATTCGGAAATTATTTCCTACAACTTCTATGACTTGGTGGGCAGATAGCCTCTGTTCTTATAACCACAAAATGGCTGCCTGAATGAATTTTTTTAAACTACAAACAAAAGTTTCCTATGTATATATCTACAGCTAGCAATAATTAAATGCATATAAATACATTCTTCATTATCCTACGCCTTTTATACACACGTAGGTAAATCTTAAACGAATTTACATACATGTATACTTATATAGACATGGCAGTGAATAGCTGACTGTTTGTTCGTTTCATTTTTGTTTTTCCTATCCATTTTGTTTTTTTTTTTGTTTTTTTGTTTTTTTTTTCGTTTAACCAAGTGTGAATAATTCGTTAGGCGTGATGCTGCAGGGAAGGAAGAATTAATCGTTAATGTAACTGTGTAAAGAAAGATATGAAAAATTTAGCCAAAAAGTACCCCACTGATATGCTAAAATCACGTGACACCAAACAGATGGGTATATCATGTAGTCGATTAATCTTAACGGTTAATTAATACCGAGGTCTAATTGGCATCGAGTTTAATTCCAACAATTAATTTTGCAAGAGTTTTATAAAGGTGGGGGGTGGATGAGGGTTGAAGGTAGGGTCTAAGAGCGAGTGAGAAGAGGGATAAAGGCATGAGTAAAAATGTGTAGCTACTATACGTGGAATAGAAAAGGAGAGAAAGAGAGAGAGAGATAAAATTTACAGGGAGAAAATAATTTTGTATTCAGAAATCGTTCGACGTATATTTAAGGTTTAAATTGGTCTGAAGCGTGCGACGTGGATCTCGCTTACGGATTATTAAAATCGCTTAAGAAAGAGCCCCCGAAAATCTTACCAAGGAATTGAAAACTCGCTCTGTTCTTTAGACGGTAAAGAAGATAATTCGTGCTCTTGAATAAATTCAATCCTCTGCCGAAGAATCGCCCGCCTATTCTTGAGAGGAGTCTTGATTTTATCGAAATCCAGTTACTGCAGCCAAGGTTGGGTTGCACCTACTACACTCAGAGACAAGCTTATATTATACGCTTATACAGGGTGGCGAGTTTCGATAAATCAAATCGATTTACCTTTTCAAATATGGCGCCAGGTTCGAGTCCCGAATTTCAAAAATTACCAATTTTAATATTATCGATTCAGAGTTTTTTGAAAGAGTAGTTTCCGGAAAGTCTGGTCTGAGTAGTCGATTTCAAAAACTTTAAATCAAAAAATACCCATGGTTCAACATTCCGAAAGGTCAAAACTCTGAAATTTGAAATTCATGGATGGGATTACATTGTGCCTCTCTAGAAAATTTTCGGATACTTGAACTTTCGGAGTTTTTGGACAGTCCGAGTTTTGAGCTGTCTGTATTCCGATCTTTCCGAATTTGAATATTTTGTATTTTAACCTTTCTGATAATTCGAAATCTTGACCGTCCGGAATATTTAAAATCGCAATTTAAACCCAGCTCCTGAGATATCATGAATATTTATTCTAAATCTCGCGGTTTTGATAATAACAGGTCATTAGTTGAAAAGAATCAAATAATCAAAGTTAATTTTTCGAGAAGTAACTCCACCGTACAGTTTTTTTCAAAATAATAATTCACCATTTCTCGATTGTCGGAAGTTACAGATAAAGATTAGAGGTATAACGATACCTTATCTATACAGCTTGTTAAATGATTGTGACATGTTACGTAATCGAGTATGCGTTTAAAGGCTAGTGAATCAACCAACCAAACTCCGTAAATTGTCGTCCGAATTAGCCTAACTTTTTTAATAATATATTTAAAAAAAAAAAAAAAATTTCTCCTTTTGACGACGTTGAAATAGAAAATTTGTACAATTTTGTGTAAACGGTGTTAACACAGGTGTAAAATTTCTGTAATATACTTCACAACGATCATGTATTAAGATGTTATTAAGTAAAAATCAAAACGCATGCTTCTACGATGATATGTAAGTACGATTTGACAACGAGGCTAATTCCAGTTCAAACGGATGTTGTCTTTGTTCGCACACTTATGAACACTTCCTTTCCAAGCTCCTTCCTACTTCGGGGTGCAACGAACCTTTTCGCTTTGGCGTTGGGCTCTGGTTGTCAACGACTACGTAACCCGAGGCCACAATGTCTAAAGGCTTGGCCAGCGAAAGCGACAAGTAGGTATCGTTTTGCGTTGGTCCTCTCTTCCCTAAAATCCCAAATAGTCAGCCAGTCAGGGTTGGTGGGCCGCGCGCCGCGCCGTTCCCCCATCTCCAATTTTCCCTCGGGGCTGAGCACACTTGATGTAAAGGGGTTCTCGTTCATCGATTAGTTTTATTATTATTATCGTAATTTGGGGATCAAGTTATCTCAGTCCGGAGAGAATTTGATGAGCGTATAAAAATGATTTTTTTATTTTATTCGTTTTTTTTTTTTCGTTTCTTTCATTTCTTTCATTTCGTCATACCACAACGAGGGTTCACTTCATTGAAGATAAAAATAAAAATAACGGTTAACGACAGGTATTGATTTTCAAAAAATTAAAAACGGTATATTTAACAGACTTCGTACTTATCACCAACGAAGTTATAATCTTTTAGATTTTTTTTTCACCGGATATATGTGTGGTAATATATCTACGAATGAAAATTGATCAGTGCCGTTTTGATTTTTGGAATAACTTTGAGTAAGTAGTCCCAGAATTTTATCGATGCACCCCGTGAGAATGGGGGAGGTTCTGGTAATCCGCCGTTGAGAAACCAATAAAACATGATTCATTTTTTTTTTTTTTTATCCACGTGAAATATATAGCAAGACATTTTTCTGAACATATTAGTCAATTTATCAAGACCTCGGACCAATTTATATCGCCGATAAATTCTTTTTCGATTTCATTAGTGGCCTGTGTCCAACGAGAAAGAATAAGATTTACCACAAACTACTTTCGGTACAAATATATCGTTCGTCTATATTTCGACCGCTGATTCTTCTTAATCAAAAACTCCCGAGATTGTGAGATGCAAGCGAAACCTTAATTCGCTTTTGCAAAAAATAAAAATAAATTAAAAAAAAAAAAAAACTAATATTTGGGGTTGCTTTTGATTTTGCTTTCGAGTTTTCAGAGAGGGTTTCTATACAGTTTGACGGGTCGATATCTCTTTTACATTTACGCTATTCTAAAAATTCGAGGAATTTATATTGAAGAAATTAAATTCCGCGTAATTCATCCCTCGTGAAAATCTCCTCGGTTAGGTATTACAATTTAATGCATCATGTAGACATTCGCCGGGTATTTTGAACCGGAATTCAAAGAGTATAAGGCTTTTCAAGGATGGTACCTTACATATACAAGACTTATTCTTAGATGTGTGTACAATATACAAGAAAGAGGATTCCCTGCAAAGAAGAATAGTCCTGAGCCCCATATTGACACTTGGGACATTATTAAGTGGAGGGGTCGGTTCTAATAAGTTTTGACGACAATACTGTGGGATACTCTTGCCGGCTTATATTCGACCAAAGAAAATACTGCAGTATAACGTTCAAGAACCAGCGTCAGTTTGCGGGTTTTCTGAAGAGACGTACTAAAATCCCCAAAGAGTTTCTTTAGCGCCTTTTTCTTATGAAACCAGCTATTCCTTCGTTCCCTCGCGACAGTTTTAAGTATTTCTTATTCTTTCTCCCCAATTTCTTTAACTTTATTTGACGTATTCAATTCTCTTTCCTGAATAAACATTTTCATTTTTTTTTTTTTTTTTCTTTCTTTTATTATCAGTTCTTCCGAAAATCTTCCTCAAGATTTTTCACTCTATTTTAAATGCTAAGAACACTTCAGGAATTTAACCCTGGGCCAATAAACCGTAAGATTCTCACCGCTGTTTTATTTTTGGCATCTTAAACAAGTGCCAAAGATTTCGAATGTCCAGACACCGCTCTTCGAAAGTGAGTGGGCGATGTGGTCCAATTAAGACGTGGCAGTGACCCTCATAGTTTTTGTGCAACTTCGAAGTATGACTAACGACTCTATTAGTAAAGAATAAATTTGGACTGAGCTGAGATTCGCAGACTAATAAACAAAAGTGGGTATTATTTTCAGGTGTAAATTTCGTTTTTTTTTTTTTTTTTTAAACGGTTTCACACGTTTTTTTGTTATTTCATTATTATTATTTTTTTTTTTCTCTTATATATCCTCTGCAATCTGCACTCGCTCTCGTTTTACTTCACAACTTGCGGGAGTAAAACTTTTATTACACGAAACATCTGACACATTTCGCAGTGGAGAGGTTGGAAGGCTGTTGCAACTAGCATGCGGCGTTTATTTTCGTTTTTCTCCCTTTTCATTTTTCATATATGTATAAAGAAAATGGTTTTTCCACTCGATTTAACCAGCTTAAAAATTTCTTCCCTTCTCTCTCTTTTTTTTCCCCCCTTCCATCTCATCTTGATAAACCACCGGTGTATTTATCCTGAAAAATAATATTTGATAAATACTAAAGTACCAAAAATATTTTAAAAAAAGACCCTCACAAATCGTCGTCGTTGAGAAGTTTTTATTTCTACGTTCTCGTTGAAGCTTTCAGGCTCTCGTTTTCTCTCCAGAAATCCTGCACCCTCGAGCTACCGTTTGAAACGGTTGACGGTTACTTTTTAATTAAAAGTTACAATTTTAAAAAACTTTTACTTAGACGTTCGGTAACGAATTCAACTCGCGACACTACACTATACATATATAAATAATTTATACCTATATAGTTGCTTCTATTACTACCGTATACTGACTCTACCTACTTTATCCCCAACAGTTTTTTTTTTTTTTTTTTTTTTTCTAATCTTCTCTTTCCTCTTTAACGTGGAAATTTTTCTACGTCCAAAAATACTCGAGGTATATAGTAGACACCGGTCTTAAAAATAACTACACCTTTTCACGCAAAATATCAACTAAACTGCCTCGAGAGTCAAGTCGCATAACTCGATACCTATACTTCGATATTTATTCATGTAGGTAGATAACGTTACAACGATTAACTTCCGGAATGATGAGGAATTAAGAAAAAAATTTGGGTGAAAATTTTTTTTTTCCCTATAAAGGAATCTTTTATTTTATTTTTATTTTTTGTGTGGGTGTTTTTTGTTTTTGTTCTCTGTACTATATTAATTTGTAGAAGAAGAGAAGCGATTTAATTTTAATTTTTTTGTTTTTGTTTTTTGTCTTCTGGTTCCCTCACACTTTTCCGCAATGCGTGTAAACATTTTAGCAACATCCGGCCCCTTTCCCTCTTTGTAGACACAGAGAAGTCCCCTGTATATACCTACCTACAGCTCTGTAGCCGTTTCTGACTCAACTCAACCGTGTTGGACGGTAAGATCTTTCTATTAATCCCACGGGATGGACCCGCCACTTCACTCGCTTCGCTCCCTAATTAAATTATTCTGAAACAACGGAGTTACTGGCGGACGTACGGAGCTACGGACCAATAGACACGCCGACACGTTTCACCGCTCAACAGCTGCGAGCTTATACTTCCGAGTTTAGGGTGAACCGTATAAGTTCATACGTTGTCAGTATAACGTGGATGGGAATGGGACAACGAACAAAACTACATGTTGAGTAATTAGGTGAAATTATTTCGGTCTCTTAAGTCGAGGAACGCGAATATCTCATTTTTTGTTTTATTTTATTTTATTTTATATTATTATTTAGGGGACTGATTTAAAAATTCCGAACGGTCAAAATTGAAAATTCATTTGAGACGATTCCGGAAATTCAGAATGTGAAAATTGGGGTAGATCGGAATGCAGACTGTTCAAAACTCAAGTCCAACGATCCGAAAATTGAATGGGGTGAGACACTTCATGCGTAAATTTCAAGTTTCGAAGTTTCGGCCTTTCAGATCTTAGATTTCGGAATTTTGAACCTTCGGTGTCTTTCGATTTGAAGTTTTTGAAACTGTGATTCCACGATATTAAAATTTCGAATTTTTACTGTACGAAATTATTTAAATTCGTCACTTAAACTTGGCGTTATTCTTTACAATTTCTATATACACCTGCAGCAATTTGATTCTTAATGTCTACAAGTCTCTGTATCTGGTATAATTGTGCTATCCGATTTCCGTACTGGAAAGTGCACAGGTTTCTATAATTCTTAACAAATAATTCCATCAACTGTAATTGTTATATAAACAATATGTTATCTCACTTAAGTGGAAACATTCAGCAATTATTTAACCGCCAAGGTTTTCCTAGACCGCAAATTTCCCGTTCAACATACTAAAATCAGATAAAATGTATATACACTGACCTCTATAAATTCCTGTTTAACCGGAAGCGGGTTGAACTTAACAGCTGATTTTATTACAGCGTAGAAAATCGCGGTAAATTTTACCTTTTTTTTTTAAAAACATTTTTCTTATACCTTGAGTCACTACAGTCACTATATAATAATTACAGGGAACTATCTATAGGTATATAACTTATCAAAGCTGCCGAGGCTGGGAAAAAGATGGGGACGACAAAAAGAAAAATAATAATAATAATGATAAAATACATACACAAAAACTGTGCTTTCGGGCTGCAGGACCGACTGGCTTTGATAGCTTCGGTCATTTACTGCCGGTATATATATATACCAATTACGCAAAATCGTTGGGTTATGTTTTGTGCAGCCAATTTCACGGTCTAAACATCTGTTTTTTTTTTCTAAATGCCTGTATAATTATCGTGCGAAATATATAAAATCAGCCAGTAAAATAACAGCCAGGTTATATATGTATACATGTATAAAATTTTGTACAAATTTGTAAATTCTACAATGAAATTTGAATGTTTTATCGTATATAATGAATATTTTATTCACATTCGAACGAGTTCTTATTTCGTATATTTATTATATGTATATATGTATACCGCGGTACGGTACGGTATATCATTTTACTGCGGTTAATTCTTGACACGAACGAAAAGTAGGTACCTGCTTCAGTTTTCGCGTAATTACTACGGTGCAACATAGCAAGCAAAGTTCGTCCGCTTCGATGCTGCAGTTACGATGTCGTCATCTTCTGCAATTGCGCTTAAACCCGTTCGTACGCCTACCGCGAGTGTCCTCGAGTCATGGCGCCAACGCTTTACTAAGAACGGAAATATTTAGTTAACCAACATTGATGCTTCGTTCATAAAAAAATTTATTCATACATATATGAAATGTAAAAACAAAATAATAATATATATGATTTAAGATAAAATCGAGCGTATTTAATATCGAAGAAATTCATTCGGTGCAAAAATCGAAGAAACTCTTCTAATATTCGCTTTTAACTTCTTTATGCAGTCCACGTAGGGTTTTATTCGTTCTCTGGCACGTGTGAGTAAAAATATCCCAAACCTTTGTCAAAAACAACGAAAAAAAAAAAGAAAAAACTGTTGATCTTATTTGCGGTTATGACAGGTCGACGCTTCGTCTGTTTAGGGTATCATTAGTCTGAATGCGGGGGTAAGGGAAATAGTATAGGAGATAGAATGGACAAATTTTCCGGTGATAAATTTGTGGAAATCTGTCCGTTGTCTTATTTGTAGCTGTTGGACCAAAACCCTAGGGCAAAACTTGGATCAGAGAGCAGACTTTCTTTTCCTATCTGTTAAACCATTTGTTGGCTGTCCTATAAGCCATTTCTTTCATTTCTTATCTATCATTTCTTTCCTTGTATACCATCGTCTCGTTTTATCCAATGTCAGAAATACGTGAAATATCGAAAAAGCTCGAGAAACAGCGATACGTATTTCTCCTATAGGCCGATACGATACGATACGATATACGATACGAAACAGGCAACAGCTTCGCTTGCCATTTACAATCTCACAATAGCTGCAAAAGCTGCAGTTTTCCACGTCGTCGTACGTACGTACATACCTAATCGATAATCCGATAATATTTTACGAAATGTAATAAAAGCTCACATCTCTCGTTTTATATAATGCGACAATCCAGAATTAACGAAATAACCTTGAGATATCGATTCGAGTTACTAAGGTTACTCGACTTCAAACTTTTTTAACTTCCTGCAACAATTTGTGCCCTTGTTTGCGCAGAACAGGGTAAGAAAAAGTGAAAAGAAAGAAAAGTTAAAAATAAAAATTGACTATATATATATGAAATCCAAAACTTATTCCATTTATTTATAATGAAGGAATTGACGTTATAGATACACCAAATTTATACCTATAGGTACCTATATCATGCCTCTCGGGTTTGTCTGCAATGGTAAAAAGGGACACAATATATTTTCCATGCATTATACTGTCTCTGCAGCTAGAGAGAAACCCGCGAAAGAAAGACTTTCAAATTTATTACAATTTTTTATCCAAACTTTTCTACCCCGCCGCACCTGAGGCGACATTCTCATATTCACTGTCAAGGCACACGATTTAAAATACACAGTTCTAGTCCTTACCACTCCACGGCTATAGGGAGAATCTTTGCGGTTTTTACCGGTATACATATAGGTATACATATACATACACATATAAACGGGAGAGAAACTGTTTTATGAAATTGAAAACAGTTGTGTACCGGTTTTTGTTGAAAATTTCTATTATTGTTATTACAGAGAAGTAAGAATGTAAAGATCTGTATAGCGATTACGCGGAGTATGGAAATCATTGAATAATTTCTAGTTCAACGAATGGTTAACAAATAGCTATATTATATTATAACTCTGTAAAATATAGCTATGGTCGTTGATATTCAATGGGTAACAATGTCGGCATGCTCTGTTTATTTTTAAATGCATTTTCTCCTTAATGGTAGGTATATAAGCTATAAATTGTTTGAAATCTTTAACTGATACCGGTATATATATATATACATATATAGGTATATAAGTATATACGTATAATATATATTTGCAGGACTTTCAAACGCAATCTTGACGTAGTGCAGGCAATCAACACTTCTTATAATACCACAAGCTAGTTTCCAAGGTACACCTAACCGCAGCGAACCTTTTTCTTGATGAAACACAATTCAAGTTTCTCTACGCCCCATCGCTTCTTGTTCCGTTCGTCTGGCGGCGAAAACTAAGTCCATAAAAATAAACTACACAAACATATATTATAGTATATACAGAGAAATTCAAGTATTAACTTTGGTTTCCCTAATATACGATAATCTTATGTATATACATATATAACTTCCTAATTAAAAATCATAGCCTAAATTTGTCTAACAGTATATACGGTTTTAATAATATCTTCTGGAAGTCGCGTGGTTGATACACTCTAATAATTTCATTGATAAAGAAAAGAAGAAAAAAAAAAAAAAAAAACCTTAACGCCAGTGCAACGTGCCATGTTTCATTTTATTTCAATCTCTTTTACACACGCGCTTCATACATATAGACTTAATAATATTTCCAGTTATTTCCCACGAATTATTATTAATATACTTATATTATAGGGTGTGTCATTTCTAAGTTATATATATATTTTTTTAATCTACAAACAGATTCTATACTCGCAGTAAGGTGAAATATGAAGCCTGTTAAAATTTGAACCTTTTATATTAAGAGGTATGCCTCATCGCGATTTTTTATTTCCCGTTTAACTAACATGAATAATTTTTTTTTTTTTTTTGTTTGACTTTTTGAATTTTATAACTCGTTAATGATGCATCTCATAGATTAGCCTGTGATACATTTTTATAGAGTATTGAACGCTCTACAAAAAAGGTCGTGTGCACTTTTTTATAAACATAACCATTCAAATAATTTCCGAGTTACATCTATACATGCATATATTTTAAACTTCGAACTCGAATATCACTTGAATAGTTATATTTATGAAAAAAGTGCAAGAAACCATTTTTGTAGAGCGTACAATTTTCTATAAAAACATATTAATGTATAATATGTGAGATGTGTCATTATCAAGTTATAAAATTTTAAATATGAAAAAGAAATTTTTCCCATGTTAGATAAATATGGGAAATAGAAAATCGCGATAAGGCAGGCACCTCCTAATATTAATGGCTCAAATATTAACAGGCTTCTTATTTCACCTTACTACAAATATAGAATCTGTTTGTATATAGATTGAAAATAAAATATTGCTCTAAAATGACACACCCTAATACTTATATATACTATT
This sequence comes from Macrophya annulata, assembly GCA_963924015.1. Lineage (NCBI taxonomy): Eukaryota > Metazoa > Arthropoda > Insecta > Hymenoptera > Tenthredinidae > Macrophya > Macrophya annulata. Next base: position 17,851,071 of record OZ001261.1, read on the forward strand.
ATATATATAATATATAAATGAGTATATATCTAAGCTATATAAAAAAAAAAAAAAAAAAACTAGACAGAGTTAGCTTCTGTATAGGTGTGTATAACATTGCGCCTGCGTTGCTTGTCTCTCCGCGCTCTACCTCCCACTTCTTCGGGTTTTAGTCACAGTGAAAATTTCATCCAGCAATAGTATCGCGTAGATACGGTGTTGGTATAGAGCGTCGCGACGTCAGTCCGACGTCGACGGGCGTCTCGGACGCTTAACAGCGTGTTAAGAGAGAGGTTTTTTAAATAAATCTAATATAAAGTTTTAACATTATTTAATTGTTTTTTTTTTTTTCCTATTCTGTTCGGTATGAAACAATAATGAAAATAATCAAATTATAAATGTGGTTCGCGCAATGAATATATATTTTTTATTTTCATTATTCACTAAAGAATAAAACTCGACTATTATATATATATATACAAGTGACACGAGACTACGTAACGAACCTTAAAACCCTTCCCATTCGCTAACTATTTAGTGTTGTGTAAATTAGAAAGTGTTCATACGATCGGTACATATTTAAACAAGATACTGCTCTATACGCATAGATATTTGGTGTCTAATTGCCCCGTTAAACATTTCAAAATCACCGCTGTTTCGGATTTAGTATTAATCTTATCGTCGTACAGTTTGTTTTAAGACCAGCTTTAATCCTATATGCATATCAGAGTTCATTCAATTGTCTACAATTTATTACTAGAATGGAAATCGTTAATTACGTTATTTGGTAATCACTTAGATTACAGAAATGATATTGGTTTTGATTGTATACATAGATATGTAAAATTATTCAACTGAAATAATTTTTCCAAGTCTTTTTTTTTTTTTTTTTTTGCTTTAAATCTTGTCAATCCTCTTGTTTGTCGTTAACATTATTTTTTATTCTTTTTTATTTCATGGAATAACCAAGTGCACACGGTCCGATGCACAGATATTCAACGTGTGAAAAATAAAAAAATTCTAATGAACTAATTTTCCGGTCAAATTTAATACGAAATATAATAATAATAATAATAATAATAACAATTTCTTATCGCTCGGGGAGCAATTATTCGGGCCAATGATCAGCTAACATTTTATATACTTCGTTAATTCCCTTTCAAGTTACCTTGCGAACCGTAGATTGAAACTGCCTGTGTATAGTTATATATTTAGTCACTTTTCCGTTTCATCGATAGGTACGAATAAATATTTGTTAAATATTACGGGTTTGTTATTGAAGAGATTCGTATTTTTAACGTAAACGTGGTTATTTTTGATTTTCTTTTGGTCGGTTTCTTTAGCCATAGGAATACACATTTTTGAACATTACAGAAACATTTAAAAATAAAAAAGAATCCAGAGAATCTGAAAAATGTAAATTTTTTTGATTTTTGTTTTTTTTTTGGGGCAAAATTAAGCATAACTAGTTAAAAAATAACAGATATATGTATACCGATTACATATCTGACTCATAAACCTAATTTTGTGTGCCAACGACCAACGGACCGCTGCGTCGTCTTGCTCAATCAGCATTCTAGTCTTTTATTTGCATCTTTGGTTTCTTTAACAGTATGGCTTGAGCAACGTTTGTGTTATAGGCTTGTAGATAATTGTTTTAGTAAACAGAAAAACAAAAACAAAAGAAAAGAAAAAAAACATGTAGAACTTTGTTCACGATCCTTAGAGTCTTTTAAAGTTTCGATTTAGGTGTATGGAAGTGTAGGTACAGGTATGTTATACTTTAGTACTACCTTGAAAAAGATTCTTCAAAGGTTGTTTTTAGTCGTAAAATTTTTGTACTGGAAATTTCGTTAGTGTATTAGGTATATAACGTCAAAAAACAAAATTCTTTTCAAAAACTTTTAATTAAGGTTATAAGAAATTCAAGAACCTCAGGGCTACAGCTTCAGTACCAAATTCCTATCTCCGCGTTCCGTTGCTTTGATAAAAAAAAAAAATAAAATAAAATAAAACTTTTTTTTCGTCATTTATCTTCAAATGAGAATGACAAAACAAATATATAATTAAGAGAATTCAACGTCAAGATGGAATCCAATAAAACACGTATCCAATTAAACTCTATTTCCTATCGCCGCGAGCCTCCCCAGATCTCTTTAATTATAATTACTATTTTACTTTAAAGCATGGATTTCCTTCTAGCCTGCAGAAATAACGGTAGAATATAATTGCGATATCTATATAAAATATATTTTTATTTAATTATCTTCTTCGATTTGTAGAACAAATTTTTCTTTTCATATAACGTTTTTTAAGACACTAAAAATTAATGAATTAAATTGGGCAAATTTTTGTGTCTGTAAATACTGTAATCGATTTGTAATACGGAGTTTCTTAAACTCACTTACTATTTCAACATTTTATTTTTTATCGCGGTCTACGTGTAGAAGGTGCAGTTATCTCGTTCGAGTTACTGGTATTATAGTTCGTATATTTTATTTATTCTCTTCTCCATTGCCCAACTTTCACGTGATTTTCGTGTATAGAGAGAGAGACTGAGCCGGATCGCGTAGGTATACACATGTATCGTATGTATATCCATACGTGCACGAGTTCATAAAGCCGTGTGGTTGATTATCTTTTATTTTGCCTGCCGGGTGGGTAACTCGATACTTGACCGTGTAAAAACGTTTCAAATTTTATATACCTCGAACAACAACCGCGCGACTTTCGACCTTTTAACAGAAGAACTTAGAATGAATAAGTAGTATCAAAAAAGGTAAAGATTTGGATAGGTTTTAGTTGGTCCCGAAGTGTTCCCTCGGTATCTACATCTTCAACCTCTTCCAAAACCCATGAAAACTAAAGTTGAACCCATTTCATCTCGTAAACGAATTTAGAATACCCGGTTTTAAATCTCGGCTCCTTAACGTTCGTTAAATTTCTATTTGACTTTGATGAAACTACTTGAATTTTTCACGCGGTTTTAGAAAAAAGTTTCTTCTGTGTAGGTATAGATGAACTTTTCGTAGTTCGGTTATAGTAACGGTAGGTATATCTATCTATCTGTCGTCCGTAGCTACGTAATCTAGAAAGTAAAAATAGTGTTGAATTTTTATGATGAAAGAATATTTTTGGTAAGAAACAAAAATTGAGAAAAAAAAATATATATATATATAAATAAAATAAAATAAATAAAAAATAATATCTCTAAAGAGTAAAAGTTGTAGGAATATTCTTTTATTTGAAAAAAAACAAAAAAAAATAGAAAATTACTTTTCGAGGAAGTTTAGTCAGAGATATATACGTTTATCAACTCGACGAATGAAATTAATGACAATTTTTTTTATAAAATAGGATTGATGGCAATTTTTGGTCATTTAAAAATAACTGTGCGACGATTAGTTAAGTGGAATAGCCAACCTACCATGTCAACATTTTCTTTACGTATTCTTCACAGAGATCAAGGAGCCGTTGTAAAGTTCAATCGTGAACGCTAACCCGAACCTTCTGTGTAGATAGATTTTTACGTGACGATAGCTAAAACTCCAAAGAAAACAAAAAGAAAAAGAAAAAGAAGAAGAAGAAGAAACTTTATTTTGAATAAGATTTTATCAAATTATCCGTGCTCTGATAATATTCTCAATATTTCTCACGTGATTAAACAATTCAACATTTTTATATGAAGTGTAAAATTAAAAATGTTACCTCCGATTATAAATAACATAAACAACGACATTCTGACTTTATATACGAATCAAAATTCGGCAAGACCTACGGTCAGATCAACGAGAGGTCGTTATGCAGAAATTGGTGTAAAAAGGTAAATAAATTAGATGGAATTTTTGTTTTAAAATACATTTCTGTATAAATTTGTTCGTAAATTCTATAGCAAGCGTGTCTTCGTCGCAGGAGTTTAAACCCTTTGAATAATCGAAAGTGATCTCGAGTACGTACTTACTGTATGAAATGTGTCATCGTAAGGCGGTGAGACGATAAGAAAATCGATTTTAATCAACGGTTAATTTGAAATATGATAGCAAAGTGAGTGAACTACCCCTCAGCAGCCTTTCGAAGCCCTTAAAGTTATTCTTAAGTTAAGCTGCTTACGCGGTAAGCAGCTTAGTCTATAGTTACGTTGAATAGACTGTAGATGGGATTCATTATTTTTTGGAAATGGGTCTTACCCACTAAAGAAAAATAAAGAATATATCTCCTATTTTCTTTACGGATCTAATTTATTCCCTAAAAGAGGAATTTTTTATTTATCTACTGATTTATTTCTTGATATCCTTTTTCTATCATTATTATTTTCAACGCAATTAAGATATACAGCTGCACTTACGTTTGGAATTTTTATTTTTTATTTTTCTATTTTTCGTTACGCTATACGTATATATACTCTCTTCAAACTTTATGTAATACAAGTTTTTAACCACCGAGGTACCTTACTCTTCTTTTATTTCACCTTATATCTTGTTTCATTACTAAAACCTACGTCAAACCATATTCCGGCTCCATAACCGAATGATAAATATCCTTACCGCAGGCTACGGACGAAAAACTTGATTCAGGAACCGCGTTTGGTTGCACACAGGTTTTTAGAAACAATAACAATACTGTATCACGTCCTCGATTAACCCTGCAAACGTAACTCAGCCGGGGTCATCATATCTATGTTTTTATCTATTCATCGCTGATAATTATTCTACACAAGTCAAGAAATTTTCATGCATTTTATTATCAGCAGAAATCATAATAAAGTTTTTTTTTTTTTATTCTTATTTAATTCAGAATTTTGGAAAGTTGTTGAAAATTGTTCAACTTCTTTAAATTATTCAATAAAATAAATCTTGTTATATATACAAGAATTCGTTTAAATTGGGTAGATATATAATTTCTATCTTCTACAGTTTGCTTTAGGATAGTATAAGAAATAATTAATTTTCTCAAATTCGTTCGGATAGAAGAAGATCTTCTAAAATATATCCTTGTTTTTCGTACTAACAGTGAAACGGGTGAGAGAAGGGGGAAAACAATATTAGAAAAGAACATTGAAACTTTCTTTCCGTGCGTAGGCGCAAGAGAAATTGGTAAAGTTAAGTCAGTGAAAGATTCTAAGAGAGTGGTAAGGTCCCGAAATGTTCTCTAAGGTCCTGCGTGATTGCTGACCGGAAAAAAAAAAGAAAAAAAAAAAAAACACTTTTACACGATCAATTTATCCCTCAACTTTACCCTTGTTTCTATTAGTACAAGAGAATTCTAATCTTCTTCAACTATTTGTTCTAACTAACGTACTATATGAACTCCACTCAAATATTCCTTCAAAACTTTCTTATTGAAAATTGCCGAATGTTTTATCAGTAATTTTGTTAATATTCGTTAAAGAAAAAAAAAAAAAGATGAAAAAAAAAAGATTAAAAAGTGTTTCGTAATGTATGCGTAGCCGGAAAAAAAGTATAAAGACAAAAAAAAAAAAAAAAAAAAAGAAGGACCAAAAAACTCCAAGTGAGACTTAGCTCCGCACTAATTAAGATGAATAGGGTATAAAAACGGATGAACTATATAACGGCTTTAGCCACGGCGGTGTTAGGAAAAAGCTGATATTTTCTCGCTCTTGGCATTATTGATTAGCGGCTGTTTGATGTCACATCATCGCAGCGATATATAGGGTCCATAAGGGAGGGTGAAGAGGAAAGGCGGATAGAGAACTGTGCTTTGAACAGTAATAAAAATCCAGTAAAACTATGACGTCATCTATAGTATATATAGGTATGTATTTATATGTAGTACATAGGTTGAGTCTGCAAACCTACTACTGCAGCTAGGTAAGAACTAAGAAGAAACGATGCGAAGCAGAGCGAGGCGTGCGGACCACTTGCAGTCGCGTAAAGTGTCGCCTGTCGAGACAGGTAATTCAACCTTAAACCGGCCTCGACTGGCAGCTATAGAGCGTAGGTTGAACACCACCTACTAGTCATAATATTCATGTGTATTAGTACGTAAATTATCGCATGTATTATACCAACCTACACATTATACAGCGTAGGTTGGGACGAAACGAAATCGCGTCTACTATACAACTCTGTGTATAGCTATAGGCGCAAACTATAGTACGTTCTGTAACTCAAGAGTTGCTCCTGCTTCTTCGGTTTCAACTAAAGGAAATCGAGACTGTGAAGTATATAGAGTCAGGAATTGCGTCTATGAGAGAGTATATACGCGCTGTTACTGCTGCTATTGCTGTTGCTGTTGCTGTTGCTGTTGCAGCAGCAAACTTGAAGATATTTATTTCAATGGAAATTTCTGACTAAGAATTTCAAGAATTGCTTTTTCAAAACTCATGGATCTGTATAAACGTCAAAGGGTTTTGTGTTACGAATACACCTACGTAATGTCAAATCTACCGGCGCCACTTTCAGAGGTATGGAAAAATGTTGAACAAGTTTTTTAGTCTGCAAATAATAATAAAAAAAAAAATTTAGATCAAAGGTTATAAACGTGCGTGATATACCTATATGCCACGTGCGGGAGGGGGGGGGCTGGGGGTTACTATAAAGCGATGCATTTTCATGCTGCAATGCTATACGCGCTGACAAGTACCCTACAATCCCATTTCAACTGTGAAATAAAACGTAATTTTTTTCGCTGCTCTTTTTTATTCTATATAACGTTTATTTATTTCCTTTTCTTTTTTGATGCTTTGATCTTTCATCTCGTTCTTCCATAAAGTGAACAACTTTTTTCCGTCACCCTTTTTCTTAAATTCTTATAGCACTCGGTGCAGCAACCCTTTCTGCTTTTTAAATGCTCGTATGTACTTCAGTCTTCGTTCTTCTTATCCTTAGGTATAGTTCAAAATTACCACCATACGATATTTGGAAAAACCGGTTTTTCCAATCACTTTTTTTAGTTTTATTTTTTTAACTCTAATTGCAGGCAGCAAGCGGTTGGTTGTTGTATGTACATACATACACGTTTTCGAAGAACGTGCGCGAAACTACCGGAAGAAACCCGTCTCGTGACGAGGTCATCTTCAAGCGAATGCGTACCCTGTCAATCAACTTTCATCTCACGACTTGATACTAGTTATAGGTACGTAAAGGAAAAAGCCCGTACTGAAAAGGGCAGATACTTAGATGCATTGAAGAAAATTTCAATTTTCTTCGTATCATACGCGTTAGAATTTTTCGTTAGCAATGAAATTCAAATTTTACGCTGCGATGATACTAATTCTGTGTTCATAACAATTTTTGAAAAATTGAACAAACGAAAGTATAAACTTAATTTAATTTTCGTTTAAAACGTTTCAAATTCATACCAATTTAATTATTTTTTCATATAATTTTGTCCCCCCCCCCCCCCCCAATCCTAATTTTGGCTGTTCAATTTCGGTAGAAAGAAATTAGAGTGAAAAAAATAATAAGAAATATACCGTAAATTATTCTGTTTACAATTTCAAACCACTCAAGATATTCGTGTTAGGGTGCGTCACAGAGTCGTAACACTCGTGTCAAGAGCTACTGATTCAGATTCTAACTTGTAAGCCAAGTTCCATAAAACTCAACTTCTCCCAGACTTTCGCGATTCTTATTCTTTCTGCTTTGTCAGAGGGCAAAGAGAGCTGGCGTAGAAAAGTATAATCTAAGTCTAGACACAAGTATATAGTTATGTATATATGGATGTATCTATGTATGTTTAATTAAAAACTTTCACTAAAGTAACGGGTACATGTGTAATGAAAGCACCCAAGAACTGATACAGATTCTGGCGTCTTTTCTTGTCTCCAACTAATTGTAAATGGCGAAAGGAAGCCACCGTGATTTTACTGCTCTTACATACTTTGACTCCAATTTATATGTATATATAGGTATACACATACATACATACGTATGTATTTATATATATACGTATATACACATGGTGGCGAATATTGCAATCTTTTAACGATTTTACGACGTCTCGAAGAAAATTTACGAGCCAAAGAAACCCTCGAAACGTCGACGTTTCAACCAACGTGTTCATTTCGCATCAAATTCGCTCCACTTTTCGACAGTACGGCTTCTCCGACCCGCAAGCGACGACAATCAAAAATTGCCACATCGCTACTCGACTTGGATCGTTAGGATAAACAAGTAAGCTGCTTTAGGGGAATTTAGGAGGGAAGATAAAGTATCTATGTACCTATATATTTATGCATGGTGAGTTTATCAATGTGTTAAACATATACATATACGCTAAAGAATAAATTGTAGCAATCAATCAATAACACAATTTATTATTGACAAACTACCAGAGCAACTTAATGCTTGCGTATTATAATATCTGACCCCGATAACGTTGTATGAATAATTATTTCTTTTCACTCTTGTTAACGTATAATTATATTCGTAATACTTAAACTACTGCAGTATATATTGTTTAACGAACACATCTCAACAACGTTCATACAAAGTTCAATGTTAATATACGTACTGTAGGTATATGTATTTGTATATACCTATAGGTACCGTGTATTTCGATTGTAACGAGGCAATGCACTGCCTTGTGTCTGGAGATTCGCTTCCAGGAAAGTTCATGCTTTGAATACCGAACGCGACAAACCTGTCGTTGTCGCGACACATTTTGAACGGAAGTTCCTCTCATTTATGCAAATCGGACAAGCCTGGAGCAGGCCGTAGTCCTTTCTCGTTTCTTATCCGGACTGCAGGCATGAGTTTATTCAACCATTTATCGCATTTTTTTTTTTTTTTTTTTTGTTTTTGGTTTTATGGTCTGCGGATTTGACACAAGTCAAAATTGAAGTATATTTCAATCTTTATGTACAATCACTCTGTGCATATACCATTAGCGATGTAATCAGACCGGCCAAGGTACCACCTGCAAACGCAGAAACGTCTAAAATAAAAGTCCATCAAATTCTTCCGGTAAATTGAAACAAATTACGGTTTATTTTACCAGAGGGGAAAAAAGTCGTTGTATAGTAGAGGTGTATAGGTATATTCTGGACTAATACACTCTTGGTAATCATAGAAATAAATGATCCCGGAGAAGTGACTCGTATATATTCGAGTATAAATACCCACGAGTGGGAGAAAACCTGGTGAAGGACACTTTTGAAAACAAATTGACCGCAGTCCGAGGAGTCTCGTTGAAAAAGAACGAAGGGAAAAAGAGAATGAAGGAATAAAGAAAGAGGGAGAGAAGTGGAGAAGGAAAGAAAATGAATGGTACATGCAGGGGGCAAAGGCGGGACACCGTAGGCTGCCCCTCATACCTACTCTGTGCAGAAGCTATTCCGGGCTCATTAATACGTAAAATGCGGATTGGCGATGCATGCGGAACGCCAACCGGAGAACGTAGGACCCAGTGGCTAGAGGACCACGTGTTGAGAACCTCCAGTTGCCATGGGAACCCCCATCTGATCTCACAGACGACACATACCATCGCATTTAACTCCGACCTCGGAACCGTCGCTTGCGCGTATGTATATAACAGCTAGAAACCGTCTCTACACATTGATAACGAGGAGCCAGAACACACGTACACCAAGAGGAGGAAAATAACGCTGGCCAAGAAGAATGTCAGCTGTCAAATGCAGACGACAATATACACCGTGCGCTGATGTTATACCGCGGCTGCTGCAGATGCTGATGCTGATGCTGATGCTGCTACTGCACGCACCATACTTGCATAACTTGTTCCGTGTCCTTGTCGTTATACTTTTCTGTATGTACTGTCGTTATTGTAGTAGCTCAAAAGACTCCAGGAAACGCTTATCGTATGGCCTTTACATCTTTCGTTAGCTAGTTCTCGTCACGACGTGATGCAAACTCGACTTTTCTTACTCCTCCTACTCATCTTCTTATATATTCTCTTCCATCTTTTTTTTTTTTTTTTTTTTTTTTTTTTTTTTTTTTTTTTTTTTTGCGGTAGGGTGGGTGGGTGTAGAGCGAGTTACGTGTTCATGGAACTGGACGTAGTCGCGGGTCGTTTCCGAAGGGTACGAATTTCTATAGATATGTATGCGCTGGTTCCTATATACGAACGGCGAATGACTCATGCGAAAAAGGAAGTAAGGGTAAGGGAAGAAACGGACTTACGCTGCACGAGCTGCGAGCAAGGAAGTAAATTTTATAGAAAATTTTTGGAAAGTAAAATTTCGAAGTGAACATTGATCGCGAATGAATTTTCAAGTCTGTCTAATGTACATAATCGCAAAGTAGGTGCATACGTGTATTTTGAAATGAAATAATACACTTGTCCTTAGGTATATGTATATCACGGGGAATTATAAACCTTTAAGGAATACTAGCTGTACCTAAGGGTTCTCTCCCTGTTCTTATTATACACGATAAACCATCCTTTGTTACATGCAATTGGATTAATATTAATTGTAGACTAAAACGCTCAGAACCGCATTTATAAACGCGACCGTTATTTACGCATGGATGTACATTTCCTTCTCGTGGTCGTTATAAATCATAAACCCGAGACCGCGGTCTCATCCACCTTTTATACACAGCTATAAGTTACGCGGAAATATACATATACAATATCTCGAATACCATATAACTTCATGTGAAATTACTCCCCTAGAAACTATATCAGTCTAAGAAGAAATGAAAAAAATAAAAATAAAAATAGAAAAAACAAAACTCTTTAAATTAAAAATTTTCTATTCTATCCAAAGTGTGTTTAGGATATGATTTTTATATAGTATAAAATTAAACGTGACATTGATATCATTTTAACCGGTATAACTATGTTAATAAATTTTAAATTCGCTACTCGAAGTATCACATATATAAATGATAAATTATAATTATTAATTTCAAATTTTATTTCAGGAGCGACGTATTCCTCGAGCCCTACTTACAACAGCATGGCACTGTGCAGGTCATCAATTCACCAAGTACTCCGCCTCCGCTACCTGTTCCTTTGCAACATCGGCAACTTGCGCAACTGCATCATGTACAGGTAAATAACTATCGGTGTCATTGATATTGAAGGTTTTATTAGACGTTAATTACAAATAAACACAGGTATATAGTCGATACTTAAAACCCGGTCTCACAGCGATATAATAAGTTCAACTATACGTGTATTCTCGTACAGGTATAATTTTGTCGTTGAATTCTTTTTCATTTTTCGCAATATCTGTATAATTCGAATGGAAAGAATAATTACTGTCATAATAATAATAATAATAATGATAATAATGACGATGATAATTTTGATTTAAAAAAGTGATCGATTTGTAAGTAATAAAAGATCATGATCATATGTGTTTTAGGGAAGTTGAATATTGTATATTGAAGTTTAAAAAATGTATCGAATTTTTAGTTTCATTTCATTTGCAATGCAGACTGACGCGGTAGCATCCATTTATACTAACGGGATTTAACGCGAACGTGAGCTGACTGACGAATTAAATAGCCGCGTACGCGGAGAGCTAATTGCAAATCCCTTAATTGCAGATCCTGCAGCACACAAAGTTTTTGCGTCTGTCTGAAAGAAAAAACAAAAAAAAAAAAAAGAAAATGTGAAGGAGATATTGTGGGTATTCTTTTTTTTTTTTTTTTTCTCGTGTTGTATTCGGCAATGCATAAAGATCTTTGTTTCATTATTTGCTTATGTTATATATATGTGTACGAATATGCGCTTATTATTTGAACAGATTCGAATAACACAGCAGAGCTTATATCGTATATATGTACGCAGTGATTTAGCCGACCCTCTCTTTGGGGCACATTTAATTGACGTTTGAAGTTTCATTAACTTTTGATGAAATGTTTTCCGTTCCCCCATCCGCATGGACTTTGATTCAAATTCGAAAGTGCTTGAACGGCCTCCTCTCGTGGATCAATTTCAATCGATCAAATTGACATAGGAAACCCTGATACAAAGATTTTGATTAAAACTCAATCTGCGATGTGGTGACGAATTGGATTTACAATACGTGCTTCATGTACATAGTGAGTTTGAAAAAGAAGACTTTTATTTTTTAGATAAACGTGAATTTCATTTTTTTTTATCCTTTATCATATTTTTTCGTTTCTTTGTTTCTGAATGTCTGATTGACCAGAATTCAAAACTGCAAATTGTCAATTCGGTATAGGTACAAGCAGGTACAAGTACGACGCGACAATCAGTCGCATGCATAAACATTTTTATCGGCAGTTTTCAACGTTTTGCATAACCATAGCCAGTTAATAATTTTTGAATAATTAGGGAGAAGTCAAAAACCGTGAATTGGACTAGCCACAATGATAAATATGGAGATTTTCACGCGAGTCACCCCTCTTAAGCCGCAATTCGGAGTGTAAATCCTTCGTGGGGTCGGTGACAATACACTCTAATACCATATTATATTATATTCCTATACGGGCTTTGGGAGACACGAAAGTTTTATCACAATTCACAGCCGATGCAAGAAAATTTTTAACCCATCATGTTACACCCATACCTATATTTCCGTACAAAGTATCGCGTCTTTGGAAAAATACAATAAAAAATAAATAAATAAATTTAAAAAAAAAAAAGAAAATGGTATCTAAATAAATTCTCGTTAACTTAATTCAAAAAATTTCTTCACTGAATTGATTCGTAAACTTTTTATCACTTATCTATGCCGAGTATTTATGGAATATATTAATATATAAAACGTTAAAACTTTTCCGCGGAAGAGCTGACACGATCACTTTTATACTTGGAATTTAAAACAGTATTTTTATACATTCAAACTTGATCTCTCTCTAACGTTAAACTCAGAACCTCGTTTTCTCACCGCATATCAAGAAAGATATGATCGTTCAGTTCGAACATTGGCTCGTTTTTATCGAACCAGATGAACATCCCTTCGGTGTAAAATCAGGTCGTTTTATTCCAAAGAAAAAGAAAATATATGCTAAGCGTCATTGCCCGCACCTGGTTCTATAACGATTGCATATTTTTTTTTTGGAGCAATTGAAGCAAGCGGTAGTTATGATGTAAATAGTGACCGTTGCAGTTTGTTGTAAATGTACAAAATTTTTAAGCGAAACGGAACTCTTATACTGACGATTTTTCATTCAAATTTTTTTCTTACTCATATACGTTGTCAGTTAATAGTTTTATACTTTAATTATTTCTTTAGTCTAGACGCGAGATAAAGAGTCAACGCAATTTATACAACGGAAATGCTTCACCACGTAATGGTAATTAGTAACGCAGAGTAATTAAAATGAGACTCCGCTATAAACGTAATGAAGTATAAGGTAGTGGGTGGCTATAACCTTGTATTTCAGCGTATTTTGGAAGGGATATAATCTTGCGGTAGGACAAAGGACGTTGACGACGTATGCGCATGTAATTATTACACGAAACTATGTTATACCGTTAAAAATGAACCGAATTTTGAATAAATAATTATTGTTTTTCAAATTTTTAAATAATATTTTCGGTCCAGTATTAAACAGTATTTTTAAATTTCTACCATGAATGAATTAGGATAGTCACCCGTGCTACAGCGACTGAGAATTCATTCAGAATTCTATATTTAAAAATTTTTTTTTTTTGTACAAAGAAAATCAACCTCGCAACGTCATCCGAATTTCCCGTGACGTAGATATAGGCGTAACGATGGTATACAGTCTAGTTATAAAAAGTTCTTTTACTTGTCATTTTTCTATATCCTAATTGAAAAAAACCTATCTATCCGATAGATAATTTTCTTAGGTCAAATTTGATCGATTTCAGAGCGAGGAATCGTTGTCGTCCGAAGGATCGGGCAGTACCGGTAGTTCAGCGGGTTCCTCAGAGCATTCTGGAAGTGAAGTTGCCTGTGACATCACCCTTATCGAAAGGCTCATTCGTTCGCATCCAATATGGTTCCTTCCAGGCATTCAGAGGGCAGGGGCATTCCACTTGTTGCAAGGAAAAGAAGAGGGTGTAAGTATATCTCCAGTCAATGGGATCATTGTTTCAACAATTTATTTCCTCCTTTTTTTCTCTCTCCGTTTCTCACCTCTTAATTATTTATAAAAAACAACAATTTACACTAATTGTAAGTATCAGTCGAAAGAATTTCCTTTCATACTCAATTGAATATTAATACGAATTTTTTCTTTTGCATCCTTATTCTTTTTATTCATTTTTTCTTTTCTTCTGCAGCCCAGTTTTTTGGGATTTCATTTTTATCCCGGATCGTCTCTTCGTATTAGTTGAGAGACTGGAGGCTAGGCTATAGCTCTAAGGTTTAACCAAATTACGTGGGTTTGAGACGTTATTATTATTATTATTTCTTTCTTTTTTTTTTTTTTTGTCTTTCTCGTTATTTTTTTATTTCTCGCCACAGCAAGTGAGGCTCAGATTTTTGCCTTTTTGGCAAGCGAAGTTAATTTTATCGTTGCCATTTGGCAAAAGCTTCTACAGCAGACTACCAGACCCGTACAACTTAATCCGACGCGTCGAGTTACACGCGACATGAAGCTCAAACGCAAAATTCTAGTCGCTGGCTTGTGTCCAGAGGTTAATCTAAACGGCTATCAAGATCGACCCGTAGCATACCCGTAGGGGATGTTAAATAAATTGGCTGTTTTTGTGTTTATTCATCAGGTCATTACGCGTAATTGTCTACGTTTCGTTGCATACATTTTATTAAAGTTTTTTTTTTTTTTTTTTTTTTTTTAAATTTTTATTATATATTTTTCCATCCGTTAAATACCGCATTTTATCGCCATATCAATCATGTAACATTTGTTACATTCATATTCCTGGCTGAAATACGGGAAGATATTACGCCAAGTTTCAGGCACCACTTAACTCGTTTCTCATAATTACGCTTATTGTTTAAAGACAAAGCGCTTTCGCACATTATAGTATACAGGTTAGCAATGTTGGCATTGACACAGTTTATAAAAATTTAACTGTTTATTTATCATATGTTAATCACACACGTTTCACAACTTCTTAACAACAACAACAAACTAACTTCCTCTATCTATTATATAGGTACGTATAGTACTTTGATTTTCCTTTTTCCTTAAACGTATATAAAATCTGCAGAAACTTTTTTTTATCCTCTCAAAAAAGATCGGTAAAAGACAAAAACGAACAAAATTCAAATCATTGAGAAAGTTTGTGAAAATAGTACCTCGATTTTCTGTTAACTTTGGAAAAATCTTTTTTTATTTTTTTAACTGTTTTTTTTTTTTAGTCAAAACAAAAGCTACGGCGTAATCAACGTAGAAATGGTTGTGAATGAAAGGCATTGTTTGCAAGCATTGTACGAGTTCGTCTATTGTTTCAAGCTTCGTTAATTGTTATGTTCTGTGAATGAACGGACAAAAAACAATGCTTACCGCCTCGACAATTAATCTCTATAGGTACATACATAGATACATGCATATATACATACATACATACACACATAGATAGATAGACAGATAGATATAGATGAAATGTGCAACGACTAAACTTTGAACCAAAAGTCAGCAAAGTGGAAATACAAAAGAGCATCGACGTAGTGCACTGCGAGATCCGCAATTTTAGTTCAATTAAAATAAAGCTTTCTCATTTCTCTTTTTTATTATCCTATTCGTTACAATGACATGTTCTAATCTTTTCTCTGCAGACAATTTAATATATAGGATATATGCTGTCTCGTATATCAGTAATTGCGCAGACACAACTCCTTGTCATTTTAGAAATGATTATATGTATGTGTCTTCATATTTCAATAAATTTCTCTCAGGGTCTTCTATTCGATTTGATTTAACATCAATTGAAGCAAAAATCTAGTTTATGTAGAAAGTAGATATATTTTCTGCACATTAGCGTTCAATATCAAGTCGAACTGCAGGGCAATTTAATATCAGACCAGTGCAAGAACAACTTGTTAACGACGGTATATATTATTATCTCGTTATACACGCTTTCAACTTTCGCTCGTTTTTATTTTTATTTATTTATTTTTTTTTACTTTTTTTTTTTGATATTACTCATTTTTATTCTTCATTGATTTTATTCTCTGTAATCGCAATTTTACCCTGTTCTCTTGTAAGCTAAATGCATTTATTATAGTTCAGCATGAAAGCTTTAAACCGGATCCCGTCTATTTCGAGGCCCCTTATAAACTGATAATGTACTTTCGTTTTCTTCTTTTCATCAGAATTTCGTCGTTCGACAATCGAGTCAAAGCGACACAATGGCTTTGTCGGTGAGACTACCCTCGGGCAAGGGTCCTTACATCGAGCACTATTTGATCCAGGCCAACAGAGGCCAGCTTAGCCTGGAAACCAGCGAGAATAGATTCGACAATATCCCCTCGCTGATAGCGCATTATTCTCAATGCTGGTGAGCAAATCCTCATTTAGTCATTCCTCATGTCAAATTAATTAAGATTTTCGTATATTAAATTTTCTCCGCGATCAATAAACATTGCAATTGACTATACCTGTGTAGCAATGTATTGATTTTTACCGTAAATCGCAAGTTTATGAATTAATTAATTATTATTACCTATGTTACATTCAATTTAAAAAAATTTTTTGTTTTATCATTATTTTTGTTTTCTATTTTCGGCAAGCAGTGACGAGTTACCTGTCCAGCTTACCTTGCCAAGGGCAATGCGTGACGCTAAAAATAGACAACAGCTTTCTTCCCTCGCGCTTTTGGGACAAGAATTTTGGAGATATCCAATGGCTAATCCAAAACCTCCCGAAAGTAGCAGTAGCAATACGTCAAGTTTGAGCAGCTTTCACGGAGGTAAGATCACCGTATTTTGATTTGAATTTAATGTAAATCTGAGTTTCGAGTGAATTTTACTTAAATTTTAAATTCTCATTCAATCGTAGTTTTTTAACTTGAATTGAACTGAACCTTTGACTTGAATTTGTATACGAATTGAATCCAGAAAATTTAAATAGAATTTTTATTACATTTGAAAAATTTGAATCTGAATTAAATTCAATATGAATTTGAACTTGAATTTGATGCATCATACTTTTTAACTGTAGGATATAGTGATGACTAGAAAAGAGATCATATTCTATAAAATTTACTCCAATCATTGAAATTTTAAGACAATAAAGAAAAAAATCTTTATATTTCAACAGGAAATAACAACAACCCGAACACACCAACAACAGAAAGCATAGTTCTAAATCTTGCCCCAATTTCTTCACACAATACAGGTAAGATAAATTATTTGATATAAAATTTTCTGTATCAATAAAAGAGGATTAATAATATGCAAAAGTAAATTGATGAGGTAAAGAATATTTCTTTATTGTTGATTTAAATTAGTTAATAATTCATAATTGTTCGATTTTTTACAGCAAATTCGTCGCCGACTAACACGATAGCCACATCATCCTTTCAGTCGTCATTACCTAGACAACCGAGGCCAACACCTCCTAACACGTTAAATTTAACGACATTTAACGAGCCATTAGATACAAAGAAAGAAAAGGTTGAGAAAAATTCACCAGGCGACAAATTATCTCAAAAATTAATCTCACCAAATTTGGTACAAAGTGTTAGGTGTCCTTCGCCTGTAGTTCACAATGTACAAAACAACGTTCTTAGCCCTTCAGAATCAAAAGCTAATTTTGAATCTACTAAAAGCACATTTGAATCTTCAAAAAGTATAACAGAGTTCTCGAGAAACAACAAGTTCTCTTCCACTACATCATCAAATTCAAATTTTCATCAAAATATATCAAATTTCAACAATTTTTCTACCACCAATTCACCCATAATACCAGAAGCTAAAAGCATCATTCTTGAAAGTCAAAATCTCATTCAGAATGTAAAAACTCCACCACCTCCACCACCGCGATGGGCTAAACCTGGGGTCAGTCAAAGCCAGAATAATTTTACAGTTACTACAACAGTCACTTTCAATGTCAACCAGAATGGAGATCTCGGGAATTCATTGGTAAGTTATTAAACAAAAATTAAGTTACATGTATTAATTGTTAATGGTGTAAAAAAACGAATGTCTGATTGTTTCTGTTTTTTTATTTTGCAGCAAAATACTCCGTCAGATCCAAGCATGTCTATGCTTAGTCCTCAGAGCATGACTTCGAACAAGTCTTTGACCTCTAGTATTTCGAATAAATCTCCACTCTCTCCTACAACTCCGATTCTGTCTCCTACCTCAAAAATAGTCTCGAGTATTGGGTCAAAAACTCCTAATATTCTCTCCCCAACCACACCCTCTGGGACCAGTAAGTCTAAACGAAGACGTGATAGAGAAGCTAGAAAGAATTCACAGCATTATCAGGAATCTGATATCTTGGATTCGTACTATCGAAGCTCTCCAGGAGATAAAATTTCGGATTATGAAGATATTTGGAATACAACTGATCAATCTAATCACTCGACTTGGTCTCCTAATGAAAAGGCAGGAAAAAATGAGAGAGTAACAAGTCCAAACGACCGATTAATAAATTCTAACGAACGCGGTAATATACAGGAAAGATTATCAGATTTAAACGAACGATGTCCTGGAGACAGGTTGACGGGAAACGATCAATTTCTTGTTAAAAATGAAAGATTTTTAATGAGAAATGAAAAGTTTGTTGGAAATACGGAAAAACTTAGCTACAAGGAAGTAACTAGTCCTGAATTCAGCAGTTTCAAACCATTTCTAGATCATCCTGGACTTAAAAGTCCGGATTCTGGTTCGCCAGAGGAAAATGGCATGGGAAAAAGACCGGATCTGCTTTCTAGAGTTTGTGAGTAAATTTTTATTCACCATCATCAAATGATTTTCTACTGAAATTCTTTACGCTGCAAATAAACTGAGAATCATTTTTTATTATTAGCAACTTAATTAAACTCTTTATAAATTTTCAGGCAGTGCAAACTCCTTGAGTAGTCCACACACAACGACACCCCCGAGAAATAAGCTGGGCTTGATACTAGCAAAGTCTGAAAGCAGTAGTCCAATGACACCAGAATCTAAGCAAGGTAGTCCATTTTATGCGGAGCCTGCAGATGCAATAGCTCAAAGCACAGCAATGGTACCGAGAAGACGTCCGCGGAACAATCCTGTCTCGACTAAATATCGTCACAGTGAACCTGGCTGGCTCCAAACTCCGATAGGACCGAATGCCAATCAGCTTCATCCCATCGATTGGGATGATTCCGAAGAAGCTGAAGAAAAAACACCGCTGATATCATCTTCGGTTGACAATTTAGCAAAACGTCTTGGTGTGAGAGAGATTAAAAAAATACCACGAGCAAAACCTGTCCAGCCTCCTAAAGTCAGAACTAAAATGTTCAACGATACATCATGGGCTGTTGATTCTAGCTGGGAATTTATCGGTAAGTAGAAGTTGTTTTTTTTTTTTTTCATTTTTCGATTAATATCGCCATGGGTTTTAGACATGTAAAAAAGTTCTACATATAATTTAAACACATACCAATAATCATATTGATATCTGTGTAGGAAATGAAGAAGAAGAATGTGAGCCGGATTATGATTGCGACGTTGACTACGAGGGAGAAATGGCTAGGAAATTTCCTGATGAAGATATTGAGAGGGATGTTGTCGGAAACACTTTGACTGTTCAGAGTATCATACTTCAAAGGTATGTAGGTCTTGAACCTAGTCTCTTGAACAGTGAAACAATCTTTATTAATAAGAAATTTACTTTTTTATCCTCATTTTAAATTTCTGAAATTTTTCTGTCTTGATATCAAAGGTCAGAAATAACACATCATATAATAATACCTTCGAGCCGATATTTATTATTATTTGAATCGAATTGTTATTTTTTTATTGCAAGTAGTAATTCTCCTTCAAAATGGTCAATGGATTTCCGACCATTGAATTTATTTTCATAAAAAATAGTAAATAGTTGTTTAAGAATACAGTTTCTCGACTATGATTCCCTTACACTATCGATACCTCAACATAAACAATGGCATTTAGAATGCTCTGAATACATAGTTTTATATCAGTTGCAGTCAATGGATGTAATGAATAGACATACATAGTTCTTATCTCATTATGGGCAGCAGTTTTGTTTACTGCTATTGTATTGTGGTGGAGGATATGCGTTTTGTAATGAGTATACATATATGGGACCAGGAGACTTCGAGATTTGAAATTGTTGATATCGTTGTTCAATCCCGAACTACATGATATCAGTTTAAAACGATATTGATAAATCACTGATAAGAGTTGCGATAAGATTTTCGTTGATTATTTTAACAGGTACCCCGAGTTTCTGAAGCCACCTGATGCCATGGAGACCCTTGGCAGTGATCGGAATTCTTCGTATGATAATGTGGAGAAGAGAAACGAGAGAAATGAAAGAAATGAAACACCGGATTCTAGGAGATGCGGTGATCTTCGTGCCTACGATCCTTCCGAATGGGAAACCATGATAGAAACGGACGAAAGCGATGTTGAAAGAGTTAAACGAAACAAAAGCTTCAAGGAAAGACTAGACCCACTTTTATGTAAGTCGTAATTATTCAAAGAAAATCAAAGAAAATATTTAGTGTCTTATGAAACAATTAGAGAAAAGGTGGGAATTTATTTTGGTACCTGTTTTTAATCCTCTGGTGTTACCGTTATTCTTAATGTCCTCAAGCAGGTATGAAATTGTGCGCTATAGATGCATCAAAAAATTCTGCAAGTAACTGTACACAGTATTTCTTTGTGTGTACAAAATTTACGACGTTATAAATCATGTTATATTGTTTAGAGGATGTGAAATATCGATTCGAATCGCAAGTATAATAATTTTTCAATGATTTTCTGCGTATGTCGTATAGTGCGTAGTTTTCCAGAAGTACTGTTTCTTCAAATATCGGTCATGGAACCTCTGTGAAGGTTTTTCTACCTGAAATTTTTGACCGCCAGATTATAGACTCAAGAGGCCTGTTTACTCTTCAAATAAAAATTTGATGGAACTTTTTTTGTTACCCAGAGAAGGCGGGATAAAATTTTCTATAATATCACGCGTTATTTGATTTGTGCGATCGGAAGTTTTTACGTTTAGTATGTATGGAGCAAGTGACATAATGCGCAGTTTGTTATGTACAGTGATAAAGATAATTCAGTCGTTTGCAAATTATAATCTGAAGAATACTAGTATTTTTAAATTAGTTAGATGATTTTTAAACAATTGCAACATTAACGAATGTTGCATCATCTGAACATTGACCTAAATAACTTAACACACTTACAAGGCTTCAGCCAACGACTTTTGAACTTTATTGTTATATTATTTTGAATAAAATTACGTAAATACGTATTTCTTTCCGGTATCCTGATTCCCAATGTTGATTCATGCATTTCCGAAAAATCCGGCTTCATAAATTTACATAGGCTTGCTGCAGTCTGGGTAAATATTTGGAAAGTTAGCTTTCTTTGAGACGTGCATTTCATCGTGATTTATAATTTACGTTAATACGCTTAAGATCTATTGTATACATATATGTATATATGTATGATTAATATTATATGCCGCTTTGTCAATTGAATATTATACCGATTGAAATAATTACGTACCAAACGACGTATGTACACGTGTCAGCGTTAGAGACTGGCATACAAATAGCGATATTTTTCACTACCATCCTACAGCAAAAGAATAGGTTTATTGGTTTAAATTATCTATATTTACAATTCGATTTCAAACATCTGCTTCGTCCCCACCACCAAGTTCTAAAGTACAGTTACTCATAGCCAACGTTTGATTGTCTTCTTAAGAATATTTATTAGAAACAGCATTTCAGTATTGTGGTGAACTTCGTTAACACTAGACGCATCGTACGGTCTTCTAGATATTTTCGATTCTTCGCACGATATTTTCGTATCTATAGATCGCGGAAAATATTGATATATTTTCATTGAAATTTGTCTCATGAGTTTGTCAGTGAAAAAAATACATTTCAAATACTTCGCGCAAATTTAATCGATCGTTTGAAAAATTGTACTGGGCTTAAATTACTTTAAATACATGCTAATAAATAAATGATGTAGAAGTTAGTAATTAAATCGAAACTGCAATTGATATTCTTTGAATTAATTGAACGTTTTATTTTGAGAAACGTATAGTACGACACCAATGGCTATAACACGCGATTCAATAATTCAAAAGTGCATTAAATATCGCACGTATAAAATAAACGTTTATAAAATAAGTTATTTGTATAAAAAATATTTCAGTTCTTGAACAATTTTATATTAGAAAATCGTGGTTTCAGTTTAACACATAATACGTACTCGTATCAATGACATTTATTGCTCTTTTATACATCTGTAGAATATCTACAAAATTTCGTACTACAATAATATGTTATTGAATACAAAATTAAACAACTTAACGCTGTGGAATTTATTCACGAAAAAAATTAACTTTTTCGAGCATTTTATTATCCAGTGTTAAAAAAGGAGCTTTAAATATATTCCATTATGAATTTTCGTGGATTAATTTACTTAAAATTTGTCTAATAATTAATGAATAAATAGATTAAATTAAATTAAACTTAATATATTGACGCATAAAAGAATCTAAATTCAAATTTTCGCGATTCAAAATGACTAGAATGATTAATATTTCGATACAAGTTACACTTAAGCAAAATAAATTTGGGATTAAGACGCGATATATATTTCGCTCAATTGGTAACTGGTTCCGTGAAACGTGTAAAAAAATACGTTGTTCATTAACGATATCATTAAAAAGTAAGAACGGAAGGAAAAATTTGATTCAATTTTAGAAGTAAATTAACAACTGATAAACTTTTCATCTAAACACTATTTTATTCATTTATTTTACAGCACCTCCGAGACTTCAAGCTCTGAGAAATCGCGATACTGGAACAGGATCATCAATACGTTGTTACGCATTGCAGCTAGCAGTAGATAAAACTACAACATTTTCACAAAACATCGATAATTTTATTCAATGTACAAAGGAAGGAAAGGAGGCCAGTCCGCATATTGTAATGCGAAATATGCGGCAGTTTATGTCAGGCATGAAAAACTACCTTGTAAAACATGGTGAAAGAGAATTTGAGAAGGAAGTCGAGAAGGAAAGACTGAAACTAAAGCCAAACGAATTCCTGAATCTCGACGCTATATTGGAAGGAGTTATGATGGGGCTGGTAGTCAGACCTCTCAGAGAACACGTATATCGACTTTTTGTAGACCACTATGCATCTACGGGTTCCCTACATACATTGGCAGACAGTATTCAATATGCTCATGGGAAACATATTCAAGAATTAGGAGTTCGGGTGAGCAACAATACTTGAAAATGATTGAATATCAATAAATAAAGACGAACAATAAATTAAGCGCTAATTAAATCTGTTCAATTATTTCAGGCAAAGATCATTCCGCCGAGCGAAACGAGCTTGGAGATTATCTTGAAGTACATTGACCGTTTGCAAAAAGCAGATTCTCCGTTGGATAAATTGGAAAATCTTCTTGCAGCTATTTCAGCAATATTCAACTCTGTAAGAATGAATTTAACAAAATTTTTAGATCAAGATACGTAATTTGTATAATTTAACAAATAATCAATATTGTTGTTGCGATTTGGGGATAGTAAATTTTATTTCTTTACAGGTAAAGCACTCAAATTCCGGTCGTCATGTTACGTTGGGAGCCGATGATCTCCTTCCACTTTTAGTTTGGGTTTTGGTACGCGGTAGAGTTGTGGGAGCAGAAGTTGAAGCAGAATACATGTGGGGTTTGTTACATCCTTCTTTGTTGACTGGAGAGGGTGGTTATTACCTCACAACATTGTCTAGTGCTGTTCATGTTTTGAAAACTTTCAAATCGAGTCAGGGAACCATGTCTACATTGAATGTAAGTACAAGTAGTCAGGGTACAGAGTAGAAATTAAGTTAATATTTTATTCTCTTTATTCGGATTTTGTATCCCATACAGAAATATTAATATAGATAGATGTAGTTGGACATATATAGAACAATAATTATATAAGTAGATAAATATAGCAGTAAAAACACCGAAAGTTTATTATTATTTGTATGACTATGAAATTATGAATAAACAATTATTAAACTTATTGAATTTTTTTCGTCAAAATGGCTAAATAAATTGTAACAATAATCAAAATTATAAAGCGAAATAAATTGTCCTGAAACTTAAGTCCTTTCACATTAAATATTTTTAAGTTAATTCAGGATAGAGATCAGTCTTGCAAAATTGATATAAATTCTTATTGATTTCATAAACTTGAATCAACGAATCAGAGATTTTATAAGATAAAAGATATTCAAATTGTTTAAATTTTTAGAGTTTATTCATTTTTACTAATTGAGAATTATTACTAATTCTTAAAAAGAAATGGAAATAATATATGATCATTTTTTGTATACAATTGATGATTATTCATACTTATCTATGTCTAAATTACTATATCAATATCGTTTCAGGGCTCTGGAACCCCGGACTGTTCTTCAGTACTAAGAATATTGGTCCCAGACGAGTTACATGGTTCATTGAACACACGAACTTTGCCTGTTCGTCCAAACAACAATACTCGAGAGATCTGCCGCATTCTGGCACATAAAATTAGATGCACAAATCCACAAGATTATGGCCTCTTCAAATTAGTCCAAGGAGAGGGTGAGTTTTCGGAATTATAGATATACGTTTAGTTTACACGGTTTTTAAAGTAATATTCAAAGTACTTTTTGCCAAAGGGTGTCTGGTCATTGTAGTAACTTTGTAAAACTTTACTTTTTGCAACGAAATGTAGAATTTTATATATTTAGTTATTTAATGTGATGATTTTTACATTTTATAGAAACGCTACTTGGTGATCACGAGTGCCCTCAAGAATTATCTCACTGCGTATTTGCCTACAAGCGAATCGATGCCAAGATTGCCTGGCCAAAAACGAGTTCATAAGTAATAATATAAGTCACTGCCGACATTTCATTTATGTAATCGTAAATTGTCTGATTAATCTTTCATAATATTATTTGGATAGAGAAAAAAAAAGAAAAAAAAATATCTAATAGATATTGACAGTGGTAAGTCTTTATAAAAGACGTAAATGGTAACGCAGAAGGTATTTCTGATTAACAGTACTAATCGTAATGAAAAGAAATAAAATTAATAAATAAAAACTTTATAGTGACTGATAACTTTTTTGTCACGATTGATTAAATAAGGTATAAAGCATGTTGATAAGAAAAAAAAACAAAAATTGGCAAAAACATGCTGAATGTAAAATACCACAAGCTACAGCTTGGCTTAAAATTTTTACCGAAATTTCGCGTATTGCATGTTACACGTATTGGCCCGATCCAAGCAGTATTTAAATATTTTGAAATGAAAGTTAAATCGTCGATCTATCAATTATTGTTAATCTTAAAACTTTGATATAACATAATGACGTAATTGTGATTCGTAAAAAAATTTGTCTTTGGAGCTATTTTCGATTCAAAATATACAAAGGCATCTTTGTACGATCCAGTACATAATTGCGATTTTATTGTATCGTATTTCCATCAGTCACATCAATTCTGTTTCCAATGCTATATATTCTGTTTATCACTGCCGGAATTATCGGTCTTTTGAACCTCATGTGATGAAACTTATGTAATCAATCTATAAGATATTGAAAAATAATGTCACTCAGTATTCAAGAATAAGCATCTACAATAATTACATTCATAATTAGCTGTATCAGTATACTAGGACAGGCTTTGAAATCGAGGATAATTCGCAAGAAAAATAGAGAAAGTCATAACATATTCTTGCCTCATAATTATTTTTATTATTTTTTCCACAGTTCTTAAAGTCATAATAGTGTAGAAATCTATAATGAGTGATGGTCATCATGTTATATATGTTGAATTTAGTCAGATAAAGGGATCGCGAATATCTTTTTGTAGTTTGTCAGGATATTAGGAATTTGTTTATGTTAATAATAATATTTAACTTTAGCATCTTTGAAGACTTATATTTTAATTGCTTGAGTTTAATGTTAGTAGAAAGTGAATTGTGTTTTGATTCACAGCCTGTTCTGTAAATAACACATACATTTTTTATAACCAATCAGATTTATAGTAAATTTCGTAAAACAAAATATTAGACTAGAATACGAAAATTTAGCATAGACTCTATTTTAAGTACTTTTTATGAAACTGAGCGAGTTAGCTGATAAGCGAACGGTATTTTATGCAGAACAATATTTATTTAACGTTGTATACATTTTCTTCTTAACGATTTTAGATAATTAATTAGACTATAAGTTTTATTCGGATTCAAATAAGGCTGGCTTAAAATTAAGGAATGATTAGTTTAATGTCGCTGCCAACTTTTCTTATCAAAATACCTATGTATGCATTATTCAAATTATTCTTTTCATACGAAATAATTTCATGCAACGTTTTATCATATGAACTGATATTACAAAGATTATACAGTTCTATCAGTGTAATGTAACTTGACACGTTATCGAAAACAGAAGAAAGACGATCATTCGCTTAGCTCTTGGTAGAGATCTCATAAAAACTGAAATTTTGAAAATGGAATAAAACAGTTGTGAAGAAATGAAATAAAATAAACTATTTTATAGATTTGATCTGTCGAATTTCAAGCATTCTAATTTGTTAATTTTAGCTTCATGTATATTTACTGTATCTATTTATTAAAATATTCTGTTTATTTTTATGTTAGTCCTTATCTGTTCCCTTACGTGCTTTGTTAATTAACGAATAATATTAATTGTAATGATGCTTCTAATATGCTAGTCAGTGGAAATGAATGAGAAGTTTGTAACTATTTCAAGTGGTAAATTTATGACAATTTAATCTATTAAAATTATATCGATTATTAATGTAATATGTAACTGTATGCTCAATAAACACTTTTCTATAATTCGAATCTACGAGTTACATGATTCTACTGTGAATCTCAGTTCCTAAAAGTGAGAGGTAAGTATTCTTGATATTGGGCTTGGTCGTTTCATAATGTCAGCGCTAGTCAACGCGTTAACACGGCGGATAGGACCTCTGTGACGACTTTGACAGACATTTCATTAGAAATAATCCGAACGCGGAGAAGTAATTAAGTAGATATTAAACAAGCAGTATGTGAATTTTTAAAATGGGTTATTTTTGTCTGGCAATCGAACCACTAACGCAACTGCCAGACAAAAATCAAGCAAAAAATCTCTGTCCGACACAATGCAGTTTGTATGATAAGATCTTGTATAGCAATAGCAAATAAAAATATACTTGTACAAATAAAATATATTTGTAATGCGTATATGTATATTTACTTGTAAGAAATAACTACATACGTATACATAACATTGACAATGAGAAATATTGTATCAATGCTGCAGCAATAAATTCCCAGATACACCCTAAAATTTGTTATTTTCCACTTTCCCCTTCCTGCCACTTTTTATTACAGGTATTGAATGAGGTAAGTATATTTTAATGATCGTAAGAAGACACAGCGCAATTTTTCGGCTTGGAGGAATTTTGAATCGAAAAATTTAGTGCGCCTAACGATATGCAATCTCGAGTCGGATATTACACGAATGAAATGTGAGTTGCATGTCATAAGGCGCCCGATTTTTGCCGCCAAAAATTTCAGCACACCTCCTCGGGTTACATGTTCTCCTGATATCACAGGACAATATTTGATTAAAAATTTCTATGAGTGAGAAAATTCGAGTCTGGTATCAGGAGAACATCTGACCCGAGGAGGTGTGCTGAAATTTTTGGCGGGAAAAATCAGGAGCCTATGTCTCAGCAGGCATGCATTCGTATAGATGTGTCTCTGTGCATGTCTCATTCGATTGTAAAATTTAGAGTTTTTGGAATTTTAAGTCGAAAAATTGCTCCTGGTATCAGGAGAACATCTGACCCGAGGAGGTGTGCTGAAATTTTTGGCGGGAAAAATCAGGAGCCTATGTCTCAGCAGGCATGCATTCGTATAGATGTGTCTCTGTGCATGTCTCATTCGATTGTAAAATTTAGAGTTTTTGGAATTTTAAGTCGAAAAATTGCTCCTGGTATCAGGAGAACATCTGACCCGAGGAGGTGTGCTGAAATTTTTGGCGGGAAAAATCAGGAGCCTATGTCTCAGCAGGCATGCATTCGTATAGATGTGTCTCTGTGCATGTCTCATTCGATTGTAAAATTTAGAGTTTTTGGAATTTTAAGTCGAAAAATTGCTCCTGGTATCAGGAGAACATCTGACCCGAGGAGGTGTGCTGAAATTTTTGGCGGGAAAAATCAGGAGCCTATGTCTCAGCAGGCATGCATTCGTATAGATGTGTCTCTGTGCATGTCTCATTCGATTGTAAAATTTAGAGTTTTTGGAATTTTAAGTCGAAAAATTGCTCCTGGTATCAGGAGAACATCTGACCCGAGGAGGTGTGCTGAAATTTTTGGCGGGAAAAATCAGGAGCCTATGTCTCAGCAGGCATGCATTCGTATAGATGTGTCTCTGTGCATGTCTCATTCGATTGTAAAATTTAGAGTTTTTGGAATTTTAAGTCGAAAAATTGCTCCTGGTATCAGGAGAACATCTGACCCGAGGAGGTGTGCTGAAATTTTTGGCGGGAAAAATCAGGAGCCTATGTCTCACTAGGCATGCATTCGTATAGATGTGTCTCTGTGCATGTCTCATTCGCTTATAAAATTTAGAGTTTTTGAAATTTTATGTCGAAAAATTGCTTCACTAGGCGCACCCAATTTTGAATCTAAAATTCCTGTATATCGAAAAATTGCACCTCTTGTTCTTTCATATTAATATAATTTACTTACCTCAGTCAATGCGTGAAATAAATAGTCGCAGGAAGGGGAGTGTGGAAAATAACGAAATAATTAATGATAGGTAGGTATATCTGCGAATTTATTGATGCAGCATCGATAAAATATTTCTGTTACATACATATATACAAATTGCAGTTATTTCTTAAAAGTAAATATACATATATACAATATACGCATCGAAAATTATCGAGTTTATCTTTATTTGCTTACTGCTATACAAGTTCTTATGATATAAACTACATTGTGTCGGACAGAGATTTTTCTCTTGATTTTTGTTTTTGGAGAGATCCTACGAACGTGATATTTTTGAAAAACAATTTGTTAGAGCAGACAGACTTCAAACGCATTTTCGAACTTGTACAGGGAAAAATTTTTTCACATGTGATCACTGTGAAAAAAATTTTAACAGAGCTGATATACTCAAAATTCATCTCAAGAGACATACAGGCGAAAGACTATTCGAAAGTGAAGTTTGTGAAAAGCGGTGAGCAGAGATCATCAAAGTGTTTACCTATTTCCACAAATCTTTGATCTCCAACTTTCAAAATTCCACAATTATAATATTAATAATAATTATTTGACACTGTTTTAATGATTGTTCTAAATTTTACAGATTTACACAATTATCCACACTGAAAAGCTACATGCTGATTTACACTGGCGAAAAACCATCCAAATGTGAAATATGCGAAAGAAAATTTCGACAAATGTCTACCCTCAGGGGGCATCACGAGACACATAGAAATCAGTAAAAGTATGAAGTAATTTCTCAGCAAAGATAATCTTGTTATTGTAATCTGAAACCCAATATTATCAGCAAATTTATATTGAGGAAATTCATGAAAGAAAGATGTTATTTACGTTCTAAATTTTTTCTATGTGGCTAGTTTTTTTAAAAAGATAATTTCATAATGAATTGTGATAATCTTATCAGAAATGAGAAACGAATCATTTTGAATAAAATTTGCCAATATTTAGACTCTCCGTATTTATTTGGTCACGTTATAACTGAGAGTTGATAGATGAAGTCATCTCGAATTATTCTCAATTTGAAAATAAGTACTGCCAAATACCGCATTTCATTTAAATTCAAAGTCAAGATCAATAAAAAGCTCGATGCGTTTGACAAATTCATGAAATTTGCTAATGAAAATGAAACTGTTTGTAATTTTTTTCAAAATACGTATAATTATGTCACACGGTAAATGGTGGTCAAGATTTGAAAATAAAATTAAAGATTGAAGAGGACATACTTTCAACAATTAGCGGCACAAGTAGGCTCTGAAAAATATTCTGAATATTTTATCTAGGTAGTTTTTTTTTTTTTTTGTTTTAATTATTTTTTTGTATTTTTTTTTTTTTTTAACCACGTAGAATACGATTTTATATTTCAGTCTTCATAAGTAAACGAAAACTTCGTCAATTAATGTTATACCGTAAAAATTCCCGATGTGAATACCCTGAAAAATACATACACGTATGGAGCCGTAATAAAAATCGTTGTTCGTCATAACCAGACATCTATAAACATCTCGAAGGTTTATTGTAATTATGGTAACGCGAAAACCGTCTTCATGGACTGATCAAACCTCGCAATTTATTTACGGATTATTATATTACGTTTGGGACACCCTAGAATTGGCTTGGGAAGTTTTACTTGAAATTGCTACAAAACTGGTTTATTTTCTATTGGCAATTTTCAACCTCATTTTTCAAGTTCTAATCTTCTTTCGGGATCTTTGCATCGAAACAATGCAGACATTTGCTAATATATTTCAAGGAATAATTAACGTAATTAGTACAATATCTTGCGAAGATGTTGAAGATTTTGCTTCGGCCTGTGTAGTCGTCCTTCTTTGGATTGGAGCGATAAAAATATTTTTAAACACGTTCGGGAAGGTATGTATATGAAGTATCTATAACGCAAAAACGATTATTTGCATTTTATCCGCAATAGAATTCCAAATTTTACGTATTCGTTTTATTTCAATTACTAAATCCAATTGATAGATTTTACGCGCTTTTTTTTTTATCCCACGTTTCTAAGGTTTAAGATCGTTTCTATTTGTAGATGATGTCCGGATTCTTTTCCATTAACCGACCATCACCAATCTGCGGACGACTACCTTCGATATTTTTTCCCTCACCGCGATATCAACTCCCTTGTCATAGCGACCATCGTCCTTTTTACTTAAAAAATTCCAGTTAACATATCGTATCTATTTGTCTGACTAAAGAAAACAAAACCAGAAACATCTTATTGTATCTTGACAAATTGTAAAAGAAATATATAGGATTCTTTGTTTCGATCGTGCTGCTAATTAATTCCTCTCCTATTTTTTATTGGATTGTAAAAAATTTTTTGCGCGATTTACATTAATGCCAAAATAAATATCTTGACGTTTTTAATTACTTTTAATTAGATAATCAGATTAGAACAGGGTATTTACTAATCCCGGTGATATTCTGAAAATATTTTGATTAGAATCCTGATCTACCTGGTTCCGAGAATCCTAGCGAAAAGTCTGATTCAATTTACGATGAAGAGATGCTAGACAAAAGTTTTGACGTTGATGGATGTCCGCGGAAGTTAAGAAAGCGTAAAAAACCATTAAGAAGACACAACAGAAGTCGTGTATTGTGTACGTCGAGTCCAGAGATGGACGACGAGCAGAGTGATTGAAAAAAAAAATTATTTTTTTAAATACTTTCATTATTTTGTATCCTATGACTTGTGTATGTGTATGTTTATGTATACATGTTATTTATTATATACAATACAAATTACGAAGATATGACGTGATTCAATCTCTCGTTTATTTCAGTTTGTTTCATCTTTAGATTATATACCCTTCTGAACAACAACAAAAATTAAACAACTCAATTTTTAGGGAGTTGAGGAAAAATAGAGAAAAATTATTCGATAAGATTTAGAGTCGATAACTTGTATGTTATTTTATTAATTTGTATATAAATATATTATACAACAAGTGTAAGATGATACACGAGATAACAATAGATTTTTTTTTCTTCAAAAATTAGAGATTCTAATATTTACACGTCGAGTGTGCGGTAAGATCCACGAAAATTTCTTTTCCATAATTTCTAACAACAATTATCATCGTTCATATTCATCGTAATTAAAATAACACGTATGCTTATTTTATATTATCATTATTATTATTATTTTTTTTTTGTTGAAAAAACAGTTTCAGCGAATTTTCTTTATGCTATTTCTGAAAATATTTACAGATTTTTCTTTTCTTCTTTTCTTCCATTATTTTTATTATTATTATTCTTTTTTTTTTTTTTAACGCCAGGTAAAAACTTTTCGTACAGTTACTTGTAATATACAAGTTTAGTCTTATTTTTAAATATATAATAATATAATAAAAACAATGAATTATTATCGATATCATTAATATATATACCTATTTATATAAATTAGAAATAATTATAAATCATTTGCAAAATACGATTGCAATTAAAAATAAATTAAATTCGCGCGACTTAATAATTATGACAGATAATAATACTTTTGACAAACTTAAAATTGTGTATGATCAAAATCATAGTTGGACGAATAAATCGTAAATACATACTTTAATTTGATATTAAATTTCGTCATAAATAAAATAAAAGTATGATATATTAGTTCAGGATATTCGATATACAGACTAAAACTAAATTAAATTACCACGATTACCTTCAATTTTATCAGTCATTTACAATGGTCACTGCTAACTTGTACTCCGACCAAGAGAAGGTTTTCGGAAGCTGGAGCTTGAGGATAAGATAAAAAAAAAACGTTAATCACTATTCTAAATTAATCATTTTCATGAATAAATCAGATAATAATTCAACAATATCACCATGCAATGATGGTAACTAATTTTCTTTTCATAATAACGAAAATATTCAAAATATTCATGCATTTTTCACCTGATCAGGTGAATTCAGGATCTGAAATTCATGTGCCATTTTTTCAGCCAAATCTTCCGAAAGCAAAACTTGCAACCAAGGTCCTTGAACTACGTATGGCTTGTCTTCTGTTACTAACGTTCCAGTAACGGAGGGAGCTACTATTGTTACCGCAGCGTGAGATAATATGGATTTAAACGTAAAATGCCTACCATGCATCACACGACCCCTAGAAAAAATAAATCAATCACAATCAAAATTATATCTGATATAAAATGTGTGGTAAATGTTAATGAACACTAATCAGAAAATAAAGTCGATTGATTTCTAAGAATTACTTTAAATTATGCTTCTGATTATCTTGTCACTAAATTAAGACTACTAATCTACGCCACATATTTTTATTTGATATTATTATGCACTCTAAATTGAAACTCACTTAATTGCCAATGGTAAAAGACTGCCAGCTTCGAGATTAAACGTTAAATGTATTCCTGATAAAGCTTTGACGCCATTTTCATCCTCGAAATTTGTACTGTTCTCACAAGGAGACAACCTTTCGGTTTTTATCGTTGGTTTAACATCGTCGTCTTCATCGTCAGAATCATTTTTCGGCTCTCTATATTTCTCGGTACTTCTATCACTGGCCATTTGTACCCACCTTGAAAAATACACCCCATTATTTTGTTTACAGATTTAAAAATTCTTTGAATGTAATGATTATTGGATGAAAGTATTATTAGATGAATATATTGATAAACAGACAATTTTAATGATAAATTAAAACAGGGAATTATTCTCACCAACACTTGGCAGAAACTCCACTCAAATTAGACCCTTCCCTTTCTATACCGCATTGTATTCTTTCAGCAAGCGAGGGATCTTCTTCCATAACTGAATAAGTTCTTGCCATATCAGTTACAAGCCACGGTCCATAACTCCTAGTGGTTTTCAATAAATTGACAACGCCTAGTCCATTCCAATGTTGAGCAGCCTGTAATTCTTCAGAAGTAACGCCAACTATTTGAACGAATGTAACCTGTAATAAAAAACTTTATACATATTAAATGTATTTATAAATGTTTGATAGGTTTAACTAGCTTTCCGTACCTCCCCATGAGGTGTAGAGGCCAAAGATGGTAGTTGTGGGTCTCGGCCCATTAATATTTGAGTTATTTTTCCATGACCATTGTCGAGAGGCGCGTGCCACGATACATGATCACCAGGTAGCAACATATTGCCAGAATTAAACACGTATTTAGCCAACTGCTGCATCACGTTAGCAGGCCATGTCGGTGGCGTTGTTTCTCCTCTTTTTCTAACTAATCTAAAAGTCAGCTCGAATCCAAATCCACTCGGTCGATTTGGACCACTTTTTGGATGCAATCTACCATCTCCGTGCAAATCTGATAGACCAAGACTATTTGAAAACAGAATAAAGAGAAAAATTGTTTAAAGAATAAATTTTTATAAAAGCTTTCAAGTTTTTCAACTAGAGTTATGTGTTCAGTAAAAAATTACGAGTAATAATCATCGCTGAAAGATTAGTCGCGATTTAATTTGGAATTTGATTAAAGAATTTTTGAAAAGTCCTCGAGGTGCAGTCAATGGCAAAATATATTTAGAGCAGACAGAGGGGGCACCCTATGCTTATATTTACAGCATTGCACCCTGAACAGAGACCATATCCCCTTACATACTGTCTATATATAGAACAAAACTATTACAACAGCTGCTAAGCTTATGTACTGTGACTCAAGGCACACTTCTGCCTATGCTGCTATAGTGACACTGATAAATGCCCTACTTCCCGTTTTTTTTCTATTCTTTTCTCAGCTCTTTCCTTTCCTCTATAACCAGATATTAAAAAGATAAAAGAAACGAAAGAAAAAAAATTTACTGGCTTTGTTTTTCGAGATTGAAAAAACCCACAATAGTATGCATGAAGATATTGTTCTCTTTATGGGAAAGTATAAGACTTCTTTTCTTCTATAGGAAGTAAACAAGGGACATAAAAGTTCTACGGAACAAAGAAATATGTTTCAACAAACGGTTTTTTAGTACTCTTCATACATTTGATCAGTTCCTTCAACGAAATTTGTTCCAAAGTGTTATTGCTCTGGGTTTACTAGAGGGAAATGATAATTGAGATGAAGAATCGCTTTGTTCACACAATGAGAACAATTTTTACATCGTTTCGAGTTCTTCGAAAATATATATATGAGGCATAATGCATTCAAAGGCATATGAAATAGAGGATAAAAATATAGAAAAATGTTGATTCTTTCTTACCTAACGTAGTGCCAGTGGGGAGGCACCCCTAGTTCAGGACATCCTGGATTCTCATACATGCTAATGTAGTCTAAAGGATCTGGCCCACCCAACCTAGACACAAATACAAAACTAAGTTATTTTACGTTCGGTTAGTTGGGGCAGAAGAAGGGTGGCTAAATATAAGTTAGTTAAACTGAGTTTCGACATTCCCTTCTTTAGATTCTATCCGCAATTGAAAAGGAAATGGGAGTGGCATTTCTTGGAGATACATTTAGCAATTTACATTCATTAGAAGAATGCCACTGTGAAAATTAAACATTCTACAATTGTCTTTCTCGGACGGTTAATCATTTTTATTATATCTACATGAAGATACTACTAATGTAAAAAATTATCAATTCCCAAATCAAGAAGCAGAAATTTTATTTTAACACAGACTAATAAAATTCGGAAATTTTTCTTAGGGAAAAATCATATTTTTCATTTTATTTTGAGATTAGTCTAATCACGCCGTTCATCATAAAATTTTGTAAAAATTTTGGAAAATTGATGCCATCAAAGTGTATTCCGTAAATCTTTCGCTATTCAAAATTTTCAACTTTTGTATTCAGAGTTTCAGACTTTCAAACAGTCAATTGACAGATAATGAAAATTACCACGAAATAAAGTTTGGAAAATCGGTGTAATATTCTCGTCGAAACAGCCGGGCAACAAGTGTTTACATCATAGCGTAAACAACTAACGGACAGTTGACACTTGGGCTGTCCACAGTTCGGTGCTTGTGAAACTTTAATGAGGTTATTACCCCGTGCTTAATTTCGTTCGTTATTACTATGGGTATAATTTTCTTACCAATATTTGACGATCGCTGTAACAGTAAGCGGGTTGCTTTGTTCGGGATAAATTTCTCTGCAAAGATTATGCAAAGCGTCCAAACCCAAGGCTCCTGGTGACGGTCCTTGTATCGGCTGACCCGAAGGAAAGCCCCTTGAAAAATCCTCCCTGTCTCTCATATTTGCAAACATAAAAATTCCTTTTATTTAACTATTTTTATGAAAATAATCACAATGTAGAAACTCCTCGTTTTCCCAGAGATAATAATCTCGCAGCAGTGAGCAACAGCACTCACTCAACTCGCGCACACTTCACTGTAGATACCTATCCAACGAATGACAACCACAAAGCATCTCTAACACGAGAGAACGTGCGTTAAGACATTATTTTCTGCCTCATTCTCACTTCCGGCGGTACTCACTTACCGTTCGCTAGTTTCTTACTCATTTCTTATGAATCCAAACACCGATTGGCTACGAAATTAAAGTAATACTTGTTTACTTGTATTGGTGTGCTTAGAAGCAGTCGGCAACGTGAAGTGAGGAGAGAGTTGAACCGTAGCGGAGTTTTATTCGATCAATTAACTGGTGCTGCC
The DNA here is from genome assembly GCA_963924015.1 of Macrophya annulata. Lineage (NCBI taxonomy): Eukaryota > Metazoa > Arthropoda > Insecta > Hymenoptera > Tenthredinidae > Macrophya > Macrophya annulata. The sequence goes on from OZ001261.1 coordinate 17,887,462, forward strand.
CCCGGAGCGAGAGCCTTTGAAAACTAGAGCTATGATCAAGTGGTAGCAAGAACGTCGGTAAAAAGGTTACTCCGGCTTGATTGTTATGGTCTGAGCCTCTGGAAACTAGAGCTACTATCAAGCGGTAACAAAAACGTCGGTAAGAAGGCTACTCCAGTTTGTTATGGTCTTTAAGGATAAAATAATAGAAAAAAAACGTACCGTATCAAAAGAGCGTGATAAATTGAATTATTTTTGCTGATGAGTCGCTGAAGCTGTAATAACAATAATTTTTAATTGTATAGTAACTATGTATAGAACTATTCACAGCATCGGTCAATATTTATCAAGTTTATCTAGTTTTCAAAGTTCCGAGTCCATGTATACCAAGATTAGTTAATTTTATCAGAGAATCAAATCACTTGTCGATTATTGTACTTTAATCGACAATTAGCATTGCACAGTTCGATCATTATGTACACGTTCCCAAGGTGAATAATGTTTCATATTACGAATTTATTGACCCCCATCCAGAGTCCAGACTGAAGGCTCAAAAATCAAACTGTTATAGGCAAATAAAACAGCAACATTTTATTGAATATTAACTTAGATATGAGTCAAAACACGTCAAACCGAACAAAATCGACTAAAAATTTTCATCGATCCTTTCGATTACTTTGATTTTGTTAGCAGATTCTATGGGTGAAATAAATCGATCAAACAATTTTTTATTTTTTTTTTATCGCCAATATTTCAAAAGTTATTCCAGGTTGAAAATTGCTCAAAATGCCAAAAACCGCCACACACGCTCTCCTTCAATTAATCTTCATATCTTGGGTTCTATTTGTCTGATCAATTTGTCCCTGGGCTCATTCGAAAGAGCTGGAATCGGGCTTCCATTTCATGCTACCACACATTTGATAATAGCAACAATTGAAGATTGTTATAAACAATTAATTTTCAAACACGATTTTCATCACTGAAACCGCGCTTTAAAATTCCAAAAAAATACGAGCGTATTCCTTGATCAATTTCCTATAAGATAGGTGAGTTTCAAAATGCAGAATTGATGGGAAGTATTTTTTAAATATTAATAATCGAGCGGAGCTGCGCGCGCGCGCCGACAATCCAGCTGTCCGGCACGCGGCGTGGAGTACACAGTAACGTGTAACTTGGAAGAAACAGGCTTGGGTGCAGTTAAAATGGGACGAATGTTTATAGAAAATAAACATATTTCATTACCGAACAGATTCCGTTGATTCAAATTGTTCATTATATTCTATATTATATAATTACATGATATGAATTCTTAATACTATATCAAACTTACATCTGAAATACTATTACATTCTAAATTTATATAAATGCTGTAACTATACTCTATCGCTATGAATGTTTCTGCGGTTGGCTGAACTTACAGAATATCGCGACTAAACCGTCAACGGTGACAGGTTATTTTATTATGAATATCAATAAGTTCTCGTTTTTCTAGGTGTCAACGATCGACGCAAGTACCATAAAATTGCAGAATCTATCACTTTGACAAAGATACGTTAATCAAGTTACAAAATTTTAACTATAAACTTTAAGACGTTGAGACACCGAACAACACCGTACCCCCGCTCAATCACGACTGAAATTCAAAGCGGGTGGAAACCAGCCCGCCACATCGCGCGGCGAATGACCTAAATACGCTCGGGGTTTTCTGTACGAACGATGGTGCCGCGCATACCTATATGTTTTGAATGTTAAGTTGCCAGTACACCAGGCGCGACTTGGTATGGTTGGTAATATGTATGTGTAATACATCCCATGATCGTCGTGACGGGTCGGTCAGTCGGTCGCGATTGGTCTCTATGCGAATCATAATTATAGAACTGTGATTTATCGAATAAGTATACGTTTTATCGTGAATTCGAATATTTTGCGTATTGACTGAAGTCAGTCAAACCGGCTATCGAACAGATTACATTCGTGAGATTGCGACATCCGGTTGTTTAGTCATTGTATCGGCAAGATGTCGACGGGAGCCGGAGGAAAAACTCTTGGTCGTTTATTCTGGCAACTAAACCTCAATCATTGGACATTCAAAAAATTAATTACAGTGCGGGCTATCGTAACGAGACTATAGTGTATCGGTAGGGGTAGTGTAACATCGCCCATAACCCCCCCGCGACGTGTCCGACATTGGTTCATTACATTTCTCGAGATGAAGTAACAAGCTCTTGCTTACCACGTCGCGCCAATCAAAAGTAAAACCGTTTAAAATTCGGGCTCATCGTAAGTTGAATTCATTCGTCTTGACTAGAGCCAGTGAAATCGACAAGTTTGCGATATTTGGTTGTTTAGCCATTGTGTCAGCAAGTTTGCAACAGTCGCCGGGGGCAGAAATCCGTTTTTCATATCTTAGTAAAATGTTCTCTTGTTTATTGCGTACGGAATTATTTTATTGCTCGTTCTAATGGCAGAGTGTATAATTCTCTATGAATGAGGTCAAATTTGTTTACAAGCCATGAACGGCGGCCATGACAGTCTGTTGATTTGAAAAAACCATTAACGAACACATCGACGGTTAACGATCCTCGCGTCAGAGTCCGCCACTTCTCGGTTATAATATTTATTTGTCATTTGAGTTTACTACACTTTCATTCCGTTTCAACACACTTTTTTATATTGTTTTCGGACTCTGTTTATTCAGCTCAAGATAAAAAAAAAATGAAAAATGCACATTTCGAATTGTAAAAATATCTTAGATGAATTATCGAATCAAATTCTTCCTTTCATCTTCAAAACTTCAAAATCGCATTATTAGAATAGAGACTGTACTACACGCATATTTTTTTTTTTTCGTACTGAAAGTTTACTATAACAGTGACAGCGTAAGAGATCGCAGTATGGAATATAAATAAAGTGGCAGTGCATTAATTACTTTTTGTTGAATTCAACTTCTTGAAAATGTGCAGGAAAAGTGTCTTACACAGTGTCTAAAAATTCAGTATGAAATTCATACGTATAAATATATTCACAATTGTGAGTGAAGTGTTCTATAAATTCAATCCCTCACGTGGAATACACGTATATAAATAATTTCTCGATCGCAATGTGTAGTGTGATTATGGTGTTTTTAAATCCCCACACCGTATGGCAATCCATACATATAAAACATATATATTTGCAGTGCAGTGTTTTTCTTATAGCTATCATCACCAAAAGATTATCACTGGATACATAAGTATATTATATTATCATCAGTTCATTTGTGTACCCGGAGTCAACCAGCAGAGTGGTGAGTTTCGCATGCGATATAAATTTCCTCGGTTCATCTGCCAATCCACGAGACGATTTATCGTTAGCATCGGTGCAGAAAAGGCCGTAGTTTATTAGGGTGTCCTATTTTAATGTACCAAGCCATTTGATATTTTTTATTACAACTTTTAGAAGAAAAAAAGCTTTAGAAAAAAGTTGAAAGGTTTTGAAGAGGCAATAAAATGATATAAGTGCGATTACCTTGGAAGATCATTTTGAAGGTTATTTCAAGAATAACTTCATGTTTTCATATAGAAACACATCTATTTTTTTTACATATAGATATATTCTTATTCTACGGTCAAAAGTACAAAACTATTATTTGAAACATTTTTTTGAATGGCCACCAATTTTCGGACTCTTGTAGGGACTATTAAACACGTAATTTTATTTTATTATTACAGGCGAAATTACAAAAGTACTTCAAAAATATTGAAAAATAAATTCTTAATGATATTTTGCCTAATCCTGAGAACTTTTTGCCCTTTTGCAATTTCGTTCGAGAACTTTTACTTTTTGAGTAAAAAGTGATTGAAATTCCGAAATTTCTGATCATTTTGCTAAATATCGTAAAAAATTGATGTTTTCTATCCGATCTCCGGTATCCGGAAATCCATATTCTAACTATTGTTCTGATTTGCAATATAGGTAATATACCAGTTTTTCGCGCCCGGAAAAATGATGAGGCAAAGTAGTATAAAACAATTATTTTATCAGTTTCAGCACAAAATTATACGTTCATTTTTTGCCACGTGATATTTTTCCACTTTAAAGTTATACCCATATTAATTTTTTTCATTAGGAATTAAGGAATCAGTAGGTTTCTATTTTCACCAGCGTTTTTATCGGCGTTAGATATCTCGGTAAGGAAAAAATTTCCGGGACAGTGAAATGGCACTGCTTTTTGCTGTAGTATTACCATTCGATCGTGCTTCTAGTTCAAGAGGTACGCGCTACGAGTGCAGCACAAGTTGAGCGATCGCCTCCTGTCTGTGAGAGAAATATTATTCGATTCATCAAAGCAAGGTTCATTAACTCGCGAGGTTTTACCAATTTCGATTAATTAATTCTGCTTTATTTAATAACAAGTTCCATAGATTTTATATACAATTTTCTAATCCTTAGATCGCAGTGATTTTATGCTCGTATTTCAACATTTTAATGATTTATTCTATCTCTGATTTTAGTTATTTTAGTTATTTTTCAAATTGAGTGACGAGAATATGTGTTGAGAACGTAACCTTTCGTCTCTAGTAGCCTAGTCGTAAAAGAAAAAAAAAAGAGAATTTGTTGATACGATGTTTCTGTCATCAAGATGAGGTTAACATTTAATATTTTTACTTTTATATACTTTTTCTGGTATATTCAAGTATGTTCAGCCACTTCTGTGTCAAATAAGACTCCGACTAGTGAAATTTACAGACCTGAAGGTCCTCTAGTTTACTGCAGTTTTTTGTGAGTAATATTTTTCACAATCTCATAAATAACTTACATAAAAATTTTTACGCTATTTGTTACATTTCTCCAAAACTACGAAACAATATTATAAAGCAGTGAATCTATTCGTTTATAACAAAAAAGAAAAAAAAAATACATCTCATTTCTTGTCATATTTTTAATTCAAGAAAATTTATTGTAACGTAACCTAAAAATTGACCGAAACTATTTCTTCGATAATATATATTTTGATTTCCGTTTATTCCTGCTCTAGACCTAAAGAATTTATCACATGTGAAGAACCGATCGATCACAAAGGTAATAAAAGTGCTAAAGACGAGCATGGATATGGGTGTGTAAAGGTAAATAATATATACAAATCATTGTAAATAATTTTTTGGAATTTAAATTAGAGAAATGAACAAATTTTGTCCTCTTGTTTAAGTTTGGTGGTTCTCTTTACGAGGATGTTGAACATACTAAAGTAAGTTGCAAGGCATTGTCTGACATCGAGTGTTATGGACCTAGGGAATTTTTGAGGGCTGGAGTACCTTGCATTAAATACAGCGGACATTACTTCACAACAACTTTACTTTATAGTATATTGTTAGGATTTCTTGGTATGGATAGATTTTGCTTAGGACAAACGGGTACAGCCGTTGGTAAGTTGTTAACATTAGGTGGCGTCGGTGTATGGTGGATTGTTGACGTTATTTTACTGGTTACTAATTCTTTACAACCAGAAGATGGTAGCAATTGGAATCCTTATGTTTGATTGTAGAAAATAATATTGTATATTAACTATTAAGTATTAACTAATTATACACATAAACATATATATATTACACAAATAAGCGCTACATGATGTTATCTGTAATCACAGCCAGTTAAACTTCAGATAAAACTAATGACTAGAATAAAAATACAATGTTTAAAATTTTGATCGAATTTTATCTGAGACTGAAAATATTGTTATTAAACGATTGAAGCATGCAAGCGTGAAAATGTCAGACACGAATATGAATGTTACTATACTATTACTGTGATGTATGAATTTAATACAAAAGATTTCTGATACAGGTCTCATTTCTTTAGATATCCTCTTCTATTTCAGGGTAAAAAGTAAGGATAATTAGGATAATTTATGGATACAAATGAGTTTTATTAATAAATATTGTGTTTTTATTTTTATTAGACGTTTATTTTAATTACAATTCATAATCATCAGGATGATACAATTCGCTTAGCAATCTGTAAATGTAAGACGGTGCATTTCCCCCTCTGGAAAAACAGTTTAAAGAGAAAAATATATTAACATGTTAAAATGAAGAATAAATCATCTGCAAATGTAGAAATATATTAATGATATTTAGTTTTTTTTGTAATTTTGTTCTCAAGTTTATCTCATTGCCAAAGTTTTTGCTACAGAAAATGATCAAGTTGCTGTTACTTACGTGTTAGTAATAAAGAGAGTAACAAGTTCTGGTGGAACATAATCAAAGACAGGATTGTAAGCCTGAATCTTTTCCATCAGTGGAGCGTTAGTGCCGTCGATAACACCTTGGGTTGGCGAAACGTGTTTATTAAATGCATCTTGTTCATATGAGCAAAGATACAAAGGTGATAATTTGTACAATGGTAATAACACCATAACAGGTACAGAATAATGTTTTGCAGCTTGTGCGACTGTGTGAGATCCAGTTATCGATCTAAGACCTCCGTTAGCCATCACAGTGTGAGTTCCAATTATTACTTTATTCACCCTAGACATCATAGCGAAAATTGCTACATCAGATATCAGGGTAGTTTTTATCTTTGCTTTTGCCAAGTTTGCTGCCATTTTGTGACCCTGTAAAAAACAACATAAAATTTTTTGATTTTGTTTTGAATGAAACATTTTTGTTCTACAACAGATTTCACCTGTACAATAAATGAGATCTCCAGTTTTATTCAACCTTATCAAATAACTGATAAAATAATATTAATAAATATTTCACAAACGTTAAGAAATGGTCCACCCTCAGCAACAATAACTTCAAAAGTTCTAGTCGCAACTGCTTGTTTAAGAAAATCCTCAACCACCCTGGACCTGCCCAGTGTCATAATGATCTCATTAGAGTGTATGTGTTCGGATGCTTGTTCAGTGATGTTTTCTGAGCTAAAATAAAATTATTTTTTAGATATTAAACATCCAATGTTCAATTGAGTGAAATATATAGTTTTAAGTTGATAAACTAACCAGGTTTCAAGTTCTACTTCAAACTCAGTTATGTGTTCTACAAGAGCAGATTTTAGTGAAGGAACATTATGAGAATAATCTTTCTCCTGATCTCCTTCAGCTGTAAGAATTTTATGCAAAGATTCTTGCGGGTCAGTTTCTTCAGTTCTATTTTTTAATTCCGATATATATTCCTCTCTGATAATCTTCAATATTCTACGGACCATATTTCCTATAGAGGCTTCCAAGGGCACGGAATCAATTAAAACTTTTCCATTTTCTGTTATCAGTTTCATCAGTTGTCTGCGCAAATGAGAAAACAATTCAACTTTGATTTTTCAATGAAATATTCAATATCATCGGGGTATTTTCTCTTATCTTAAAACTAAACTAGTCTGTTTTAACAATTGGCTTTACATATCGCATACAATCGTGATGTTTTAAAATCTTTTCTTACTCTGCTGTATTCCATTCCGAATTAACAATAATTTTTTTTAACAACGATATAGTAGAGACAACGATGTCATAACTTCCGTTTATTTTCCTGAAACAAGATTAATCATAATAATAGCATATTTTGTTATATAGATATTTAGTTTTTTTTTAAATTTATTCAGGGGCTTGAAATGTGGTTAAAAAATTTATATTTGGGATAAGATAAATAACTAATATACGAGTGTATCGGTATTCGAAGAGGTTAGGTTATAGTGTTTATTATACCCATAATTAATATCTCTTATCAACGCCAATACGGTTGGATCAATTTTATCGTTAATATCAGTCACCATTTTTATTGCACTTTGAGTAATTTTTCAATATATTATTAATAATGAAGGCTTTATTGAACAATATTGAAAACGTTTTTTGGTTAGTCTCGTCAGGTTGTTTTGTCATATATACGAGAGCGCGATCTATGGTCAGAGAGTAATAACTACAAGGTGTGTACAATTTTTCAACTTGTTAGTAAAGCAGATACCGGCAGAAAAAAATTATGTATGCCACATATTTAAATTTGAAATACAGGGAATGAGATGAGGGTTTCTAAATTGTTTTTTGTTTTGTTTTACAGATATTATACTCGAAAGTAGGGTAAGTGGGAAATTTTTAATAATTATTAGAAGTCAGCCTTGATGTAATTAACATTTATTGATATTGCCACTATCCGTGGAAAACTGCCAACAATACAATAATGGTACTTGAGCTATCTCGATTTTTTAATAATAATAATAATAGTAATAATCGTAATAATAATAATAATAATAATAATATAATGATACCTAAATACTATATTTGCCTACAGATAAGTTAAACTGAATAATATATATGTATAGTAAACGCGTGTATAACATAAAGGTTCCAGACTTTTCATACGAAAGTCAATTATACGTAATAATTTTTTCAGAATCTAAACACTCAATATTATTAATGAGAGAAAAACGAGAAAAAAAAATTATGAACCTTATTTTCACGTTAATTCATATTTACTATATCACTTTATGTTGACAAGTATGAATAGACCGCAGTCCCAAGTACATTCTAATTTGTATCTAAAAAATTGAAAATTTTCAATACATTGATTTTTTTCTGTTTTTTTATTTTTTATTTTTTTTATTTTTTAGCTTTATTTTTCTTTTAAATCTTCTACATTCCGTATACGATTGTTCTACGGTTATATACCCAGGCTACGTTAATTACATTTTCGTCACATGCATGACTTGTACTCGATCCTATAATATCTTCGGTATAATAAGTATTACATAATTTACGAGACTAAAACTATACATGGCAATAATTATTATTATTCCTTCACTATCTATTTTTCTTAGTTTTTGCAGTTTGCATTAATAGTCTGCAGCACATTTTCATAGTATAATTTATTGCCAAAATTACCTATCGGAATAATTTGAATAAAAAAAAAACAAAAAATAAAAAAAAAAAATTTAGTTTCGTTACTTCTACGTTACGCATACGGGAACACTGTCGCCTTTTTAGGAACTCCACTGAATTTCTATTGATACGTTTTTTTTTTATTTTTTTGTTTTCAGTCTGCAACAACATGACTGAGAGGTTGAGGAAAAACAAGGCGGGATTAATTTTTATTGTTTTTTTTTTTTTTTTTTTTTTTCTCCATTGAATATCTACAGCGAGCTTCTATAATGTCAATTTGTTGATCGATATATTAAGTATGTATTATAGAATTAAATTTAACTTCAAATATTTTTTATTCGAAATTCAATGCATCACACTCTAATTGTGTAATTTATCCGTAGTAGGTACCCTATGTATAGGTATACATAATATATGCATTTTTAAAATAAAGATATACAATATTCTAAACAGCTCTATTCAGTACCATTTTCAATTTACATACAACGAAATCAAATATAAATATACAATAATTTTATTAATGATAATTCATTGAGCTAGGAAATGTTTAAGTACTGAGGACGATCATCTATAGTTATTAATTATTATTGTTATTAACTATAATAAGTGTTTAATATAATACATGATATTTACACGGAGATGGCAGTATGTGACAGCAAACTACTCGCTGTTCAGAGATAGTCAATTATAACGTTTACTCATTGTACAATGGTTCATAATAGTTACCTATATATCTAATCATCGTATATAACGAAACTATCACGAATATATTATCTATATATAATATTATTTCTTTTTATTACAATCAAAATTTAATTTATATATAGAAACTAATGTTACTGAATTGACTAGGGCTTATCATAAGCTTAGCTAGTTAATTAGCTATAGCTTCTTTCTTTTTTTCTTCACTGTTTATTATTTGTTCTTTTCACTGATCGGTATAATAATTATTATATAAGTTATTTTAAATAACAATCAGATTTAACTAAGGTGAGAAAATTAATTTTACTCGTACGAATATAATCAATGATTTTTGAAAAAATCGGCGATACAAATATTTGAAAATTCTTATTTGTATTGGTTAAATTTTTTATTTATTTATTTAATTATTTAATTATTTATTTATTTTTTTTTTTTTTTATCAACAACACTTTTACGAAATAGTTGCGCCTCAATTTTTTTCGGTAGGATTTATAGTTTGATTATAAATAACAATATTTCGTAAAAAAATATACGCAACATTTCTGACGAGTCTCTAATTTAGTATATTTTTCAAATATATTCTTTTATTAAATAATAAAAGATAAATTCATTTCGAAAACTGACAAAAAATTTGAGATAGCTGTGTACATTCAAAATTTCAACCACCGAACCAGAGACTCGTCTAATCAACAATTTATAATCTGCGCAGGCTTAAAAAATCGTAAACGTTTGAAAGGCGGGTCTCAAAATTTTAATAATACTTAATGGATTTTAATATTGTTTTTCGCGGTTAGGTAGACTAAAGAAGACTTTAAGTCTCGGTTATATAGTTATATGTACCTGTATTTTGTCACGCGCGGTTAAAATACTTCAAAAGTTTTGTAGTTAAAACTTTAAACTCATATTGCTTTGCTCCTGTAAAAGTTTTTCCCTCGCAAAAACTTTTGGTTCGTTATAAAGTTCAGATTCTCTACAAAGAGATATACATACTATATCGTGCTTCTCAAAATTCGTCAGATATCGACATTCCTATAAAGTATATTGAACATTCAAAGGTCCGTGTAGCAAAAAGAAAAAAAAAAAAAAAATTTCATCACTGCAGGTTATAAAAGACAAATCTGTGAAATTTTTTTTTTTTCAAAAATTTATGCAAATACTTTCAGCGTGTACATATAAGCTCTGAAAACTGTTGTATTGGACAATAAATAAATGCTTGAAACACAAATTTATTTCATGATTGAAATGTTTAAGGCTTTGATTGATTTTCTTCGGAATTATTATTTCATTTATTTTTATTTGTTTTTTTTTTGTTTGTTTTTGTAGTTTACTTAGACGGTAATAAATTCGTACGTCGAATTGGTCAGCTGTGCGCAAAATAAAGGATAACAATAATAATAAATTACTTAATAATAATAATAATTAAATACGATTCGCAAAAAATTATTTTTGATTTTCAATTTTATTAATAACATGATTTCTATCTTACCCGTGCATTCGGTTAAATGAATGATTAATTTGTAATCTCTTAGGATAACGATACTATTTTGTCCCTTTATCGACCGCAAATTAAATTTCTAAAAAAAAAACCGTTTCAAATTTGAATCAAAAAATAAGAAACCAATATGGCTTCATGTGGCCAATTTTCATTTATTGAGAAAAATAATAATAATGTCTTATTTATTAAAAAAAAACAAAACGAAAAAAAAAAAAAAACTGTGGAAGATTAGTTTTTCCCCGAATATTTTTCAACCTACCCAATGACTCGTTACGAAAAGTGGGTTTTAGCCACTCGTTGCCTAGCGACGACATAAACGGTGTCCTAACTCTGAAATTCATTCCGTTTGCGGAAGTTATCTGTCTAGTTTCTGTTTATTATCGAACAAAAAAAAAAGAAGTTGTATACCCATATGCCACGGGAGAATAGTGCAGGCATAAATAATAAGAAAATAATAAGACGTTAGAAACCCGGAAGTATTCCGAAGACAACAATTTGTCAACATCATAGTCTCCGTCCAGAATCGTCAAAGTAAAGTATACCTTTTCACCCTAAAGCTACATACATGTATGTATACAGAGATAAAGCTACATGTATGTTAACATTTATCGTTTAATCTTTTGAGAAGTTCCTAAGACAATCGTAACGATACATGACTATCATTGTGTTCTGTTTAAGTTTGCTGCAATGCGTATGATAAATTCCTTCTACTGTATAATAAAGACAACTTCACAGCCAGAAAGTCTAGAAATATATATATATATATATATATTTATCCTGCAACGTACAGTATGAGTATACTTGTATGTCCCCACATATAACTAAAACTAAAATATTGAGGATATGCACCGCATCAATAACGGTTGGAATGGCGAAGGAACTAGGTCGAAATAATTTCATTGTTAAGATTGTGAGAAAACGTGTTGCGATTGCGGATCGCTAAGAAAATTCATTGTCAGAGATATCGTGCCAGCGTTAAAGGTCTAAATTTTTGGATTGCGTGTTACAGCATTATTTCTCTCCCTCTTTTAGGTACATACATAACAATGCTTTTGGCAAAGAAAAAACACTATTTCTTTCAGGCTTTACTCAACTCATATTACCGTAGAATCTGGTCCTTCCGGTTTCTATTACGACGTTATATGTATATATATATATATATATGCATTCGCGGAATGGCTCATTCAATGGAGCGGTGAACCATTAAAGACCGTTTGTATTTCGTAGGATCCCAATATGTTCATTTACTTCAGCCCCGGTTTTATGTATGTACAATAAATGTAATTGCCTTATAACGCCATATTGGTTTTTATGTTGCTTTATTTTTTACTTTCTAATGTTTCAGCACGAATTAATTTGGTAATTGCTAATTTCTATGTATAATTATACTATACATATGTAATTATTTAATAAAAACTGTTACTTGCTGCTGAAAGTTCATTTTTTTTTTTTTTTTTTTTTTTTTTTTCTGGAATTAATTTCAGACTATTTATCAGGGGGTTCATTTTTTATTCCTTACTATACACGTATATATCAGTATGAATGCGCTTTATTGTTCCTTTTATGATGTAATGTACCGTTACGCATAAAAATTCATTATTATACGAGTTTTTCTACTATTTTAGGATTTTTGAAAATTACTTTAATATATTGTTTACCCTCAATTCAATTTATATATGAATTATACATATATATATACATATCTATAATATGTAATACTTTTATCTGGGACGTGTCTGATTGTCAGCTGTATTTTTCTCCTCTTAATATATCCAAAATATAGTTTAGCAATAATGTGAAAACTTGAATTATTATATATATATTATTAAGTTAACCTTGAGAGGTTGACGCCACCTAATATTTTTGTCTCTCTTGAATGATTACAGTGTTTTATTTATTTTTTTTGTTTTTATGTAACTTTATAGAAAATACTTATACTGACGTTAAGTATCTGAATAAATTTTTAAAGAATACCATCTCCGATGTAAAAGAAAAGTTGCATATTTTTTATTTTATATCCCCGCGAAAGCGGTATAAAATTTGTTAATGGCACTATTAAGAATAAAAATACTGCCTTCACTCAAACTCCTTTAAAAGCTTCCTGACTTTAAATTCAACGTGACTTTTTTCAGAGGCTCGTCGTTTTTTTTTTTTATTATATTTTTTTATTTTTTTATGACTAAATCCAAACCTCTCAGAAGTTTTGGCCACCCATTGATAACATATTGAAACACTACTCATGCATGGGTTTAGGTTTGTTCGTGACTTTCCTGGCCTGATTCTGTTCTGAATTATTATTTATGCCATTTAAGCATAGGAAATCGGGTAAGTGTATTAGTTATTTGACAAATGGTAACGGTACGACATAATGGAAGGAACAATGCTGCGCTTGGCATTGTTCCATTCAAATATAACTGCATATTTCAAGTCCTCTCTGATAAGAGAAGATATTAGAGTTCATTCGCGGCTTCCTCCCACGCTTGCAAAACCAACATATATGATTTATCATTAATTAGGGTTATCTACGTACCCGAGACGTCGATAACCGTAACTCGATCGATCGAATGAATTTAATTTATAAAAAATTTTGACACCTTGATAAGGAATGATTCAATTTTATATTTTTTTTTCTTTTTTTTTTTATCTTTACTTTTTCTTCAACTTTTGTTATTTTATTTATCTAAAATTTATTCCAGACTATATAATCCGCAGTCAGCATATATACGACAATCAGATGCTATTAACACAAGTTTTATTTCTAAAATTGCTAATATACCAATATTTCATACACTGCGCGAACGAATTATACAAAATTTATTATTTATATATATCTGTATGCTACATATGAATATCTATACAGTTTTTATTATTTTTTATTATTTATATATATATATATATATATATATATATATATATATATATATATATATATATATATATATATATATATATATATATATATATATATATATCTATATGAATTATTTTAACGAAATTAACGTAAGTCTAATTATTGGGTAACACTAATTTAAAATTCAACATCGATTTAAAATCGTATTAAATTTGTTTAGTTTATTTTATTAGTTTTTTTTTTTTTCGTGTTTTTTATTTCCTCCAATTGTCACTATAAATCATATCAAGGGCAATAATAATTAAACTGCACAATATATGGTGCACGTGGAAGAATTCTCGTAATATTATTATTATTATTACTATTATTATTATTGTTATTGTTATAATTATAATTATTATTTTAAAAACATTTTTCACTTATTTATTTATTAATTTTTTTTTTTTAATTTTTCTCTCGCAAGTTTATACAGCTCATACAGAGAAGAACTTTTCATTATTGAAAAAGCTCTGGAGTCTGGACGATCTTGAATTCACAGCCGCGTATCTTATATATTTTTATTTGTTTTTTAACTTTGTTTTTTTTTATTTTATTTTTTTTAATTCATTTAATTCATTTATTATTTACTGAAATTGTTAATTAGGTTTTTTGATTGCGTTCAAGCATACAATGCCGAATAACTTGATCGTTCCATAAATATAGGCGTTACGCGCAACGCAAATATTATTATAATTACCTTGTACACTCGTATGCATGTATGTACCTACATACATATACAAACCTATATTCTTCATTATTATTATTATTATATTTTTATAACTTAAAAATAATTCACGCCATTATTCCTTGATCTTAACTTTTCCTCAACAATATAATTATATATATCTTTCTATTAGAATTGATATAGTTGAAATATTGAACGTACGTGTTATACACACATTCGATACTGTCGTCAAAGTATTATAAGTATGTATAATAAGTACGCTATATAATATTTAAGTTTCCGTTTTCGTATGACAAAAAAAAATAAAAAAAAAAAAATTCAGTTTAAATGTGGCAGTCTGTATTTAATAAATAAAAATTATCTAAATTTTATTAACTATTAGTATTGCTTGGTTATTTGAATACAGAATTGCATTTATCGAATTCGTTTGCAACACACATTTGGTGACACTCTGTAGAGTGAAACGATGCATAAGTGATTTTACTAAAGGGGAAACGAATCGATAGATGGCTCGTTAACACGCTTGGGGACTGCCACAGTTTCTTGCATGAGAGATAGACATAATAATTTTTTCTTTATTTTTTTTTTCTTTCTTTCTTCCTTTTTTCGATTTTCTATTTTGTTTTCGAAATGTATGTAGCACACACGTATGATATTGATTATACATATATAATCGAGTGTTTTAACAAGTATAGATAAATATAATGTATATAACAAGTAAATATCTATATATATATGTATATACATATTATATATATATATATATATATATATATATATATATATATATATACATACCTATATATATTTCTGTGATTCATAATAATTTTGCGGTGAATTTGAATACTGAAAAAGGCTCTTTTTATCTATATCGTTCACCAATTATAAGATTTATTTTGTTTCGTCATTTTCTTGTATTTTTAATTTTTTTTTATTTAGTTTTGGTATAGGAATACGTATTTACACATATTATAATATACATATAATCGATAATATTTATATGTATTTGTTACGGTATTTTGTACGAACCCTCGAGTGTCTTGTATCATAATCAAACGCAGTCACCCTGGTCACTACATTCTGAGATAACATATACAATATATTACCTGAACCATTTGAATGATCGACATTTCAATGTCCAAGGAAATCTCTGATCGTTGATTATTCGTATGTGTATACATATATATATATATATATATATACTGTTGAATACAGAAAACTCTCAGAATTTTACGATTTACTCAGGTTTCATTTTACCACAAAGAATATTTGAATCAAGTTTCTCTTTACATAATAAAACTGTTTTCGATTCAAGATGAATACACGCAAAGTAGGTACTACGTATATCAACCACTCTTTCTTCATAATAATATCCGAATACGTGTTGGTTAGATTCACTTGAGTATAAACGGGGTATATTGAAGTTGTATTGAAGAATCTCTCCACTTATCATCACTGTTTATCCCCCCCCCCCCCCCCCCCCTCCCCTCCTCCTTATAGGAACTTGACTTGCAAATTACGAGTAACCCTCGCATATACATACATACATCTGTGTAATTCGATAATCCTGCATACCTAGGTATATGTATATTGAATTGGATTATTTATTCTTTGTGTTTGAGCGATGCGGGTTAATTTTTAACAAAATAATGGTGTATCCTGTTGGTCCCACCAGTGCGCTGCAAGAAGTAGATAAAGTTCGTGATCCTGGGCTGTGTAACCAGGAGGTGGTGGCGGTGGTAGGGGAGGAATCGGTGGCAGCAGGGAATACCTCGGGGGTGAAGGGGCTGGAGATTGGGAGGGTGTCGTTGAGGGTGGCGTCGCGGGGGTCGCGGGTGTCGGAAGCGTCGCGGCCACGGAAGAGGCCGGAGATCAAAGCTCACAGTCGAACATTGCGAGGGATCGTGTGATCACTTCGTCCTATAACAAAGAAATAAAGAAGTAGTTGAAAATATAAAAAATAAAAAATAAATAAAAAAACGAAAAATCAGTTTTCGATTTTTATTCAAGTTTGAGAATCGTAAAAGAAATCGAAACGAAACGTTTCGAGGTTTTTTATTTTTGTTTTTTTTTATTTTTTGAGAATTAATTATTATTACTATAGTAAAAAGTTTTTCGTGAAAAGAAGCAAAGAAAATATAACTTTATCAATTCGGTATCGATAAAGAGATAACGTTCTTACCTTGAGGCAACTTTCGATAAACTCCTCGATCGTAATGACCCCGTCTTGGTTTAGATCGAGCTTTCGAAATACTCTGTCAAGTTGCTCACGGGCAGCTCGTTCTTCGTCGACTTGGTGGCGTCTACCCATAAGTTCGTGGACGGCTGTAACAACTTCGCCAAGTTCTCCACGAGTTATACACCCATCCCCGTTTATGTCGTATAACTTGAATGTCCATCGTAGTTTCTCGTAGATACTACCCCTCAGAAGAGTAGACAGCGTTACCAAAAGATCCTAAAATTACAAGCCACATATAAATTTAACTTATTTTACCCTAAATAATAATTCAGAAACTAGCAAAGCGAGGAGGAAACACAAACAATTTATACAACATCAAATTTCTCTACGATTATAAACTACAGTATATGATAAAATATTAGGCATATTTTATAGTTATCGAATTAAATTTTTCCCCTAATTAATGAAAAAAAAAAAGTTCAAAATGTTTTCGCTATTTAAATCTTTTCGTTAAATATCTGATAGTTTCGGATAAATAATTGCCGATTTAACGTGCTGGTATAGCTGAATAAGAAACACTCTACAACGCCCCTCAGTATAATTCGATAATCTCATAGCTACTTTACTTTTATTCAGTCGTTTTTTTGTTCTCCAACTATTATAGTACCCATATAAAATAAAAAATCCAATTAATTATACATAACGATTGAGTAATCGATGAACTTGAATCATTCGGTGGGGGGAAAAAAAAGGGCCTAGGGAAATTCGAGCCAACGAGAACCTATATTAGGTTTAAAGTGGCTGATCGCGCGCCCATAGCTGCATGATTACCGGCGATAGATAATGGCCTAACATGCGCTGTGGATATCGATTTCCTTATCGTTGGATTAGTAGTATATAGATATATTACTCCTAGACGATATAAATTCTGAAGGTAGCTAGAGTAGGAGGTAACACAGAGATTCTCAATTTAATCACTATTTGTACACCTCTTTATTTAATACTCTGTTCACAAATGTATGTATATAAGTAAATTATATGTATATCGTTACTTCGGATTTCTTAGAACGATTTTATAGAATATATAACGAGATGAAAGTGAGTCACGAAAATTTTAATTTTGTCAAAAAAAAAAAAAAAATTAAACTAAAATGAAATCGTAAATATTTGACCATGTCACTCACCCCCGTGCAGAGCTACATAATTCCGCGTTTGGGTTTTATATAGTATTTATATTTTCACCGACTCAGATGTATTTTTTTCGCTAAAACTCTTTTCCTGGTAATAACGTAGGGGTTGAGTACTATTTCGTGAATAGTAATCCCTGTATTTACCTGGACCTTGTTCATCCGTCGAACTATAAAACTGTCGATATACATATAGCAAACTTTTGAAATTTTAGGGTGATAAATACCTACATACCGAACTCGTACGAAGTATGATTTGATCGTTTGAAGTAATAGCGCGGTGAGATTTTGATAGATCGATTATTATCCGAAGCGGTTATTGTGCTCGGATCAAATATTCACCGAGTCAATATAAATATGTTCGTCTATATTTATGACCAAATAACAATCGGTTAATCGTTTGACGTAAATCGATGCGGTATATATTAGACTGGACCAAAAAAATCGACTATTTTTTTTTTAAGTATATCGAAAATATTGTTTGGGGTGACAAAAAAAATTATTGTGAGAATGTGAGTCCTTAATATTAATATTAAGAGGTCCTATCATCGCAATTTAAAATTTTTTTTTCCTGGTCAGGTTTTTGTCTCAGATCTCCCAAACCATTGAGTTATACAAAATTGACTCAAAGATATTTTTTGAAGGAAATTGAATGCTCTACAAAAAAGGTCTGATTGAAATTTTCCGTCAGATGAACCGTTTCCTTATAATCATGCCTTAAAAATTGGTATAGTTATACAATTTGATCTTTCAACTTTGGAATTTTATAATTCATGTAAAAATCAGTACCCGGAAGAAAACCGATGAATATTCTTATGGAAATCAAATGCTCTACAAAAAAAGTCTCTTAACATTTTTGGCTAAATTCACTCCATCAAAAGTTATTCAAGGTTAAAGAAAAACCTGCTGACCTGATGATAGACCTTTTAATGATAATATTAAGGACTCACATTCTCACAATAATCTTTTTTTGTCACCCCAAACAATATTTTCGATATACTTAAAAAAAAAAATTGTAGATTTTTTTGGCCCAGTCTAGTATATGTATACATACCTATACATATATCTAAAGATATCGCGATAGCATAGCGTATAGTAAAACACCCGCAATATATTTTTCGCGTCGTTTGATACTCTACAAAGGATAATACGAGTCGACTTATGTAGATGTATGTGGTGTACATACATACGTATGTTAGATACACATGTATTTTGGTACTTTAACTCAACGACATTTTTTTTTTTTTTTTTTAGCCACTTGCTGTGAAACGAGTGACACAGAGATAAAAGAGACATGGGTCAGAACGACTCGCTGGTTATAGGTCGTAGAGAAAATGTGCTAAAAGATGTGTACCTATGTCCAGAGTTCTCTGAGGTTTAGGATTAACGTATGCTTATGTAGTTCAATGTTATCTAGATATTATACATATAATTGTAGTGATTTAAAATTACCCTGAAGCTGATAGCTCCGTTGCAGTTAACGTCGAAGGCCTTGAACACGTAGTGGGCGTACAAGCTCGAGTCTGTAATTCGTTTAATTACACTCCGTTAACTAATTAAATAATTATCGGAGGATTTTAATCTAATTGAAACTCACTGCCGTGCGGGAAAAACTTTGCGTATATATCCTTGAACGAATCTTCATGGACTACCCCTTCGGGACACTCCTGTAAACAAATAACAAAAAAATGTAATCATTTATTTAATTAATATTGGATTTTTTAGAAAATTTAATTTAAATTCAAACATCGTCGATTTCGATTTAACGAATTACGGAAATATATTTATACTTATTTATTTAAATTAAAATGTATAAGAGAATAATGACTTTTCAATTTCAGTCACATTTTCTTTGGGAGGGCCGTATCGGCCCCCACTATTCAATATTTGAAAAAAAAATCAAAAACAAACGTTTTTTCTAGGGATGATGAACAAAGCTCTCTCTTCATGACGGGCATTGTCAACCCAGTATCAACCATAGAATAGATTTTAATGACTGTCTGTATATAATACATCGTTGCTTTTATACGCGTCATTAATATTATAATGGATATATACGGTATAGCGTTTATGTGTACTGAATAATTTATTATTCATTCTCTTCGACCGCAAAACTATACTATAAATGCATAATAATAATTGACTTTTTCTTTATCGCTATCGTGAAATGGACAGATCTGAATATAGCCAGGGAATAAAAGGAGCTACACTAAAACAAAGAGAAAAAAGAAATAAAAATTGAACGTTGTTCATTTGCCATCGGGGTTCATCAGGCAACCAAAAAAAAAAAAAGATTTCACCATACATAGTCTTATAACACTATAGAAATTTTAATCTGGTAAGATGAGGGTACCCTACACCATAACCAGGAACGTTTTTGAAACGTACAGGTAAATAATTTAATGAATAAGCTTTTTATTTTTTGTTTTTTTCAAGATAATTTTTTTTCCCACTGGCTAACCGAACCGCGCACCGCAATGTGAAGTTGGAATCTACACAAAAGCTTTTTGAGTGACAGCACATATCTTTTTTCCTGACCAACCTTTGCTGATCCCTGCTGCAACCAGACGACTTTTACATTTTAATATGACGAAGTGCGGTAGACAAGAAAAAAAAAAAAAAAAATACAAAATAAAACAAAACACCTCTTATTTCGCACACTCCGCCAACCCTTGTGGCAGAAGCATACTTCCTTTGTGAGAGAGCCTCGACCATGAAACAGAACAAGATCATAGGTGTACTCAGAGTGCATAAAAACAACAAAAAAAAAAAAAAAACATTTTTTTTTTAACAAGGAAACCCTTCGCAGGAATACCGTCTGGTTGTAGCAAGATGTTTGGCAAAGCGAAGATACACATAAATAACACCGAGAATTGTTATAACTAGATTGTGGATATTATCCGTCAGAGACAAATCTATATTAATTATAATTTTTTATACTATACATATGTGAGGAGAATTTTCAAAGCAGAAAAAAAAACTTTTACCCACGGATAAGAATCCCTGTGGAATCGTCAACGTGCTACTTTTGATAAGAATCTATTCCGTTGACCCACAGATGTTCTCAGCAATCAATTCTGCTTCCACACGAGTACGACAGATCACTACGTCCCGAGGACGAGTCATGGGACGAAAAAATTGTACCAGAGTTAAAAGTTCTCGCGATTCACACCCTTGTTAAGCAATGGCAGACAAAACCCATTCTCGACGAGTTACCAACCACCGTTGATAGGGATATGCTTTTAGAATTATTACCAACAAATCTCCCTTTCGAGTTGATGATCAGGTGGATTCCGGACGATTTTTTTTGGAAAAGAGCCTCTAGAGATAGGTGGGGTTTCAGACAGTTAAATACTCGGTAAAAAAGGGCTTTAAATAATTTTCTTTTTTCTCTTTTTTAACCCATTTCGAATTCTAAAGATGGGAGTACAACTACCCCGATGAACACGGCGGTTCATGGCGCCAATTGTACGTCGAACGCCACTTCTCAGAGTACCTAGAAAAGCTTCCAGCCACCTCATTCAAAGGACAACAAGATTCTTGCATCGAGCTTATCGAATTGTGTAAAGACTACATATTCACGTTAAAGATTCGCTCTCTTGTACCCAGTAGGTGTGTCCGATCTGATCTCTGGATCGTTATCTATAAAATCTCCTTTTCCTGGTCAATGAAAATCGTATTTTTTATCAGAAAATTTCTTACAGTTTAACGACAGATAAACTGGCTCAATGCACATCGGAAGAAGACTTACCGGACCATATACCTTTTAATGAGATCATACCACGTCTGCCAAACCTAAATGAAATTTACATTAATTTTGGTCTGATATACATGAACGATGGTTTCGATTGGAGAGATTTCAAGTAAGTAATTTAAAATTCCAACTCTTTATTACCGAAGTTATAATTCTAACAATTCCTGTGTCAAATTTTCCGATAGATTTTCAGTCGAAGATTGCAAGAATCTTGGCTCTGGAATTAAGAACAGTGAGAGATTGGCTAAATTCAGTTTAACCAGAAGTAATCTCGATTCACATAGAGTTGCCGCTTTGCTACATGGAATGGCTGTTAATAATACGGTGAGGATAAAATCCCAGATATTTGAACCAGTTCAAGTTACGAATTAGTTACTATACGATGGGGATGGGATTTTTACCAAGGTTTATTATACTCTGTAATCTATATAAGACTAATTAACCGTTGTTGGTGATATACGCTGGTATATATAACGCATCAAGTCCTACAACTGATTCCAGTGATGATTTTAACGTGCTGGCAAACTAACGGTCTAAATTTAAATAAATTACCATTTTTTTTTTATTACTCTCAGATAACGGAATCATTTAATCTTTTAACACGATTGACAATTCAATGCGGACATTTTAATCCCATTTTTTTTTTTTTTTTTGTTGTATTCTTAATTTTATTTATTTTTTTATTAATATTCAAATCGTCAAGGGAATGCGACACTGCGTCAACAGTATAGCGTGCTTATAGACCAATCTAATAACTCGTGCTTTAGTAATAAAATATACCCCTTTTGCATAGAAAATCATTTCCAGTAGAATTTTTCAAAGCAATTTTTACTCCACTTTTAGAGGTTTGGTGTATACTTTGATATTGATTATCGTTCTATGATAGATGTAATATATAATCGTTACTTATGATCTCTTTTTCAAGGTCATAGAGATCGATTTATCACATTGCAAACTCGGTGATGTGGGTGCCCAAGCCGTGGGTGAGTATCTAACCATGAATAAACGCCTGAGGGTTCTTCACTTGGCAAACAATTACATCGGTGATAGTGGAGTACAAGGTATAGTCTACGGTCTTCTGCAGGAGTCAGCAACGCCCTTGAAGAATTTAAACCTCCGTTTAAATCCTATAACGGATTCTGGAGGCGTTCACATTTCTGCACGTGAGACAAGTCCTCGGATTTTATAAATCAATTTTTTAAATCTATTAGAATTTTTTTCTTCTTTTTTTTTTTTTTTGCTCGCGCGTTCACGATGTATAAAAATCTCCCTCCATATATACATAGGGACGAAATTCAATTTATTTCACATATGCTACATATACAACTGGCATATCAAAAAGCTTCCGTTTAATTCAAATAAAATTATTATGGTATACACACGGATTTACACATTTATAAATAAATTTTTACACGATTAATGATCATTTAGTAACGATCAGATTAATCCTCGCAATATATACATCGATATTTTCGACAGTATTACTCCGGCATGAAACATTGGAAAGTTTGAACATCAGCGGATGCAGTTTGACTACTGAAAGCGGAATAAATATCGCCGAATGTCTAGCTTCTGGTTATCTAAAATTATCCATTCTTAATTTGGATATATCAAATAACGAATTTGGTCAAGTTGGTAAGAGATAGAGAAATGTATAATACAGATATTAGCAACTTGTATATAAAAATGTAATATCTTCATTTATATATTATTTAAAAAGTATATATAAAATATAAAAAATGTTTAGAAAAAGATAAAATAATTTTCTTATATTCAGCGGGTGAGGCGTTTGAGATAGCAGCTAAATCCTGCAATAAAATCACCAGTCTCGACGTCAGGATGTGCAATTTTTCAAAGAAGTCTGAGTACACTATCAACGAAGCTGTGGCAAGGTATGAAAAGTTCATGGGTACCGTGTTTTACTAGCTTCGGTGTAGCAGGCCACGACCTTTTACTATCCTCACAGCACTATTGAATCCATTTCTGTTTTAATATATATCTATAATTTTATATAGGTAAGTATATATATACATAGCCGGGAAATGAATTTTCCCGGTTTAGTTTTACGATGTAAAAGTCTGCGCTCAGAAGAGGCCTGGGGGTCTGAGGGTCTCTCATAGTCTTCGGGAATAAGTTCGTAGATCTTGAAAACGACGCGAGCACATATAACGATGAATCTTCGTTTTGGCAGGGGTCCAGCTATGCGACAGGGTAACGCGGTCTCTAGGTACTTTTCTCGAAGGGACGTGATAAATTATAGCAAAATAACAAGCACCGTGTTTTACAGGACAACTCTCTTCTCACTTTGACAATATCATCATAATTACGCCAAGAATTTTTATCGCGAACAATAATTACCTTCGGTACCCATTTCAACGGCGTTTAAAAATTACTATCCTCATATCTCTTCGGTCATCGACATCGGGTTTACCGATTCAGGACAGATAATTCTTTAACGACTTCATAAAATCATCATTTTCGGTATTAATTAAGCAAATGCTGATCGCGTATACTTAAGAAGAGAAGTGGAATTGATTTGTACTCCACCTAATTATAAATCCAAAGTCGAAAACTGTCTGATATTTTTTTAAACAATAATCAACCTTTTGAACTATGATATGAAAATGATAAAACCAGTTTGGAATCGAGCCATGAACACTATAGGAGCTTCGGCCGCAAAGTGTTCGCGATAAGCATTCGTAGAGATGCATATATGTGTTGCAGTTTGTAGGTAGGATCGTAATTGTTTGTGTAGATTTTAATTGTCGAGGTTCGTTCAGTCGGTTTTAATTGCGCAATTGCTTTCGAGCAACCCCTGAGAAGATTAATTAATAACATCGGATCTGTTAAGTGTTATAACGGTTGTATAACCCCGCGAAGACAATAATTAAAATTTGTATTATTTCCTGCGCAGCAATTTTTTTAATTACCTGTGAATTTTTTTTAATTTATTTATTTCATACAGGGTCGTGCTAAAACCAGACGACAAATTATTTATCGATTTTTATTTCATATTATGATTGAATTTCATTATCAAATATACTATTCAAAAAGCGGCGGTTCACTCGCCTCGATCTGAAACGTGGCCCTCTTTGTCTCCGGTAAAATAATACCACGTCTTTCAACCTGAACAAATACCCCGGCACGTGCCACTAATTTATATTGACGTTAGACCTTTCGTACAGAATTCTCTTTCTTCTCCATCTACAAGAAAGTAGTTGAGTTATCTAATATAAGGAGCGTCCTGAATTCGTTCAGAATCCTCAATTCAAAGGCTCGGCCACATATACGCCCCGAAAGCTTTCGCTGAGTGATTTTATTATATATTGTATTACCGCAACGAGGAGAAGAAAATTAATGTACACATAGAATTACGTTTGTTTCTAACTAATAAATAAGAGCAGCACATATTTTTTGATATAATAATGAAAGAATTCGAATCCTAATTTTTGAAACAATGATTTTTTTTCATTTTTGTATTTTTTTGGCGTGGATTTAGAATATATTATGAAAATAAGCACGAAATATGAAATAACGACGAAGAATAAATTCATATATGTTTACAGAAACAGAGAATTTCATCGGCAAAATCGTCCGCGTCAAATATCTAGCAGACTGAGTTCCAGTAGTGGGTATCCGCGTGGGGTCAGCCTAACTGTGCCTCTCGCTTATTCGACGATGCAAATTCCTCCGGTTCCTGGCCGATCTTTGTATAATTTTCGGACACGTTCAAGGATGATAACAGGTGAAGTTCTGTGGGTTTAATTTAGGAAATTTCAACCGTATTGGGTGAATTCGTTATCATATCAAATACACAATCAGTAGGTTATAGGTATAATACATATTTATGTATACGTGTACGGTTTAGGCGCTCGGGTTTTACATTGGGAGAAAACTGAGGAAGCAAAGACTGGGGTTCACTTTTTATTTTTTTTTTTATTTTTCATTTTTTACTGAGTTTAATTTTGTTGAACTGTTTAAAAGAGAGAAGAAACGAAATGAAATAAAATGAAAAATAAACGAAAAGAACGGTATTACGTGAACCGCGAGATATCGCTTGGGGCTCTTCATAATAATATTGTAGCCTACAGTGACGCAAGATCTTTGCAAGAAAGGTCTGATTGCTTTTTATCTCGCGCCTGGAATTTTCTGCTCCGATTTATAGTGTTTTTATTTTTTTTTCATTTTTTTCTCTATTTTTATTTTATTATAAATTTTTTCAACTCAAATCACTTTCTATACTATATTATATTTACGAATTGAAAAGTGAAAAGTTAGTTATAGTTTTCGAACCCTGAGAAAGATTTTATATTTTCCAAAAATTCTTTTTTTTTTCTTGAAACGATGTATTTTTTTTTCGATCAATGAATCTTCTTCCAGTTATTCTAATAAATTTACACTTTATTTTAATAATTGTTTTAATAAAAAAAAAATATTAAAATTCGTTTAAAATTTTCTGTCGTATAATATGTTTCGAAAAGAGTAAAAATTTTATATGCATTCTCTGAAAATCGATTTCAACTAATTTAATCAATATTTAAGGTTCTAAAAGTGGCGATAATTTAAAGACTGCTGCGTGGAAGCTGTCGCGTGCTGGTTTAGCGAGAAAATCGAAAGTCGATGGTTCATCGACGAGCGACATATCTGACGTACACGACACATCAACGACAAACGAAGAATCTATGTCGACTGACTTAGCATCTAGTAACGTAGTCTCGGAATCCCAATAAATTGTCAAAATAAACGCAGAAACACTTTTTTTATCGGTATGAATTTCAAAAAATAAATAAATTTTTTTTATAACGTGTATAAAATTTTTGTTTCTATACCTTTCTGTCGGTAAAAGTATTTAATTGATTCTTTGATGTCTGAAATCCCTGGAAATTAAAAAAAAAAATTATTTGAGGATTCTTATCAGCGTTATTGAATCAGAATGAGATTCACCGAACCAAATATAAAGTCTCATCTTCTTCCATGAGTAAATATATATGACTTTCAATTTAGACGGCTGTTTCCTTCAATCTCATTCTGTATAGTTACGTATTTATTTTATGCTTTGCTTGAAATTCCTTAGCATAAACATTTTCACGATCGAATCTATACATATATGTGTATATATTGGTTGAATCATTTTTATTATTATTATTATTATTATTATTATTATTATTTCTTTTTCGTATTAGAATTGTCTCCCGATATTTATACATTTTATTTAGTCTCGACATTGACTGGCAATTTATTATATACATACCTATATACGTATATATGCATAAAAAATAAAGATAAATATAAAAATTACTTTGAAGAGAAAATTTCAGTGAAATATCAACCTTTCAACACGAATCTCCTGCAACGATATAACTACGTCGATTTTTCATGATGGTAAGATCGTCGTAAGGGGAATCTCGTTTACTTTAACCTCTGGATCGGTGATATTGCGATATAAAATTGGTTGTTGTTTTTGGCATGGTAAATAGGAGGAATAAATAAATGAGTAAAATAGATGTGTGGTTTATTTTTCGATATTTATAATATTATAGCTACACCACGATTCGTGACGACAGCAGTAGTACAGTTAGTTTAACTGTTTAATCACCATGATGGATGATAAATAATTGCTTTATTTTTTTATATATTTTTTTTTTTTACGGAAACGTATACATATATATGTATATTGTGTAATAAACTTTTTCGTACGAATGAGCGATATTCAAAGTTCCAAAAGTGTAAATTGCTTTATGGCGTGTTTAAAAATAAATCAAGAATATATCTCACCCTAGATGGGGTATTTTTTCCTTAAAAAGAAAAAGCAATCTTTTGTTTTTTGTTTTATGAAAAAATAAAAAAAGAAGAATCTCTGCTTTCACGTTACTTATTATTATTATAATTTTTTATTTTTTTTATTTATTTTTTGTTTTTCATGACTATATACCGCGCTATTTAAACCACTCACTCACGCGTTAGTATATACATATACATATAAACTATATTCTGACGTCATTTCAGGCTCATCGTTTCAAGGGAAAAGCAATTTCGTTGAATAGCAAGGCAAAGACGTTGTCGCCTCGTCTTGTCGCGTGGTATTGGTCTTCGTCCGTCTTTTTCATCCCATTTTCATGCGTTCATTTTTCGTCTGTTTCTTCTTCTTCTTCTCCTTCTTCTTTATTTATTCCATCATTTTTTTTTTCTTTCGAGTTATATTCTTTTTCCGGACTAATCTACATGCATACTGTTCCCTAGTACCCTGTTCGGGAGTTATTCAAAAAATTTCAACAATCTTAGCCTCATACCCGATAATTTCACGAAAATATAAATCGTTTTTTATTTTTTTTTTTTTTTACTTTTTATATTTATTTCTTCACCTAATTTATTCTCTTTCACAAATAGAACATCAAAATGTACATATAAACGCATGAATACTAGAAATGAAACGAATCGATGTCTCCAAGTAGCCGAAAATATTGTGGTTCTTGAATTTTTGATTCAAATAAGTATAACATCGCGTGCTTGTGTTATACCTCCCTAGTCCACAATCCGTATTCGATCTTTCGACGCCGGGGATTCCCTTGGCTCACTGACCCACTGGCAGTCAGCGATTGCGTTCACCGCATCGGAAATATTAGCAGTTGCCCATTCGCAGGTATATCGACTCACGCAATCTATTCATGTAATGAATACTACCATGGCTCAGGGTAGGGCATATTATAGTATAATATAGTATAGTAAAGTATAGTATAGTATGTTTTATCAATTATTCACGCGAGAAACTGTGGCAGTCAATAGTCACCACATATGCATATGTATACCAACATCCACCAGAACTCACACTGTGATCCATATTATAGCTATAGCATACCGTATATCTAACTGCATTTATACAACCCTCCACTTTTTTCATTGTTTCATAAATTTTTTTTCTTTTTTCATGTTTTTTTTAACACTACGAGCAGTATGATACACCTACGCATCTATTTCATGTATTCATTCGCAGTTCTGCGTGAAAATAAAGACATATCAACGTACAATATATATTCATCATGTATACCTATACATATAGATATACATAATATAGCTGTATGTATCAGATTTCTATATACGGTAAAAGTACATCCTGGTCGAGATATATATATATATATATATATACGTATGTATAATCTGTAAACGTTACTACGGGATTGCGTATAAACTATTCACGTAAGGTTATGAATACCAAATGAAGAATGCTATCGCGGAATTCTCAACCGTTCATTGCATTTGCCGAGATAGTTTTGTCGTGTTCAAGTAGACTAAGATATATGGTAATCGTACTTTAATTTTGTCTTGAGTTAAAACCGTTTATTCATTAATGAGGTCATTCTTCGTTTACACTGTGTCTTAAATATTTATTTTTTACCATATAATCGTATAGAAATATATTATATTCAAATTTTCATTTCTAAATCTAATTTAAAACAAGTACCTTAATGCATATTCGAAAAATTTTTATAGTTGTATAATTTTTCCATATACATGTACCATAATATATGCATATACATATGTGGGTATATATAAAAATTGAAATTAGTACAATGCGTGTTTGAAAATATTTTTATGGAAATGATGAAGTGTATAATAATTACGGTCGCTGCAAATAGCTATGCGACTAACAACAGTACATTACCACAAGCTGTTTGAAATGGAGTTTTAGCATGAAACAAAATTTGATTGTTTTTAGTTTCGAGTGTACGTTAAGTAGTAGGTAATTAATTCTTACGCACGATACTGCAGGTTAAGCTACCACTCGAAATTGGTACCCAAGTACCTACGAGAACGAACGAGAGTTGTATGCAAATGAAATTAGCGTCGAACGTGTTACTACATAACGTTAAACGTACATAGTTGCATAATAAATTCGAGTAGCTTTCTGTCCTATGTAATAGTATGCGTTTACCTCATACCTATGTATATATGTACCTTAAACTATTTAACTAAACTTCGCTCGGTCACACTAGTTGACAATATTCTTGCTGTTTAATTAAACATTTATTCGATAAGCTAAGCGTTGAATAATTTTAAACAGATTAATTTTTAACATATTACTATTATTATTATCATTATTATGGATAATGAGAATAATATGTCCTAATGAAATTTTTTTTTAAAGATTTATTCGATAGATTCGCTATGTGCTTTTACAACTCCGTGAATAGTCTGTGACGAGGGATATTTCCATTTTTTTTTTTTTTTTTCGGATGTGATATCCTATAATAAATTTATCTCTGAATATACGAAAATGAAATTTCTTATCGATTTGTGAAGACGCCGCGTTTCTTACTGCGTCGATCAAGACGGCGCCAACGATTTAGGGAGCCAAAAGTGTTATAGGGCTTATAGTCGGATGTGACTTTCTTCTTTGCGGGAAGTGACGTCGTGTGCCCCTGACCTATCTCACTATCTTCCTTCCTTACATACTTACTTTCTTTCTTCTCGGAATTATATATTGCTGTCAATTTTTACCGTCATTTACAATTTTATTAATGCTTATACCTTCGCGATATACATAAAAAAATATATAAAAATAAACTGAAAATAAAGTCAACGTCGATCGGTTTATCAGCGAAATAATTATTTAAAAATCCTTATCATAGTATTAAATAATTAGATTAGATAGCAACTAATCCGGTTAAAGATGTAGTTTACTTGGTAATTTAACGGCGGATTACCTGTTTTCGTTTTTTTTGATTTCTTTTTCGCTACTACTTAATACCTATGGAGGATTTTGGAGCGTAAAACTTTGAGAAAATTTTCGAAACTCTTAGCCGAAAGGTATGAATTTAATCCTAAACGAAGACATCAATTGGAACATTTGTTGCAATAACAACTTAAGTTGACTTAAGTTTTGGTTCAATGAGATTTAAAGATTAGGATTAAAACCCTATCTTCTTCGCGAAGTTCTAAGAAAGTTTTAAGATAGTTTTATATAAAATTTCAATCCTTTTCAAAGACGAGTTTTAACTTATCTAAAAGTATAAAGTTTACTGCATGTTAGTTTTTTTCTTTAAAAAAAAAAAAAATATATGTCCTATATCCGCTTCGAGAGTATAAAACGTTTCTAAATAAATAGAAAAAAATATCACAGGAGCCCAGAATTTTTATTTTAATATTCAATGGTGCCACCGGACTTTTAAATTTTCCGTTTAAATAATATGGTGTCTTCTGATATTTGATTAGTTTTTTTTTTTTATACGTTCATAATTATCCGTTTTAAAATCTGAAACTCCGCAAAATTCTTGACAGTAACAGCTGCACCGACAAATGAGAATTTTTTTCAGAATTCCCAGAAGTTTTTTTATTCCAGTAGTATCCTGGTTAATTTCTGAAGGTTTCAGTTTAAGCTAATATATATTTAAAGAAAGAGAGGGAGAGAGAGAGAGAAATTTAAAACCTAAAAATGTACGTGTGACGATATCAAACTTTTCCATGTTAGTTGATAATACGTTATACTTTTGAGGTGAAAAAAAATTTTTTCACCGTCTCCTGAGATTAATTGTATCACAAATTGCTGCGCTAAAAAAAAAAAAAAAAAAAAAAAAACAAAAAAAAAAAACTTAAATTAAAAGACCCTTCTTGTAATCCACGACACGTGCATAAATAAAGTAGACAAAAGTCACGCAGAGGTTTGAGCAAATTACTTAGGTGAAAAAAAAAATCGAAAAAAGAACAAGGTAAAGAAAAAAAAAAAAAAAAAAATTGAAACGAGACGAACAAACCTAGAAATATTTTATCGCTGACCTCGTAACGTTGTAATGTTTTTTTTTTCACGCATGCCAATCGCTTTTAAATATTTAACAAACTACCTGGTGGTGACATATTTATATATATCGTGGGGGTGGCGATTTCGCTGTTGATATGAGAAATTCAAAACTGTACTTACTGGGCCGAACCATAACCGTAAAATTCATTATCTAAATTCTTTACGAGACTAAATCATAAAACTTTTTCAGTTTCAATACAATTTCGCACCCCCTTTAACGCGTGAGATGTAATCATAATCATTTTGCACCTTGTAAACTAAGGGGGAGGTGAAAAATGTGTCCGTGTGGTGACTTTATTGGATATTGCGCAAAATCCAAGAGTGAACGAGCGATGGTCGTCGAGGGAAATCTACTTATTATACATACGAACGTAATACATATATCTGTACATACACCGAAATGAAATTTCTCGAATTGTGAAGTTGCTGGAAAATTGGTGCGTTATTTTTCCAAGAGGTAGATTTTTCACCGTTCTTATACATCGTTTTTTTTTCACACTTATTTTACTCTGTTTTTCTCTCTCTCTTTCTTTGTTATTTGCGATCAGGTGTTCGTATCATCCTATTCGAGTGTGCAGGAGGCGAGAACAGCTCATTCAAGCAAATTTTTAACGTGCAAATAAATTGAAGATTCAAAAATTTACGAAACGAACGTGCGCCGCAGGTGAGATTGTCGTTTTGTAGATATGCAAAGAGTATACCCTATATCTCGCGGATAAAACGCTGCCCTTAAATATTACTGACGGTGGAAAAATAAACGAGATAACAAAACGAAAGAAAGAAAAAATAAAAAAAATAAAAGAAAAATAGACAAATAGAACTGCCAAGCTCACTCGATTCCGTAAATATATGTATAGGTAGAATACGGATTAGAATAACGTCCATTGAAAATATATACCGTATACCTTTCGAAGTGCAGGACGGGTCAGAACGTAACGATGTTCCTCTCGGAGTTTCTACTTCTATAGAATCGCACTGCTCTCCATAATTTTTCGACTTAACTTCAGGGCTGCCTGTTAAATTATTCCAAATCCCAGGATTTGCATTGCAATGGGACGACTCTAGCTTGGCTTTTCCGACTCAACTATACCTAAGTCTTACGCCTATTCTTTGTTACAAATTTTCTTTTTTTTTCTTAAAGTAAAAATTTACAGATTTAAACATTTTTAAATTTCTTTGACAGAGGTTGAAAAATACTTCGATTTTTTTTATACATCAGATCAATATTCAATTATTACTTTAAATGTAACTTTGACTCGTTATTATATTTACCCGTCGTTTTGTAACGCACATTTTTACATATGATATAATTTTTTTTATATACCTACACATAGGTATAAAATAAATTTAATTTCTGGCATGATATGGTTATAATATTAGGAATTTTACACGTTGCAAAAATTACATTTCGCTTTGCTGCATGTAGAAGGTATTTTGCATAAAATCCTTTCTCTATGCAAACGACGACACGGCTTGCGCTTGCGAGATAGGGTAATGCACTTTCTATTAAATTTTCGGCAGATATTTAGCGAAAAACTAATCGCATACGTGCAGCTGCAATAGTTGATCCCGCGAACTAGATATGTAGGTATGCGAAAAAAAATGTATATATATTCGCAATGATTTTTTATTGGGTCTTCTGGATATTTTCATTTAATAAAATTTTAAACATACATCTAATTGAATGTAAATTTATTCTATTATTAAGAAACTGCATTAACGTATATAAGTAAAAATCTTACTACAATTTATCGAATAATAAATTTTCTGTATATTTATTCCTCCATTAGCCATCAAAGGCTGCTTTTCAAAATATTGAAGTACAGCAAAGTGTTGAAATAATTAGTTGTCAGCTGATTGCGAATATTTAGTTCCTATATCTGGTGAAGATTGTAGATTCATATTCCAGGACGATGAAATCTTTCCTAATTACTTGTATACAATTTTAACGATGGTAATTTATCAACAGTTAATTAAAATGATCAAATTCACTGCAGGGATGGATTTACCACCTTATGAAATGCCAACGGATAGTTAGGTACTTACTCCAAATTTATTACCCTTTAAACTTTTTAATTTATGGAAGAATCGATGGGATATATAATTCATAAAATTACATTTCATATCTTTCTTTCATCAACAATCCGGGAATTATTAAGAAAAAAAATTAAAGTTACGTCTTATGAAGTTTCAGGCTATGTGATAAGCTGCATGTATGTACATACATACATACATACATACGTACACATACTTACGTAGATAGACAAAGAGAATTCGTTTTGCGAACGCCCGAAGCTCTCGAAAGTTTTTTTTTTTTTTGGTTTTTCGTATTTGTTTTCCTTTTTTTTCTGCTCGCCAGTAAATTCTCGACATATTGTATAGATAATTTAATCAAAGACTCAGAGAAGGATGGTTTGTAGAAAATGATTTCCTCGCTCTTTTTTTTTTTTTTACCTTACAATATTCTCGTGCCTCAGGACAGTTATTGGCTCGGAATAACGAAGAAGTCTTATAATAATTTTTTCTATACCACGATTAATAAAATATGGATTCCCGAGCCCGGCAAAATAAATCAATGTATAATAATAAACAACAGAAAATAAAGACACTGCACGCACAACATTTCCAAAGATAGTTATGAACGGTCTGAATTCACCAAATTACGTCCCACATTAGGTAAAATTAATGTTCAAATCCATGTCGAGCGAAAATTAAGGACAATTGGATCAATTGCGTTACTTGTCAGTAAAGTCTGGGCGACGCACGGGGTTAAGACCAAAGGCGGCCACCCCTTCTTATGTAAACACAGAAACGTTATTTAAACTTGAATTTAAATGAGCCGTTATTTGCAAAGGGTTGGTAGGTACAGTATCAAGATAGCAGCTATAA
Source organism: Macrophya annulata (assembly GCA_963924015.1). NCBI lineage: Eukaryota > Metazoa > Arthropoda > Insecta > Hymenoptera > Tenthredinidae > Macrophya > Macrophya annulata. Next base: position 17,921,863 of record OZ001261.1, read on the forward strand.
TAAAATAGTTTAAATTTGGCATGTACCAGAAATTTCCACCCTTTTAAATCTAACTAGATTAAAATTCCCTATACACCCCATGGTGTTGATGTTTAAGGAGGGACCGTTCACTCGTCCCAAATCAGGATTCTTTTCCCAAAGGTCAAGTTTACCGGGCTCAAAGATTCCCACTGTAAATATATGTATATCACGAGTCTAGGATGCCGAGTTCACCATCCTGATCCACGCGGCCGACGCCTTAACCTCGCCGTTCGCGAATCACCTAGCCAGAAGGTCATTGCTTGGTCACATTATACGTGTTAGCCCCCATTGAAGAGGGTGCCGGTGAACGTTGTAGGTTGTAGGTTGGTATACGTACGGAGGGTGTCGAGGGGTTTGCTCGATGGCGGGGGCAGTTGATGACGTCATACTAGGAGGAGAAGAGATCGATAGAGCCCAGCATCCTCTCTCTCTCTCTCTCTCTCTCTTCCATCGTCTATCTCCTTTGCTCTCTCTCTCTCTCTCTCTCTCTCTCTCTCTCTCTCTCTCTCTCTCTCTATCTTCCGTTTCATCTCTCATTCCTTTCTCCTTATACATCCTCTTACCTATGTATGTACATACATACATACATACACATACGTATATCTGTTTACCTTATGCATTCCTTTTTTTTTTTGTTTATCTAGTTCTTTTCTCTATTACCTCGTTTCTTTTAGTACCGATTTTTTGCCTGCTCGAATCAAACCGGAAAACTAAACTGTAACAACACAACCGAGGTGAAAAAATTGAGTCAAAGAAGATATTTGAAAATAAAATCGCGTTATCTTAAAACCCAAAAAACAAAAAACTTTTTACCCGATTTTCTATATATAAATAATTCACCCTGAACGTGGGGGTAGAGACGACCAATTTGACTCCGGTCATCCCTGGGACAACGACCCTCAGAGGAATACTAAATTGTAGATTTTTCAAATCTTTATTCACCGTTTTTTTTTTTTTTTTTTAGATTTTTTACACATTGCGAGTGAATTATATAGAGTGTAAATTATGAAAGAATTTTTCATGCCAAAATTCGACCGCATAAAATGGAACAAATTCTGACCATTCGTAATTGAGATCGAAGTAGAGTGCACATACATTATATAAACTGGACTTCTTAGCGGGTAGTTAAATTATGAATAAAGTTTTTTGGCAGTCATAAGATTCTTTTAACCAACTAGAATAATCCTTTAATAATATATGGGTGGGAATTCAATAGGAGAAATTTATAGTTCAGCAAAATTTGAGGTCGTCTTTTAGGGTTGGATATCATTTCTGAGAAGATCAAATATGCCCGCAGTTCTGGGGGTTAGGATCCCAATTTTTGAACCTAAGCTAAACCCACCCTTATAGTGGCTAGTGGGATCTCCGGTTGCAAAGAGCATACCGGCTGTTGTGGCTATTATTATTATTATTAAATCACCGGGACTATTCAAATTCTGAATTTTGCAATACGCCGTTGAAAAAGGTCCGATAAATATGTCGCCGAATGTTATAAGCGCGAATATTATATAACTATAGATATACTCTCTCAGCAAACTATGCTCATTGTAACAACCTCATAGAATAGAACTCAAACTTGTTTTACTTTTTCATCGGACAGAACTCATTCACTCTTATCGGTGTATTACAGTTTGAGAATTTTTCTAACTTGTTGAAGCATTTGTTGATATTGGATATCTTCCATGAGAAGCAGCAGTGGTCGAGAGTTTCCGGTCAGTTTCTATCCTAAATCACCGGTTGGTACTCCATCGTGAGCGCTGCTACCGCGATGCAATCTTATTTATATCCCGTCGCTGCGGTAGTAATCGATGGATTATTCGAGTAATACTTGTAAAAAAGTTTTTATATAACAGAAATAAAGAAAAATATAAAGAAGAAGAAAAGTGTACAGAGAAAATACGTGAAAATGGGATCTGATAGGCTGATCAGTATTTAAAATTCATAATTATGATATATTGATCGTTTCCTTAAAACATTTAGCTTATAGTGGTTGCGCTCTTATCTCTCATGTCTCGTTTTCCACTTCGTGTCCCGAAAACTCTTGCCCGGGCAAACAATCCCTTGTCGAGAGGCGTAACACTGTTAACACAACAATAAACCAGTACCACCCTACTAATTTTACGGTGAGAAAATCTGCGTTGTTATCATGACGATTTTCATATACGTACAGCTCAAGTTTTTGGTTTTTTACTTTACGTCTTATTAAAATCAATTACTTCGTTTATTGTTAAAAAATTTTTAAATATCGAATTATATTTGCCAATAAGAAAACTTGACTCTCTTTGACTTATAAAAAAAAAATATATTTATATTTTTATTGATAATAACTTGATCCTTAGGTCAAGATAAGAAATAGATAATAAATTTATGATTCATTTTTCTGTCAGGCTGATTATTTCTCGAATGATAAATCGCGCTATTTCATACAGCGAAAAATATTGAGATTGATCTCACTTTTGTTCTACTGCTCTTTTCTTCTATTCTCTACATCAGTACGCAGCTAGCTAGTAATATTTTTCCCATTTCACGTTATGAGTGTACTAAAAAAAAAAAAAAAAAAAAAAAAAAAAATTCCCCGTGCTATTCTTTCCCGAAATAGAATGAAAAATTACGGTTACATATTTTTGAAAGTTTAATCAACATTCAAAATAAATAAATAAATAAAAGAAACTCAGGGTTTAAATTAATCGTAATGTTCGCTAATCTTTTTTCAAGGAGCGTCAACTCGTGATGGTATTATTTTGTTGAAATAAAACGAAATATTGAGTCGCATTAAGGGTTATCCTAGATTAGCTGGGCGCGGCATCAACATTTTCTGGGTGCAGCACAGTTATCTGTATACTTATCGTCGAATGAGTAAAGACGACGCGACGGCGAGTACCTATGTCGGTGATTACGAAAAGTTTGATAATAAATTGGCAAATATATATCAGCGAAATGGTTTTCTCATCCGTAATTAGACTATTTGGAATAGAATAGTAGCGATAAAATGTTGGGATTCCAAATAATTTCAACGTAAAATCAATGCTCGATTATTTTTTGTAATAAAATAGAATAAACATAACTCTGTCGTGGAATTAATCCTACTACACCTTCCATGAATAAATTTTTGGATTCGGTTGATCCTCGGTCCTACCTAAGGATTAAAATATTCAAATTTCCAATTTTATCCGAGCAAGAATTTCCCTCAAGTTAGTCCCGGACTCCCAAAAATAGCGAATGTACTGTATATAATAAACGAATGGTGAATTGACGCTCGCGAAAATTCTTCCAGCATATAAAAGCTATCTCTAGGGGCTATTGTCTTGCAAATTCGATCTCCAGCCAGCCATGCATATATCATTCATTCGGTGGCTGGCTGGCTCAGAGAAATGGCGTAGTACACGCGACGCCTCAAGGGTATAGGGAAAGGTTTTGGCTAGAATTTAAGGATTCCAATAAGCCCGTAACAAGCCTGAGGGTCGGCTGCATAGTCGAGATTCCAGAACATCGAGATTTTACACAGCCATATTTGTCCTTTGCGAGAGTAAGCTATGTCAATAAAAGAATAAAATATATCTCACTGCAGCAATCTGGAATTTAATCGAGATATTAAATTTATCAAATTTTTGACTGCTGCTATATTTGTTATCAATTTATCAAACAATCACTGGATTAGGTATTATACCTATACGTAGCAGTTATACGAGAAACAAAGTTTAATCTCTTCTTTTTATTCCGTATACAGAATCCAACTACATCTTCTATTCGCTAGAACATGATCTGTGCTCGTGTTTTCGGAACGTGATCTGAAAGATAAAATCTTCTCCCCTTGCGTTATTTATTTCCGAAAAATTCTCGTCTGCATACTTCGGGATCGCATATGTCTTAAATGACTCTTATCCATGCACTAAAAACGTCGATAATTCTACCTGCACACGTCATAAACTTAGCTGAAAATTATGTTACAGATTTAATACCAAAATACGATATCAATTTTGTCTTCTCTTATGGTTTCCCAGTTCGAAAATCAAGTCAGAATTAGTACCAAAAAGTTTGTGATTAATCTCGAGCACGTGACGTAGAAGTTCGGATAAAGTTTTAGGGACTTTGTATAAAGTCTGAAGTTTGCTTACCCAACCTGATCCGTAAATATTCTTATACGACAAGTTCCACGACTATAACTGTACAAAAATTTATCCATTTTAAGAATGCGGAATATTATAAGAAATAAAGAAAGAAGTTCTATTTGAAGATTTCTTGACACGTAATATTTTAGCAAGAAGTATAAAAAAGAACCGCATAATGACGAACTATACTGCAGCTAACAGTGAAATGGCACGTTATAGTTCCTCCAAGTATGCATGCCGCAATTACGCGTCTATTGTTCTTCCAACAACCGCCCTACTTTCTATCCTTCACTACACCCTCTCAAAAGATTCGAAAAATAAAGTTGTCAGGATGCAGAACCCCGAAGCTACCGTGTACGACACAATAGCTGGGACACCGAGAAGGGGTTCCGTTTCGGATGAAAACTGAAAAGAATAAGGTGTGCGGGAGTGAAACTCAAACATTAAAAAAAGAAAAGTCTTTCCCATTATCACCCGGAAACACCTTATACACTAATTAATCATAAATTAGTTCCGACTCCCTGACTTTGTGAAAAGATGTATAAGCTATGTGTATTCCGCTCTTTAAAAACAAGAAAATTCCGAACTCGAACCGAATGAAAGTAAAACACAAAACTTCAACGAGATTGGCCATGCGACGATATATACGTCGTTGCGTATCTCTTGGGGTGCCTACTTCTACTTAGTTATATATACTTTCACCTTTGAATCTTCAGACAACTCTCGTTCCGTTGGTTACCAGACGATGGTCGTCCTCATCCCTATTCCTATTCCCATCCTATTCCCTTTCTTCAACGACATGGACGTATATTATTTCGGAAGCAATGACACTGTGTCACTTTATTATAAGGGTAACAGCAGCCTGGCCTGGCTCGGCGCCTTACGTCGAGTTCAGTGTCTGTCTATTAGCGGTCCTTTCTTAGTGATGGTAGGATATTGGAGAAAGACTTCTTCGGAGCTATTTTCTTTGTAATTTAATCCCGAAATGACAGTTTTGTAAATACATCAGCCAACTAGATACACTTTCGGACATGAATCATTTTTGCTACATATTGTATCAGGAGGTATGTATGTATGTACATACATACATACATTGAACAAAATCAAACAATTATTGGAGAGACAAAGCTTTTTTATTTATCACTTTTACTTTTTTTTTTTTTTTTTATCAACAACTTGATCTAGATTCTAGAATAAAGACGATTTGTTTGTTGGAAATTTCTCAATTTATATACATGGATATTTTCACTATCTAGAAACACTCTCAACACTGTTAGCTTTTTCTTTTTTATAGTCCCATTTAGGCCTCGGCGTTAAGATATAAAATTCAGGAAACTCTGATGTGATAGTCAGAGTTTAGAAATTGGGTAGGAAAAAAGTAGTCCCGTTCATGTATGTACACACGTGAAGAAATAGGAAAAGGTATTTGTAGAAAAGGTCGTAGAAATGGAATCGCATTTAGCGATCGTAGCACGGCACAAGTTGGCCTTTTTTAAAAGGATGGAAAACATCCAAGAATCCACGTAGGAAGTAAAGGTTCCGAAATCATAGCGTAAAATATATTCCATATATATAACTCTGGTAACCTGGAATGAACCGAGACCTGTAAATACCCTCGTCCATTCAGAGGCACGGAAAACACGTGACTTCGAAAACGTGATTTGTAACTTTTCATGGATTGAGATGAATGGACCGATGTTACTTTCGTTTTGGAGTAGCTCTCCTGATCATAATTTTCTTATCATAAATAATTTCGGACTTTGTTGCTTTGAATAAATTTATCAAAAGATAAATACGTTGAACAGTTTATTCCTATAACGAACGTACATACATACATACATAAACTGTTAACATAAAATACTAACGAAGTACAGTAATTAGTTTTCTGGAGAGTAATTACAGCTGAAAAGTTATTTCGAATACTTTTGAAAAATAATTTTTAAAATGAGACTAATTTACGATGACAAGCCGCGAACGAAGTAGTCCTAAGTTTTACCGAGTCGAGCTTAAAACTTAAGTTGATTTAAATGGGGAAAAAAAAAAAAAAAAAAAACTTACGCTTTCGTCAACTCCAACCCCTCTGAACCGAGGTGCTTATTTTTGGAGACCCCGTAACAAACACCAGACGTAACTTCTGTGGTGGAATGAGAGTGCAGAGAGTCAGAATTCGGAGAAGGACTCGCTCGAATGATTCAGACGCTGGTTAATTAGAGTGAAGCTTCTCTCCGAGTCCCGGGAGACTCTTCAGCGAGTTTCTCTCTCGTGCAGAACGTATATGAGTTTCATCTCTCATCCGTGATGTAACCGGACGAGGCGTAGGTACCTACTCTGAAGAGAAGAGGATTCATTGCCAAGCTTGGATGATGGAAGGCACGGAATGACTATAGATCTCCCTCGGGCTTGCACGAATTCGCGAAGCTGTTTTAAGATTGGACGTTTCACTCTGAAAGGTATGCCGCTTGCATGTCTCACGAAACTGAACTAAACTAAACGAAATGAAATGAAAAGTTTTGCAAAGGAAGATCCGACGGCAAAAAAACAAACATCGTATATGTATAGTAGGTGAAATTCCGAGCTTTATATGGGGAACTATATGAGTCACCTGAAAACTAAGTTATTCCGACTCCTGACTCAACACCAACCAGTTGAAAAAGAAGTACGATACTTTTCCTCTAACTCTTTAGTTATACTCGAAGCTAAAACCCTTTCCCCGTTTCCAAGTATCAGAGATTTATGGGTTTTAGTATTCAGAATTCGAGTCAAATATTCCATGCGCAGAACTCTGTACATATGTCATAATAGCCTGTGGTCAACTACGGACTAAAATTTTACTCCAACTGTAGAACCAGGCTATCGATTTAAATTCGGGTAAGAACTTGCGCTGAAAGGAAGTAGAAGTATTCACCAAAGTAGCTCGCTTGGAAGGTCTAAAAGGTTCGATAAAATCCAACTTTGTGAACGAAAGATTACACACGCTCTCCTCTGCTGCTGTGCCGGTAAGAAAATGAAAATTATTATTACTTCACCACGTGAATATATACTTTAAAGATTTTATAAAAACTAAACTTTAATCTGTAAAACTCCATAAATTCGATCAAAATAAAATCCGAATGTATTTTCTCATTCAGAAATCAAATGATCTGGGTAATGGCAATAAAATTAACGCATTTTCTTTTTTACCTCTAATTATTGCGTTCATGGTTAATTCGCATAAGGAAATTTTGTACAAATATATGTATGGGGCATTCCACGTCAAACCAGTCTGTCATTGGTCTGACCCTTCGGGATTTTGATGATCAATGGATTTTTTGGTTCGTTTCAGTCAAAAACGATACCTCTAATTTCTCGAAATTTTTCCGCCACTTTGTAACGGTGTGGCGACTTCAAATATCCTGAAGATGATCAAAATATCATGAAGATGGACATTTTTCAAATGGCTGAAAATTTTATGTAAAATCAGGGATTCGAAAATGCATTGTTTTGTCATGATTCGATAATGGGATAAAAATCCTTAGCATATATATTTTTTTTTATTTTGAATTTTCGTTTTTTAAACAAAAAAAATTTTTCTTGGAATTTATTTTGAATGATGATTTCTTATAGTGAAAAACAAAATAAGAAGAAACATTGTCTTGGTAAAATTCGATTTTCTTTTTGGTTCAAGAGTAGAACGAAAAAAGCGATTTTATGGATTTTCGAATTAAGCATCGCTTTCTTCGTTTTACTCTTGAACCAAAAAGAAAATCGAATTTTACCAAGACGATGTATCTTTTTATTTTATTTGTCACTACAAGAAATAATCATTCCAACTAAATTTCAAGAAAAATTTTTTTTTTTCAGAAAAGGAAAAATTAAAAAAAAACAAAAATACTAAGCATCTTCATGATTTGATCATCTTCAGGATATTTGAGATCACTACACCCTTAAAAAATGGCGGAAAAAATTTCGAAAAATTAGACGTATTATTTTTGACCTAAAAGAACCAAAAAATCCATAATTCATCAAAATCCCAGGGGGTCAGACCGATGACGGACTGGTTTGACGTGCCCCATATATATGCGAATCTAATTGCATCATCTATTCCCGATTATGAACACTTGTGTGTCAGACTTTGCTGATGTACATATATACTTGACGATAGAAAATTAATATCTTTTGATGAAAGACGAGAGAGAATCAGAGAGAGAGAGAGAGAGAAAGAGACTCGTTATTATATATCAGGTAATCAAAACTTTTAAATCGATATCTTTCTAATTGAAGGAGTAGAGCTTGCAAGAGTTAATAAGTTAGATTAGTTTGTTCCTAGCTGCTGTAATCCCCCTCGCTAAAGTAGTTAGAAATTGTATCATCTTCTTGAACCACTTTTATTAACGTGTGCCTTTATATCATCGATAAATCATCATTGTAATTATTAATGCATACTCAAAGTGTCGGTAAACTATGACATATATATATATATATATATGACATATATGTCACGTACTGTTTCGACAAGTGTACGCATAGGATAGATACGCCATATCAGTACCACGTTGCAATTGACATCGGTAAATGGCTATACATATATTTCGTATACCCGTAGCGATATCCAATCAAATTAACCAGAAAATCGACCATGAATTGTTCATCGTACCAAGCTGTCCGCGTTTAATTGCTCCCCTTTAATTACGAGTGACAAATTATCAGTCTCACCTTAGAGAAATTTCATCGATCATTCGACGTATGTACGTTTCGACGTTATTAAATGAACATAAATTTTTATTTATAACTGATATACGTATACGATATAATTATATGCAGAACTTTTGACGAATAGATACTGTGGATGCAGACTCGCTAGAAATTCTTTTCTCTCATTATGTCTGACCTCGATCGAATATACGCTGACTCTACTTTTTCACACTATTATATCGACAGCTTGCAGTGCAGGTGAGTGGCAATTCCTACATTTAAAAAAAAAAATTTTTTTCATCTAATAGACATAAATTTCGCTGAATATAAGCACGCAAATTTTAGAGCAGGTGTATATCCTTGTTATAATCCTTATAATTGTTTGTTCAGTTACGATTTTGGCTCCGGTGTGAAGCTTCTGCAGGATTATTATTTGTTATGTTAAGAAGCATGATATTAAACGGGATCTGTAGGTAATCCGTTGTTAATTCCACATACATACATACATTCGTAGTACATATATATATACTGTATACATACACATATGTTCTATAATAATATTTTATTTGTATACTATAATTAAATATCTTTACGTTATTCTGGCACTTCTGACGGTCGGTTACGCCACTACAGTTTAGGCATGACAAAAATAACCCAGACCCGTTGCATCGAGGGTATAAAAGCGGGGATCAGCGCGGGGGGGGGGGGTAGGTAAGCTAGTGAATGCAAATAGCACACTTTACTCTAATTCCAAGGGCAATTTCGTTCGCCACGACTTAAGAATAATCCAGCTAACCAGCTGTTTGCGTTATGCGTTACGGCGTTGAATTTGTTAGAAAAATATCTCGATTATACACCCCCAACCCTGAACCTGGACCTGGACCTAAACCTAAACCTAAACTTAAACTTAAACCCTCGCTTTAAACCCGGAAGGACCGGCCTATACGTGACCTTGAAAACTGAAGGGATAAAGATTGAATAACGCTAGGGTTGGCGGTTTGGTGACCGGAGAGAATCAGTCGATGATTGCATCGAGTTGGGAAAAACGAGTATCTTCAAAGTGGTCTTGATTTTCGCCAATGGACCCATGGGTCGTCTCTTGGGGACGAGGACTGCACGTGGTAAGATTTTATAAGGTCGAAGGTGACGTTTCTAGAAGCTATAGATGGTTCTTTAAGTATATCGTATGAAGATGCAATTACAGTATTTCATTAGAAGCCAGTAATTAATACTCCAACATAATTCCGGTAGTAAGAATTTTCAAAATCGACCTTTAAAATCTGTAGAAGAAATTTTTTATTAAAATCTGATTTATTTTAACTCGTGTTAAATCTAAATCAAAGTTATCTCTCATGTCCTACAGGTTTATTAATGAACCTTTTCATCTCTTACCAAGAGTTGTAACAGTGATTCAAAACGCCTGTTGTGGTGACTTTGTATGTAGCGCTTCCTCAAACTCGGGGCACACTGTACTGTACTGTGCAGATTATTTGATTTTTTTTATTCTTTCTTTCGTTCAGGGTATGATTTATGAGGTTAAGAACGTTTCTTATATATATGTATGTATGTACAAACGGGAAACATTCGTCATGAGCTAAGCGTAAGCGCTACCAATCTAAATTCAGTTGTGTCAAGGGTAATTATCTAATCATCAGCTTTTTTTTTTGCTTTATTTTTTTTTGTTTTTCAATTGAAGAGTTATAAGTTTCTGTAATATACAAAACAGGATAGTGATGTTTTCTTTTTCTGATCCTACGTTCTCACGCGGATATTTTATTCGCGTGAATCTCAAAATATATGATCAAAAACCTACCCAACATGCTTCTCTGCTTCTTCAAGTGTGATTGGCTTCCGCTCAGATAACTTTGTAGCACAACCCGTTGTCAAGTACCCCAGACTACACGGGGCTTAGGTTCCATGGATTTTTAAATCGCGATAAGCAAAGCCCAGAAGAGAGATGAACGCGGGTCTATCAGCTTATCGCATATGTCCGCCCATGTATCCAGATATATATGTATACATATAAGTATATGTATATATACATATATGGATATATCGTGGAATATACCGCGGGGATTTCCTTTTGGATGGTTAACCTCCGCCCTTTGCTCTGCTTGTTTTTTCTCTCATCCTATGTCGCCATGTGTAACATGCCATAGCGTTTTCTCGCTTTTCCTTATTAATATACGAGAATAAGCCTGAAGGGATCCGTATGGTTTACCTCCACAAAGCTTAATTCACTGGCACATGGCACTGAGAAAATTTCACACACTGAAAATCGGCGTAACAAAATCATTTAGCATAATATATGCCTATACCTGTGTTAGAGTTAGACCAAGGCACAGGAGATTCTCCATCGTTAATTCTAAACGTTAAGTATTTACCTATATGTATGGATAGAATAAAAAAAATCTAGTTATTTACTAAAGTTAAATTTATTGAAAATAATCTTCGTATATAAAGTTTGTCAATATCGTTTTAGTTTTCCGATTGATTAGATATTCTGCAATCACGGTAGCGAGGGTTGCATGGAGGAGGGCGTTGCTCGAGAATGGATCGTTCGGTGTAGTAGCTGGTTCTTGTTTGTTCAAAAGTTTTCAAAGTTTGTATGGTTCATTGAAAAACTCTGATTAAACAATTAACTGTCGAGAAAAGTTTGAACAAAAGTCTTTCATAGATCCAGATCGAGTATATCATCTAAACTTCTTACAAAACTGTATCATTTCGCAATATCTTACTTTAGGTCAAAGATTCGTCGGAAAGTGAGACCTTAGATTGAATTTTTTCAACTCCAAAAAACTATATACATATAAATGAACTTTTAAATGAAAGAAAAAAAGAAAAGAAAAATGCTTCATCGGTCTGCTGCGTGGTTGTTTTCGGAACCTGGAGAGCAACACGTCGCCTCAGTCGCCACTACGATCACCGCTTAACCGTGTTTTGTGGTACGAAATTGGAACACAACACTAATGTGCTAAGCCTTATTCTTAGAGCAAAGTATCATCGTTCGCGATTGCAGTGTCAGACCGAACGGGAGTTCTGAATATAAACAGGTGGTCGAGTTCTCTGATTTGCGGAGGCGACGTTGTGTCCCACGTTATTAATAACTTTTCAAAAATGTGTAGATAATAGTTTTTTAATTTTCTTTTTTTTTTTTTTTTTCATTCGCAGTAGTCAACTAATAGACAAATTTTTGCATCGACCTTTTTTTTTTTTACTCATTGTCAGCCTATCCGGGATGAAATTTTTTCGTTATTATATAATTCCGTACCGGACAGACAAACTCGACTGTAAAACCCGAAGTGAAATTCACATGATTATTTGATTAGCGTCACTCCTTTTTTCGAAATTCTGGGTTTCCTTTGTGTTAATCCTTTCTATAATTTAGGAATATTAACTTCAATTATAACAAAACGGATTAAACAGCGGAGAATTTTACGTCATTAATCGAGAGCCAGACATACTTAATGGTTAATTAATTAATTATAGCTGAAAAGAGACCAATTTATCGGTTGATGTGATCACGATAGCGTGATAAGCTTAGAGAGCTAATTAAATGATTAATTAACGAGTTTGAGCTCAAACTATCTCTAGAAAATTTTTTTTTTCATAAAATGTGTAGATATAAAATATTTTAATCTACGTGACTATACAGCTGAGGTGTTTTTTTTTTTGAGATGATAAAATAAAAAAGAAAAAAATCTGTTTCCCACTTATTTTACAAAATCTCTTACAAAATTCCGTTCGCAGATTCTTCTGGTATAACAATATTAATGTTGTGTCTATTCAATTTACTGCGTATATATCTCCCTCGCCAATTTCCTAACGTCACGGACAGATATAACTTAGCTGATACAACAACGAAGAGGTGTTTTTATTTTATTTTTTTCTTTTTCTTTTTTCGGAAAAAAAAAAAAAACAGAAAAGAATGAAAAAAGAAAACCGAAGGCCTTTTTTTCCCCCCGTTTCACTAGGCTCGTTAGTGCGTTAATAATTTCTCGTGCAAGTGCAAAGTCACGTGAGAAAACGCCGGGAAACGAACCCAGGGCGTCGAAAGACGGGCTCAACGTCGTCTCCTGGTTGAGTGGGTACTCGTAGTCTGTAAGAAGAGAACTCACAAAGTCTGTAGAACTCATCGTAAGTCTGTGCGAATGAAAGATTTTTTTACTTTTATTTATTTTTTTTTTTTTTTTTGTGTTTCATTTCAAACTCCACTTCGCGTCTTTTGGGTCGCCAAGTTTCGTTGTTCAAAGAAAACGCGAAGCCGTTCGCTTATCATATTTTTCGCTTTTTCTTTTTAATTGGCCAACTACATTTTCTCCTAGTCCTCGGGTAAATTTTTTTGGGATTTCTTTGTTCCTTCAGTACCGGTTTCTTTTTTTTTTCTTTTTTCTTTTGCTTTCTTATCGCGAAATTATTTTTCTTTATGCTTTAGAAATCGTGCGTGTTTACGTTCCACAAATCAACACTTTGATAATTAAATAAAAGATATACAGCTGCAGTGATATATATACATATACACGTACCTATATACATTTTAACATTTTTCACCGCGGAATTGTAACAAAAAATTTTCGAGATTATTCTGTCAAGCTACAAAATTTACACCCATAAGATAACACCGATTATTATAAATTTCTGAGAAAAGTTACAAACGCTATATTGATCATCCACGAAACTTACGTTACTTTGGGTTTAAACTTCGTATATAAGTACGAATAATTGCGAGACCACGCTTCTTAAAACCCGTTAAATGTCTAACTTTCCCTTTGTACTTGAGCCAGCTTAGTTCATTTCGGGTCCACAGCTTAAAACACAGGATTCGCATAACGCCAGTAGCAGAAACAGCATCTTTTTTTTCGACCGTTCGCTTGCCCTTGATCCTGGATCAGAGTGTATATACCTATATATATATATATATATATATATAGCAATATAGAATCCACTTTGACGCGATGACTCCACCACGATCGTTCATACAGCTTTTATTCCCATGTATCCGGGAATTCGAGCTATTGTTAGGGTCTATTCTTATTTTTTCTCCGCTGTTATTCAGGCCTTTTTCCGTGATTCAAAGAGAGAAATTTTATTTTTGTCCTCACGTATTCTTTCCTTTTTTTTTCTTTTTTTTCTTCATTTTTTTACTTCTTTAAGCTGAATTTACAAGGGTCTCAATGATGAGCGAGTGGTAACGAGTTCTATAGTTTTGTTACGACTTTGAATTTTGAAAAAAAAAAGAAACTTCAATTTTATCAATTAGTGTATGTCAATGAAAAGCTTTTTAAAGACTTTCTATCGCCTCGTATATGCATCCAAATCCACATTCTAACCACAAAAAAGAAGAAAAGTTACGAAGTGACCCCAGCCGTTTTCTCCACTTAGTCCTAAGGAATAATTTATTAAGTTACGTGTTCGTGAAAAACACTTGTCGGAAGTACAAATCCCACTCATTCAACAAAAAATTTCTACACATTTTCGACAATTTATTTATTCATGTCCTTTTCAGGGCTCTCAACATCAAAAAATCATACAATTCAAAAGAGAACGAGAAAAATAAAATTTTTAACAACAATCACGGGTACACAATTAGACATATGTCATTATACATCGTCCTACCTACATCCGCGCATTGATCGCGTTTCCAACTATGACATGAACTTTGTTGAATCTAGATTTCATCTGATCATATGACTAAAGTTAATCACAACATAATCACGTAACATCGTCATTTCTCTTTCGGATATTTCTGGATAAAATTAAGTTTTCATGAAATTTTGGATTTTAGAATTTTTTACGACGGTCCATCGAGGCCTCCTTCCTCAAATTTTTAAACTAAACGCTTTCAATCCTCGCCATCTATCTTGGTGTCATTTTTAGATTCAAATTTAAAGATTCATCAATTCACATCCCCATATTTCGAAGCATATTCTTTCCTTAAGGGACCCATCTTGCTCACTTTTCCCCTTCACACTCGGTGTAAATATTTAATAATTATACGATAGTATATCTAGTCCAATGTAAAGTAAACAAAAATCTGATTTTCCGAAAGTTTTTTCGTCTATTCCCATTAAACTAAAAGAAAAAATGAAAACATGGTTAGTCTTCGTTATAAGCTTAGCTCGGAGATAAACGCGTTTTTTGTTTTTTATTTCTCATTTTTGTAGGGTCGCTAAATTTCCCGGTGATTTTATTTATGAAGTAGGAAAATTAATAATAGCTAAAAGTTCGTTCTCCGTTCCTTGTTGAAAAAAACAGAAAAAAAAAAAAAAAACTGTGGGAGTAACATAACTCATAGATTAGGTATGTTTGCTAATATATTCTATGTATTTTTAATGCTCTTCCGTTTCAACTAATCATCGATTTTTACAATCAGTATAAATTCTGAAACGATTGCGTGTTGTTTCGCGCCTCATAAATGGCAATTCAAATTAAGAAATCGATAACGTTAACGACCGTATTTTTTACATTAATTCACACAATTCTAATTTTTCATTTTTCAAACGACAATATAAATTCAAACGAGAAGTTTAACGACGTTTAGGTATTCTTGGTAATTCTGAGTTGTGTGATGCAAGTCGTGATACCCGCATAGTTGTTATATATATATATATATATATATATATATATATATATATATATATATATATATATATATATATATATATATATATATATATATATATATATATATATATATATATATATATATATATATATATATATATATATATATATATATATATATATATAAGGCAGGTCGGGGTTACTAACCCAACTGTATATTGTTGAGATCTATTTCTGTGTGTCTGCTGACGTGCCTCGTTCTATATCAGATGTAAAAATTATATTCCAACTAAATTAACTAACCTATACTTTATGGGCTGTTATAAACGATTAATTTCACCTTTTGCACGACCATTCATAGTTATGTATTCAAAAACCGAAATTACATTAAATAAACTGTAATATATCAGCTCTAATACTCATCTAGATAAGTATTCGCGCCCGAGGGACCCCACGCAGGTAAAATTTTATCATTTCGTTACGAGTTATCATATTTAATGATATTGTAATATTTCTCCTTATCTACGGTGGGCATGACCGTTATCAAAATCGGTTATTTTTGTATGAAAATTATTTTCTATAATCAAGAGAAATTTAATTGCAGATCTGATATACGAGAAGAGATTTTTCTAATTATCATATACATATACCTATACGTATATATATATATATAATATTCAGATGTATATATGTATAATACGACATGGGAATTAGGGGATGCTGTGCAAATATTTTATAAGCTTGCGACTACCGGGGATCTTTTTTTCAAACTCATGATTATAGATCATTTCAGAAAGTCCGTAGGGGATGTTGAAGCTGAATAAACGATAAAGTCCACTCGCATTTCCACGCGGGAAAAAGCTTATTGGGAGTTTGAGTCAGCGGACGATCGATAAGTAACCAATAATATCCAAAGATTCTGATAACGGTTAATCCTTATTGCCTGGCAAAGGACGGTTATAAATTTATTTAGTGATGTTCGAAATTGAAAACTGACCATTCATATTTAACGTGAACAGTTAGTCAGATTGAGAGGAAACAATAAAGTTACAGTGAATAGTAAGCCTTGATGAATTTGTGGCGTCAAAAATGTTGGCTAAAATAGAGGAATTAATTTTTATATTCAATGAAACGTACATGTCATTTTTTATTTTGTATATATCAATCATGTCGCGAAGATCGAATCCGGATAAATTTTTTGATTACTTAGACGGCGTTATGGCTAGAGATTTGTCAAAGTTCTTTCTTTTATCATATTTTTTTTTTTTTCTTATTAGAAGTTGAGTCATGATTATACGAGACGTCAGTCGTGCCTTAGCTGTTCCTCAAAACTTAGTGTGTTGTATTATTTTTGACATATTATCAGCCTGGATTCAGATTTCAAAGGTAGAGTTTTCGAGTTTAGAAAAGATTCTAATAAGCTTCGAAGTAATACAAAGTTTAAATCGCTATATAAATAATTGTATTGATCGATCTACTTGATCAATTTTTTTTGTCTTCTTCTTATATATGAGCGTGTTATCATCGTTGTATAGAAAATGAGAAAGAAAACAACAAAATATATATGTATAAAATGAGACAGGAAATTGCGGGTACTAGATCGCGGAAAGTAGTTTGATTGCTTTGGTTTCCGACGATGTTCAGATTGCCGAAGACTGATCGGATCATAAATTTTTTTTTTTCGATTCTAAAAGCCGCAGTAGGATTTATTTATTTTCCCATCTCGAATATCCAAAAAAAAAAATAACAGAAAAAAAAATATCTGAACGATCTTAAAGTAAACTTTTTCAAAGTATTACCATTTTGTTATTTACAAAGTTTCTAGCCCCCGATTTGCCTAAGCTTCTTTTAATCGGTCAAACAATTTCGAGATACAATGAAAATAATATCTACCACGAGATATATTGTATAAAAAAAAAACTAAGATCAAACGATTGAAGAATTCTGACTTTACTTGAAAAAAAAAAAAAGAAACGGATTCTGTTTCAAATAGCTTGGGTCGACTGGTTCAGCCGTTTTGTCCGTATTGTTATTCATACGTATAAATATAACGTCGAGAGTACGTATAGTGGAGAATCTAAATGTATATAGATATATGTCGTTGAACTGTACAACGATTTGGCGTTTGTTATATATTCTACAGCATTGAATGTATCTCGTAATGTTTTATGCGGTATTGAGACGATGCCAAAATTCAGAAAAGGCGATTTCTAATGTAAGCGTGAGCCCACTGGCATGTCAACTCCGGTTATTTGCATATTGTTAGAGGAAAACCAACTCGACAATTAATCATAAATTCAAACTCTCAGGGGTTTTCAGAATTCTGTCAGAAGTTGAAAAAAGAAAAGAAAAATTTTGTTTACAATAGAATAACACAAATATGCGAATTATAGTTACAGTGAGTTATCCAATTTAGTTGGTGGGGTTAACTAGCCTCGTTGTTCATAATTCGAGCATTAGTGTTTCTACTATAATTTTGACTAATTGGCACGAGTGGTACCACAAACGTGAAGTGCTGTCTGCCAAAATTATGTTGATTTGTTAAGAGTCAGACGTCTGTGGTTAGTCAGCCAACAAGCTGTTAAAGACGAATTAATAATTTTGATTACAAAGGGTTAAATGTGAAACAAATTGTTATGAAAATTGTGGGTCTATTTGAGCTTGAGGATATTCTCGATCCACGTCACGACAAACGACAGCTATTATGACTCACATATACATATATTACAGATTCTAATGCATTCTGTGGGTTAGTGGAGCAGTAAATGGCGTGTTATTAGTAGACCAGGGGTTACGTGGAAGGGGAAATCCAATAAAAATAAATAAATGACAAAGAGAAAGATAAAGAGAAAGAGAGAAACGAAAGGAATATATAGACATAGAGAGAACAGGAATTCGATAACGAGCATAAACAGACTTTAATAAAAATGCCGCGTGCTACGAACAGCCATTAAATATATAAAGGGTTCTACCTAGCTTGCACGCGATATTATGTGTCCGTTAATAATTCACATGCTTCACCTACAGATATACCGTGAATGACAAAAATATAACGTGATAGTTTTGCGTGGGAAAGTACAGCGTGAATTATAGAAATTCTAACATATAAATTGTCAGTAAAATTATAAACAGTATATTTCTTTGTCGAGACATCAGTGTGAGATAAAGAAAAAAAAAATCAGAACAGAAATCTCTCACAATATCTCAAATATAATTATTTAACCTATATTTCTTCATTCAAAAAGTATTTTTTTCTTTCCCCCCCTCCAAATGAAGACGAGTACATTTTTTTTGGAGCACTTTTCTCAGCGTAATTAGTACATATCGATGAAGAGAATTCTCTGGATTTATATCGTTAAAGGACTATGATTCGGTATATACTTATAGGTATACAGTTCGTCATGAAGAGTGAAGTTTTAACACTGCGTGATTGAATAAATATCAAATTTTCGTTTTTTCCCCCCTACACTGGTCTACGATGATAGTTTACTACTGATAAATAGTTTGAAATGTAAGTATTTGAGTTAGTCAGTATTTAAGAGTCGTTCTAGCAGCCCATAAACACACCCTAATGTTTAAATTTAAGAGTAGGTACACAAAAGACAGACATTATATTACAGTACTGGCTTTTAAGGTCGGGCCACTAATAGCCAGCTAAGTAACCTTTCGGTACTAAAGCTATACGTATAGTTCGACAACGGCAGTAAAATATAAAAAAAGAAAAAAGAAAAAAAAGCCGGAAAACAGTTTTTCGGGGTACCTTTCATCAACAGGAAACAAGTATAGGTTTGTCAACGGAAGAAAAAGTATAAAAAAAGTAATGAAAAACGAAAGAAAAAAAAACGTCCTATATATTGACAAACAATGATTTTATACAGTGAATTTCATCCCCATTCGATCTGGGTATATTTACAATTTTTTTTATTGTCATTGGCAAAGAATGTCTTATATACTCTGGAGAACTCTGAAGAACATGATCTTTCATGTAGAAAGTTAATACAGAAGAAAAAGTATAGGTTTGTCGGTAAAAAATCGAAAAACCGATTCATTTCCGGTAGAACCAGAAGTTCAAATTAAACGAGACATAGAAATTTTTCATGCCCATCGTTCAGATGTAAAGTCCTATGAATTTCAGATTTTTTCATCGAGCCGTTTCCGAGATCGTCGCGTAAGATTGTTGAACAGACTGACAGACAGACTGATATATTTTGAAAAACTTGTTTTTTTTTGGATTCTACAGGGTCGAAAACGTAAAGATTCGTTGAAATTAGCAAAAGTCATTTTTCGACCAAAGTTAATACTTTTCTTATACCACCGTAGGTGATGAAAAAACAAAAAAAAAAAAAAACTTTTACCTCCAAATGAAATTAAGGCGAGGACTTATACTCGTACTATTTGTTCAGATAGTTTTTTTTTGCAGGTACTTTACCACATCGTCAGTCTGACATTGGGGAATTTTTTTTTGTGTTTTTTTGTCATTTTTTTTTTGTTTTTATGCTGCGGTTTTCGCGTCTGGCTTTAATGCCCTAGACTCTTAGGTATAGACATTGACTAACTGCGCGGTACGGTAAGATCGATGACGATACGAATAAGTATGCCTTTTGTATCTACAGACTCGCAATCGGCAGCAGAAAACGCTGTAAACAGTGAAATCGTAATTAAAATTACGTTCGTTGAATATAGTAATGAAATTTTGAATGCAATTTTTTTTTTGAAACGATAACCGCGATACTATATATAGAAATACTCACGTTTGAGGACTCTGAAAATATGCGTATCAATATTTTAACGTTTATAAATTTTTAACTGATGAGAGATTATTTTTGAGCTTTTGAACTTTAGTCGCTTCGGGAATAAAACAAGAATAAAAAAGAAAAAAAAAAAAAATGTTTTCATCAATATAATCCCTTCGCGAATAGCGGAGGGTTCAACGTGGACGATAATATGTATAATACGAGTGAATGTTCGTCCATAAAGAGCGGACAAGACCGAAACCGTTTCATCTTCCGGTTAAACTGGTATAGACTCCAAAAGCACCGACGAATATTGTATTCAGGGCATGGCAAGGGAGAGTCATAACTCACATGATACGTATGTATGTATACCTATGTATGTAACATACATATATACATACATACATACATACATACATACCTATATATACCATGCTGCCATTTTTCTTTCACGATTTACCGATCAGTTTTAGACCTTTTTGACGCCGCTATGAAACCGTAATTTATTGAACCGATGATGTCTTTCTGGTCTCCGATTCGGAGCTACTGCAGTCTGATAAGTTCTTCCCAGAGATCCCTATTCACTGGAATCAATGAGCGTTCGGATACAAAGAAAAAAAAACCCCAGTACACACAAACACACCATATTTTTAGGGAATTCTTTTAATGGTTAATAATTTTTTTTTTTTTTTTACCTTCTGTCACATATTTTTTAGATGTTTTCCCTAATCCGCTAAAAACCCAGGGTATGCGAGATGAACAGTACATATAACACGCATTTTACCTGCATGAACCACTCTATTTTATATAACGTGTACTCGTATCAGCCCATCCATCGGCAATGACTCTAAATATGTAACTAGTGTGAGTGCGAAGGGGACTTGTCCTGGATACGTTCATTTGTTGGGGGAATCGTGGAGAGAGATATTGACGCGGTGGAGAACAGAATTCGCACTTTTTCAATCCCACCTCTTGATGGCGAGGGGAAACCGCGTACAAATATATAGATCCTACACACACACACACATACAGATCACCTATATACTACACGATACTTCGCATACTCATACATACACGCAGCTACACATCCATCTTGATTTCGGTGTATATCATGTGTGTTAGATTGAATGGATTGGGCGTATAACGATCAGTGGCTGTTTGATGTTGCAAAGTATTTCGAACGCGTTTGATATTTGTCTAGAAAGTAGGGTTTGTGGCAACGGGATCCTGAGATAAAAATTGGCTTACAAGAAATTCAAGTTTTCTCTTTATCAAAAAAATGAGTAAGTACCTACCTATTATTATTATTATTATTATTATTATTATTATTATTATTTTTTGTTCATAAGTTACATATAAGTACATGCAGCGAGGAACAACACATACCTGTAAGAGTACTCCTTTAGTAGCTAACTCTTAAATTATTTCCCACTCTTGAGTTCTCTCGACATTTTTTTAATTTCGTTTTCTTTTTTTTCTTGGGTTTTTTTTATTTTTTTTTTTTTTCTCTTTCGACTACCTACTACCGCAATTTTTTTCGCCACTTGCACCTTACGAGCCGGATAAAGGATATCAGGTACAACGAGAGGGGGGGGGGGGGGGGGGGGGGGGGGGGTGAACTGTATTCACATTAATGTTTTGAAAGCTTTATTTTCTCACTTTTCAATTTTCACATCAGCCGAGATATGACGTGGAAATTTTACCGGACGAGATTTATGAATAGAGCTGTAAATTATAAATAAAAGCAAGTCTTCTATAACGTCGACAGTTTTCTTTTGATCGTGTGGTAAGAAAAAAAAGAATAATGGGAAAAGATTCTCTATCTTAGATGGTGAAATTCATATTAAAAAATCGGTAGTTAACTGTAAACGGTCAGAATAATAGTCGAACATATAGAATTGTAGATTTTCTATAGCATCGATAAGATACAAGCACATTCATTCGTGACAAGTTGTACAAATTGAGCGAAAATCTGATGATTTGGACACTTTTTTTTTTTGCTCGTTCTTTTTATTTCGTACCTTTTTTTCTCTCAACACCCGATCACTTATTTGTTCCCCGTTTGACCGAGTCGAAAATAAATAAAAATCCGGCTAACCAATCGTCCAAAAATTCAATCAAGATCCCACCAGGATTTTCCCGCAGCAACTCTTACGGCCAGTTTGGCAATGTCAGTTTCGTTCGGATGTTTCAGCTCCAATATCCGCAGGGAACAAAACACGTTGAATAATGATTTTCCCCGTTAAGCTGCACAGATTGTTGTTCCACGACTCGATAAGTGTGGTTTCTTGTTTCTCGGTTTTTCGTTTTTTCTTTTTTTTTTTCGTTTTTTCTTTCTGTCTTTTTATTTTTATTCGTATTTTTTATCATTTCCGTTTTTCAATTGGAAAGTGGATCGATACCGAAAGGTACAAAAGTGTTTTGTTGTATATTATTGGACTATGTTACGTACACACAACGTTTATTGTCACTGACGCTGCATTCTGTCTGTTCTAATCCAGTAAAAATGGATATATGGAAAAATCGTGGTCCGTATACCATAAATATTCATGTGCCTAAGGGCTCAGAGTATTTTTCACTCTGTTACTAAACACGAATGACGAATGTGACATCGTGCTGTCCAGTTTAATTCGCTTGATAAAAAAAAAAAATTTTCATTTGTAGTAGACTTTCAAATTCAACGATGAAAAATAGATCTTAAATTCGAACCACAAAAAAACAAGAAATAAATTAATCATATATCGCAATTGTCGATTCTTCAATTCTGGAATATAATTTTTTTTTTCCCTGAAACAACGGTACGAATTATATTTATTAAATCCTCTTCTTCCCAAGGGCAAAAAGCACTCACAATTAGTCTGCCCATGTTTCTTCGAGTGATCAATTAGATTCTTCGTTTTTCTGCACCGCTTTTTTTTTTTTGTTGTCATAAGAATTTTATAATTATGAAAGGAGATCAATTATTGATTTATACGTATAACCGATTAATAATATTGAAAATCAAAATTTAACTACCTGCGATTATTCACTTGGTATAATAATTGCTCTGAATCAAGTCCGAAATTACAAATGTTCATCCGATTCAGTTTATCAGTACACATCGTGGCTCTACTGCAACATGGAGACGATAACAATCAGTTGATTCATTTCATGATGAAGAAATTCCAACCAATGTGTTTCAATTTGAATTTTAGTTGGATATTGCTGCAGACTCCGAATGATCGAATACGTCATAAATTTCCCACCAAAGCTATTATGAAAAATTGAAATGTAGTACCTATACTAGTCATGAATTTACTACGTATTTAAATCGCCTACAGAAATGTTAAAGGGTTGTGTTGTTTAGACAAAGTGTGGTTCGATTTTTCCGTGGTCTTGGGTAATTCCCACAAAAGTACTCTAGTGGCTAGCCGAACGCGCCGCATCCGTTTACTTTCAACCAACAACCATTCAAGCTGAAGAGTGCTTTCAGTGGCGAGAAGTTGCGGGTCAAGGGCCAGAGGTTCGTCTATTGTTTTCTTAGCCATTTCACATTCGTGATAGTACAGTGGATATCTAGTTGTGTAATTCGTAAATCGAAATAAGTATCAAGTTTTTACTCCTTAAAAAAAAACAAAAATTAATAAAAATTAAAAATTAAACAAAATTACCAGTTCCAGTTCTCGGTTAGAAATTTTTAACGAAAGAGCGGAGTGGATGATCTTATTCCACTCTTATTTATTACTATTCAGTACCTACTTCTAGACGTTTCGGGTATTTTAATTAGAGATCATCACTTGTTTCTGTGTTGATGACAGGCCTGTCATTTACACCTGAGCAACTGTCGCGAAAACTAAATGTAAACGAGTTCTTTTTGAACCGCTTTTAAAGCAGTGAAAGGGTCTTGAATCTTTAAGATCTCTAAAGGGATTCTTCACTTTGAAGATGATAAGTACCGAGGCGGTTGGCATCCTCTGGATATAGATAAAGCTTGTAAAATTGTACACGTGATGCGGACCATGATGCGGCCGCGACAAAACCAGCAATACAAAAATAAATTTTTTTTTTTTAATTTAGTGGAAATTGCAAATTATAACGTGGATCGCTTTTCACATTTAGCTTTTCACACGTAGTTTTTATCACACGACACTTGGGATTTTAGTCACGTTGAATTGGGAGGGGGGGGGAGAGGTTCAGTAAGTTCTGTGAAAAGAATAAAAATTCAGTTCTCTCGCGACAAAAGACCAACCTTAGACACAACGACGATGAGACGAATAACCAACCTCAAATTCCAGGATTGTATCTCACGGGTTTTACTTAAAATAAAAACTTTCATTTTCCCTTATTTCTCAGAGCACGTACGCCTACTTCTTCTCTTTTAAACATCATGGTCTTCATTTTCTTCGTAAAACAAAAAAAAAAAAAAAAACTTTCTCTTTTAAAAATCCACTCCGTTCTCGGTATTGTTACAATCCCCATCCAAAGAAGGGAGGAAGATTCGAAATCGACGTCGAGAGGATTAACTATAAACTTGAAGCCGCAACAAACTTTCTTCTTACTTTCGACCATCAATGAACGACGTTCTTCCTCTCAGTTTGTCTTTCATCAGGGAATTCAGTCGTATCTTTTAAGTAACCAATCCCCATCTCATTTCAAACCTACAATTTTTTACTTTTTATTTTGACTTTAATGAATCTTTTACGTTTCACGTAAAATTCGTGAATCCTTATATATTGCATTAGCATAAAAATGAACGGAAATCTCTACATCAATGAACGACAATAATCATTCAAATGATTATTATTCACCTCGACATCTTTCAAGTCGATATACCCACTTCGTAACAAAAAAAACAAAAATAAATGAAAAGTCCCTTTTCACGACAATTTTACTTTACTGCAGGAGTAAAGATCAGCGGGGGACAATGAGTAGATACATAAGATTTGTTTTTTAGTATCTATATAAATGAGAAGAAAAAAATCATAAAAAATAAAAAGTTTTTTCCCTAAATATGGTAACAATATGCGTGAAAGAAAGATGTTAATATATGTATATCTCTTTTGTTGACCTATCAATTTCACAGACCTAGTCCAACTCTCATCACGGTCTCATGCAACGCGTAGCTATCTAAACCCACCTACTTTATACAAAGTTTACGGAAACTTGCCAACTTGCTATTTCAAGTTGAAGATCTACCCACGCGAATACATATATTATATCGATGGTATTAATAACATTAGCTGAAAATCTCTCTCTCTCTCTCTCTCACTCTTTTTTCAATTCAGTGTCCCCAATACATGGTTAAGTTTCATGGAAATTTTTTTTACTATTCATCATCCAGACTGGATTGTTCGAGATTTACCGATATTTTATACATTTTTTATTTCCACTTCTTTTATCCTTTTTACTTTTTCTTTTTCTTTTTATTGTTTTCAACCACGAGACAATAATTTTCGTCAATTTCGTTATAATTCCAATTTTGTTTTCCTTCTTTTTATTTTTTTTCTTTTTACTCTCGCGTCCCTGACGGTATGAATATAGAATGAAAAAGTGGATGCAGAAAAAGAGAGAGACGAGTTGATAGACTAGAGTTATTACTGGCGTAACGAGTTGGACAAGGATAGACGAGGAGGCCATCTATCATACGATGTTATCCGTCAACAACTGACGTTTAGAAGTCGCTGCTTGTACTGTACATCTACTTGAAATTTTTCGAGTGAGTAAGGGGCGGAGAGAATCTCATTTCTTGTTAATTTTTTAGACAGATTTGTACGTTTTTTTTTTTTTTCTTACCAGTTTTCGTGACTAAAAAAGTTAAAGATTTGAGCAGCGATTACATCAAGCGTTTGTGAACCGGATTTGTAGAATCTATTTGACAATGGATTAATTTATTACGCGAATGTTATATAGTTACCAGATTTATTAACTCGCTTATGAGTAGGTACTTTGTTTTCTTAGTAAAAGATATAAATACTCTGTCAGTATATATACTGTGACGATTGTATATAATGTAATTTAATCATATAACGACAGATCACGAAACTAGAAATTGAAGAAATTTATTACCGTATATAACTGTGCCTGTCTCTGTCTGCTGTTATTTCTCGAACACAAATAATCGTTAATGTTAATAAAGAATACTTTCTGAATTATACGAGGTTTTCATTCAGTTGGATAAAATTGCCATTCATAAAGATGAAATTGGTGAAATTCTATACAGCTGAGGAATATATAAAAAATCTTTGTGATTAGGCGAGATACTGAATTTATGAAATTAATACAATCTGAATATCTAAGAATGTTTACGGCTCTTTTTTGTTGCTAAATCTAGCATCGGGTGTTAGTACAGTTAAATGATGGATAGACAAACGTTAAACGCGGTTTATTGAGGCTTTAGTTCAACAGCTGGTTGAAGTAGCAGAATAAATATTGAGTGATAGAGTTGGTTTTTAACGGGTCTAAGAAAATTGTGGGGGAAAAAGAAAAAACTATGCTAGGAATTACTACCACAGATTTTAATGCTGATGTATAATTACCTTGATAGCCTATAGCTATTAATCAAAGATATTTTAAATCGTTCGTATACGAAACCCGTAACCATTTACGATCCCATTTTCAATCGGGATTAAGAATAGAATTTTATTATGATGTATCGATGGCTCTGCCAATATTCATTTCAATGATATATATATATG
This sequence comes from Macrophya annulata, assembly GCA_963924015.1. Classification (NCBI taxonomy): domain Eukaryota; kingdom Metazoa; phylum Arthropoda; class Insecta; order Hymenoptera; family Tenthredinidae; genus Macrophya; species Macrophya annulata. Next base: position 17,948,635 of record OZ001261.1, read on the forward strand.
TATATGTATAGATAATCCGACAATAGACATCAGTTCTACGAGTAGATATCATTTGCCAAGAAATTAATCAGGCTTTTTGTTATGTACGGCTGAATTCAAGATCAATTCTCTGAATTTCATTTTTGTACATTTTGCTTTTTTTTTTTTGTTGTTTTCTTCTTACATCGTATCATCATTCGAATATACCTATGCAACGTTCCTACTCGTTTTTACGAGGCTTATAGAACGTTGGAAACTAGAACGGAATTTTTATAAGGTTCGAATATTTCAGAGTTGAAAATTATGCAGGCCCTTTTCATCCTTTGGTCGTAAAGTAAATACGAAAAATTCCTCTCCGTGATAAGTAATACTAAATCCTAAACGTCAAAACTAGGTTGACACTTCATATACCGACGAAAATTTCTTGTCGAAATTTAATCACAAATATTTTCTGTAAGTATATTATACATGTACAAGTGTACATGTTCGATTAACGAATTTCCTAAAATTCAGTAATTAATAATAAGTGATAATTCGTGGTGGTTCATAATTTTGTCGACATTGTTCCAAAACGATTTCTGATTTGCAAATTATTTATTTATAGTTCAATGTCTTTATCGCGTGAATGATGAAATTGAGTAGGTAGACAGGTATTTACGTAGTTTTTAGTATATATATATATACACATATGTATTAGAAATACACCCACGTATTTGCAGATTTGTGAGATTTTTTTTAAATTTTACTGAAACTGCGTAGTGTCAGAATTGTTTATTCATTTGAACTTGACTCCGTTTATGATCCAATGCCGCAGTGGAAAAAATGGATTACAGATGGCTCTAGATAATTTTGAGATTTGAGTAAAATCTACACGTATATAAAAGACTTAGTTTTATTCACCTATAGAATTCCTCTGACCTAGTATGCTCTTAGACATTATAAAACTTGGTAAAAGATGATTTTTGCGACAGTGTGAAAACTCCAATAAAATATCTCTTCAAATGTCAACCCCAATCTATAAATTCAACATATACATATATAAGAACGAGGTCAACAACCAAGTATTCGAGTTTTTCTATAATAAAAAATATATCGTCTTCGATTTTCTTTTCAATTTAAAACCACTCGGTATCACGTGATAACGATCAATGGCACTCGATAGATCGTCAGACTATTTGCACAAGTAATACATGCAGTCGTGCATCAGGAAGGAAACGTGTTAAAATTTAAGAAACTGTGACTTTTCGATAAGGTCTTAGATCTTATATCACAGCTTACTGCTTAAAATGGAATTGCAATCGAGTCCTACAGTGTTTTATACTTGAAAACGTCACTTCGCTTTTAATGGCGATATCTTTAAATACCCTATTCAGAAGTAATACTCAAATCTACAGAGCGTTTGGAGTCTGAAATGAAAAAAATATATACCTAAGTGTTGAATAAAATGAGAAGTCGATACGAGATAGGGTAAAACCAAAGAAAGCAGAAAATGGGGCAAGATAACTTATAGTACCAGAAAATAAGGGACGGGATAAAGATCTAAGGTATGTAGGATATTCTAGCAGGGATTCCGGATGTTTGGTGTTAACGTGGATATCCGGCCCGGTCAATCTCTGAGAGTGTTTTAGCGGAAACAAAAGGTGTAAAGACTCTTGCAAAATGTGTAACGAGATAATGATTAGACAATTTTGAGTCTATGATTCATTTAGAAAAGCTGGACCTCGCCGCGGTGTGTGCAGAGAGTATAGAGAGATAAGAGCATGAAAAGTTAGTACCACAATATATACTAAACTCTCTTCTCCCGGGTCCAAAGCTGGTTTCAACGGGTCGTCAGTTACGTGAGGTTATAACTCTCTGGAATTTATATAAAATTTTCCATCTCCACGTTTGTTGAGTTGAGAATACCTTCAGGAAGAACTGAGACAGTCGAGAAATTTCGCACGTTAAGAATTTCATGCTCGAAAATTTCGTGCAATATTTAGCAAAAAAATTTCACTTGTCTCATTATCGGTTAAACCCACGCAGCTACGTTCGCTAACGCGTTGAAAAATATATTTAATAGCAAAAAAATCTGTCATTCATATTTTTCGACAATCTAGACAATGACCGTTTCTTTCTCTAAGTACAAACACGGGTTAGGATTGTTTCGTTAAAATTAGCGATGATACGTGTCTCTACGGAATTTAGAATCTTTGATGGCATTCTAATTGGTCAAAAAATACGAAAGGAATCAATATTTACAAATGACCAATCTTATTTCGGATTTAAGTACAGCCATTAAAAACCGAAATCGTCAGACTACATGAATTAAACGATCGTAAATCAGTCTCAAGTGTCTCGTTATTCTCCCAAGAAGTGAACCCTTGTTTAAGTTTCATAGTCAGTAGCTCTACTGTAGTGGCCCGGCCTCGTAGTGGCTACTGGCTAGTAGACAGAGAATAGCTATAGGAAAAGGGACACTGGTTCAGTTTACTGTTGTGATAAACACACTGACCGTCTGTTAACAGACGTATACGTTCTATTAATCTCGCAATACCTTCTACGTTACAAATTAGACAGTTGCTTGTCTAGAAACTTCCACTAATAGCTTTGCGGTAGGTTTATCTGGTCAAAATAATTAATCACTAATTGGTGATTGATTTCGGACTAATTAACCACCCCCTTGACCTTATTCATTAAATAAAATTCAAAATTGATAGGTTGATTAAATTTCATAACTACCTGCTTGAATCCGCGATACATGACGCGGATTTCTTGTCTGGTAAATTTCGTTTGACGAAGAAGCTCTTCTAGGGCGACTGGCCTAGTTGTTGGCTGTCTGGCTCGCGTACTTTCAAACTCAAAGAGCGCCTCTTCCGGTCCCGGCGAGTCTGGCGGCGTGGCCATGTTCTCTTCGTCGACCTTAGCCTTCCCTCGTACTTTTTCAAGATAGCAACGATCCTCTTGACATTATTCGATGCTGGGATGATCTTGTAACGGTCGTTTTTTTTTTTTTCTTCGTTTTTATTATTATTATTATTATTTTCTTTATCAGCGAAATTATCTGCCGCCTTTTTAAATCAAACTATTTGGCAAAGACACTTCGGTAGTGGATTGTAACGTGAAATTTAACTACTCGAACAGACTCAATGTAGTTTAGAATTTTATTAGTATTTTTTAGTTTTTTGTTCTTGTTTTTTTCGACGAAACTATAATTGACAGTTTTCTAATTGTTGAATAAATAAGATATACATCTCTTAGACGAGATCAAAGTATATACATATATGAAGTTTTTGAGACTGTAATCATTCTCTTCTTCGAAGTACCGGTACCTATATTCATTACCTTGATAAGAGAAGATCCGTAGTAAATTCTACAACCAGACTAAAGTCCCTATACGGTAGTCCTAAACTCTGGTAAATTTTCCAGAGAACTTACTCACTAAGTTATATACCACAATGTGTAGCTTTGCAAACACGCGATGTTCATTTGTTTTCACTTCCGAGCGGCCGCACTGTCACCTATAGTAGCTGCCCAATCGTCTGGTGTATTGCACCTTCTTCGGTTTATTGCTCAATCGCTTTTTCTTCCCTTTTCTTTGATGGGGGTTGAATACTTTCTATTTTCTGATAATATACGTGAGCTTCTTTTTTCCCACAGTTAACTTATTAAGGGTATGAGATTAATTGCTAATAATAATTACAGATTCATTAAACGTTGATTTATTGTTCATTTTTTTAACTTTTAGTCATAAATTAATATCGAAAAAATTTCATCTTTGGAATTGTATGTATGTACATACAACACTTTGAATCAACGTATCGTACTTAATGTATTTATTATGTGACAAAATAATGTTCAACAGACAATAATCGTATTGCATTTAAATTTGAAATAATCCTTTATCGAGGGCGTGTCTTTTTCTACTTCTTAACGTTATTTTTCTTCTTGACTATATTGTTTTCTATATAAATTTAAGTTTAAACTTTAGAGATCACGATATGCTTAGAAAATGGCACTATATTTCCGAGTTATCACTTCAACTGTCTACTCAAATTTATATTCAAATAAAAAGACTCATTGCTGTTCAGTAGAACTATACTGAATTTATATATACTTTATTTAGCTCGAAGTTTAAGATCACACCAAAAATCTATAGATATATGTATATAAATATTAATTAGTTCCGATAATTTCAAACGTCTAGTTTGAAAATAAAAAACAGAATTTGAATGATAGAAGAAAAATTTATCGTAGTAAACTCTTCTTTCTTTATGTCTAATTTCAGTACGGTTAAAATTGGAATAAAATAATCGAATTTTATCTCGCCCGAAAATCTACGAACGTCAAAGTCCGACCTGTTCAAGGCTTCACTACTTACGCGACTGTAGGTAATCACTATAAGTCTATAATTTTTTCGACGACTTTTGCTGATGTCTTCCACACTTAACGTTACACACCGAACGTAACGTAAAGCAAAGTAAAGCAAATCAACGGTAATCGTAAATTATTAACACTGAAAAACCACGAATACATCGCACCAACCTCCCCGTTTCGATATATATATATACCATATATATATTATTTAAATTAATTTACTCGGTTAATTTTTATGGTCTAAATTATATAATTTAACGATTTCCTTCGAACAAATTTTATCCCTTTAGTTTTAGAAATTTTTTTCTACAATATTCTCACCGGGTGCCCGAAGTCCCGGATCATCAACGACCTCAGCTTCACCGTTTTATCACCCCTATCACCTATCACTTGGCACAAGTGACATCGGCAGCCAGTCGCTCGGCCATGTGAGTCTGAGTACCGGGCCCGCCAGCAAGTAGTAAGGTACGCGTCGGGCACGACACTGGCTGCCCGGGTTGCGCGTCGCGACGCTCCTACCCCACCACATCGAGTCGCGAGGGTACCTCGCGCGGACGCCTCGATCGCCTCGACGCCCTACCGAGCGCCGGAGCGTCGGAGCACCAGAGCCCTGTGTTCCTACCTATCTGAATGATGGGGTGTGTTCCCGTGGCTGTGGTCCATTCGGGATTTTATTTAGCAAAAACGATCTTGGCGGATTCTGACGATTTATTTAAAACTAGCTTCGGAGGGATTTTCTCTTCTCGAAGATCACGCCTATATCGATATTTATAAAGACTCTCAAATACTGCGATACGTATACATCAATGTTCTCCAGAACTATCTCGCAGATAGAATTACATGTAAGGAAGAGTTTCTTAAACAAGATCGTCAATGGATGATGAAAAACTGAATTTTTAATTAATGCTATGTGTAATACAGAGATTTCGTTCTTATAATGTGCTTAGAAAAATCACGACTCAAAATGGTACCATGAAGAATTCGAATAACTAAACTGGTATTGAATTCGAAATAAATCGGTAATTTTGAAAAATATTTCGATAAGTATATTGGACCAATTTAAAGGAATTTCTATGCGTTGCTGAAGCATAGGTTTTTATTTGAAATATAGATTTGTCGAATCAAAGACTAGATATGGGAAATATGAATATTTAATTTAATCATGAAATTTTTGGCGAATAATAAACTGCAACCAATTTCAAGGGTCGTGTATTTTAATAAACTGAGGGGATAGTTTGAACTGAAGTTTTCTGTTTGTTATTGACTTTTCGTTGTGGTATATTAGGGTAAGAATTTTAAAGTATATTTTTGATCGCCATACGATTTTGAAAACTTTTGATGTAAGTATAGCTACCCGTTGCGGTTTACCAGGACCGATGGAACACGCGGTCGCATATCGACGCGCCCTCGGTCCAAACAGCCAAGACACCCCCGAAACACAAAGCCAGCCGGATCTATCCTACGGGAGCAGGCGCGTCTCCCCATTCAGAAAACCTCCTCGTCCCTCGTCCATCGCCACCACTCATTTGTCTGAGACTAAGTTTACTTTATAAAGTATTTGAACGTCGTATACTCGTATGCTAAAAAGGAAAAGAAAAAAAGTAAAAGAGAAAATAAATAAAAATTGTAGAGCGAATGTCAAACATGAATAAAAATAACTGGAATAGTTGAGGAGCGGCTGTATAATTTATCAATCATAATTTCTGTTTAAAAAAAAAAAAAAAATAATAATTTTCCTTTGAATATCATTTATCGTTTTTCTTTTTACTCTATGAATATCTGCCCCTATAATTTCGACCAGCTTCGTCAGCGGGGTCAACAATAGGGGCTTTCACGAAGGAAAAAAGCTCTCGTCTACCTCTTTCAAGGATCCAGGTTTGCAAGTCTACCTATACATACATACCTGTCTTGTTAAGATGAATATCTGTCCCTGAAATTGGAAAGTCCTCAGGCTAGTGTATAAGGAGTAAATTGAAGTTTTAAGAACTCTGAAAGTGTGTCGCGATTGCTTATCTTTTCGATGGATAAAACCGAGTAAGATAGATTTCGTGAATTCGGGAGTTTTAAATCCGGGTTTACGAAAGCTGCGCGGATATCGCGTACTGGGAAAAGAATTTTTTTTCTTTTTATTTTTCTTTTTTTTTATTATTATTATTAGAAATTCGCTTAATTCAATACAAAATCATTATTGACAGGCCTACCGATATAGGGGTGATTAATCATCCCGTCGGAAACATCCGTATTCGATATAGGTACCATTTTATTAGAGAAGAATGCGTGTACGAGCCTACGAGGGTAAAAAATAAAATTCATTAAAAAGCTTTTCTCGTAACGAATGGTTAATCGCTAATTGCACTAATCCAAACGTTGTTACGCCTAATTGATGCTAGCTTTTCTCTTATCCGCGCCTTTCTTTTTTTAACTTATAAACCAGCTTTAATCCTTAGTTGCTTCTTAGTCCTGATTATAAAGGACCGCGTGGTTTTTGACGTGGTTCGTTAGTTTAAACCTAATTATCCTAATCCGAATTCTCTTCTGTTCAATTGAAAAATTGTTAATCATAATTATATGCAAGTATACAAGTCTTATGTTTTATGTTGGCTGCGATCTGCAAGTGTGTAAATGTCTTTTTTATATTTCTACACATTCTATACCTACCTGTGTCCCATGATCGGTACGTCTCATTAAATTGACTTTTTTTATCACCTCTATCTACCCTTGTCTTCTTTTTCTTCTTCGGCTTGCTGACTCGAGTGAAAAACGGTCGACAGTGCTGCTTTGGCAATCTTTGGAATGGCCTGAAATCTCTAGTCTTGAAGTTTACGCGCGTAGCGAATAAATTCTACTCGGTGTAGCGAGGACCGGAGGTCTGTCACTTTATGTATGTACATACATATCTCGCATCTAGATATACAGATACGATGAATTATATATACATAGGTATAATATAGAGGTATGTGTACAGAGATACACGCAGCCGCAATCTAAATAGTCAATTACGTACATACAGTGATACAGTCTCGTGTAAAAAACACATTCTTATGCCGTATGTGGACGGCTCGTACTACCCTCGTTTAATAAATTGTTAAAACCTATGTAAAATATCGGCTACTAGGTATGTATACCTATAGGTATACCGATATTTACTTTGATATAGCCGAATGCCTTTATCGAAATGATTCTGTAAACGTCCTATACGCGTGTTTTACTGCTCTCGGTTACACAGATATTCAAATAGATATGTTATATAATTCAGGGGATGTTTATTGATCAAGGCGTTAGTATAACATTTCGGCCGCTGTAGGTAATCATTACGCTAGTATATTATATTATTTTGTTGTTATTCACTGGTTCCTTCAATCTTCCGATTAACCCGATAAACTAGTGTAAATATATATGGATTTTATTTTCAGATGGGGTTTGCGAATTAATTCCAATTGAATCGCACGATTGAATGAGCTTATAGTATTCCAAATTTTCGCCCATACTTTGTTAACAAAAGTGCTCATATTACACTATTTGTCGCAAGTTTATTCAAATTGAGTTATACCTACACATCTGTGTGTGTCGTGAATCCAATTAACGGAACAAACTAACTCGGAACCGCATGTCTAGGGATTCGTAACGAGATACGTTTTACTAAACAACAAGTCTTGAGTAGCACGACATATGTATTATAACATTATTACAAAAGTCCTCACATGGCTTAGGGGAAAACGTCAGTTGAAGAGATATATCTAAGATCTTTCGTCAAGATATACCTAAAGCTTTATTAATGCCTAAAATGTCATTACCATCCATGCCAGCAAGCATCTGACACCAAGTACCAAAATTCACGATTCATGTTTCAATGACTATTGATGAGGAATGACTTCGATATTGCACTTAGGTATGTGCACCTAGGATATGCACTTAGCTGTTGAACGCAGTTAGATATACGCAATATGAAATATTGTGATGTAAAATTTCTGTAAAAACTATAATAATTGTAAAATAAAATATGCATTCCTTAATTACTGATTATATTCGAAAAGATATTAAAACTGTTGACCAATTACAGTATTAACAAAATGTATACCTAGGTATATAAACCTTCGAATTCGATTTGTATTCATGTATATTATAAATCGTATATATCAACGTACTACAAAAACGAGAACTGTTCGAAGAACAATATGTGATATTAATTGTCAAGCGAAAACCTGAATATTAAGTTAATTTAAGGCTTATATACCTAGTTATATACAGTGAAAGATTATACCTTACATTTATGAGATTTAAAATAATAATCTGATAGCCGCTCTGTTACGTAAGAGTTATAATTCTGGGAATGGTCACCAGAGCGAGCTGTTACATTCCTCCGACCGCTATCGTCTGCTAGCTCATACCTGTCACACACAAAAAATTGCCAATAATAAATAATGGGTAAAATGGATTCACTTTTATTAAGAAGTAAATTTCGGGGTTCGATGCTCGGTGCTTTGATGGGGGATTGTCTCGGATCTGTATACGAAGGAGAAGAAATATTCACACCAGGAATGAAACTAGTCATTCAAAGATCTTTCGACAAACTCGAAGGACCGTATTTTAAAGGTTAGGTTTAGAATAGATTATCTCAATTGTATTTTTAATCGGAATATTTATTCCTTTATTATTTATTACCTATTCAGAGATTATAAGATAATGATTTTTTATCAACTCATTTTCATGGCCAAAAATCAACAAAACGGAAGAAGAATAAAAAAATATGATGAAATGTCTTTCAGTTTTACAGAAGTGTCTATAACCTCAAACCTAAATAATCTATCATTATGTAAAATAAACATTTAAATTTCCCGGTGATATTACACTAGTTTACACGTTTTATAAAAAAATCATCGAGATATGTCATTTCTTGTAAATTTATGGGTGCTAAGTACGGAAAAAAATGTTAAAAAAATTCTATCACGTCATATTAAGAAAATATTTATCAAAGTAAAAATATGCAAACCATATGGCTTATCAATTGAGACAAATATGAAAAATGATTAACTTTACTGTTCTTTTTCAATCAGTTTCTCTTTGAACAATCTGTAAGAAATTTTAGAAAAAATTGGACCATTTGCTGATATGTTAACTTTACGATATTGAATTTTGAAGTCAAGTAATCAGCACGAGTAGGGAAATGCAAATTGATATTAGTAGTAGCTAAATGTGACTTGATAGAAATTTTTTTAACTACCGTTTGATATTAGTAGAAGGTATGACTGAATGAGAAAATAAGGGATTCATCTGAGGTATATAACAAAATGTTAAAATTTGTAAACTAGTGTAATTATGGCTAGAATTATTATTATTATTATTATTATTATTATTATTATTATTATTATTATTATTATTATTATTTTGTTCTCAATTAATACTAACAGCACCTGTGATGCAGTTTACCGATGATTCCGCAATGACTTCTGCCGTCGCTGAATCGTTGATTGAACAGGCTGGATTTGATCAGAAAGATATGGCAAAAAAATTTGTTAAATCTTACTTCAAAGAACCACACCGAGGATATGGAGCAGGTGTTAGGACGGTCAGTACAAAAAAAAAAAAAACAATGAATTGTAAAAAATATGAATAAAAAGAAAAAACAATTATATTTTTCAATTTTACCTAAATATAAACAGTGCATTCAATTTTTTTTTCGTAACTTCTTCATTCTATAGGTATTTCAAAAACTACGAACTAACATGTTTGTCGATGTATTACGGCCCGCGAGAGAACAGTTTAATGGCGAAGGATCATTGGGTAATGGAGGGGCAATGAGAGTAACTCCAATTGCGCTTTTCTGTTATAAAAATTATGATCTGATGGTAGATGTAGCAAAAAAACAGTCTCAGATTACACACACACACAAAACTGGAGTAGATGGAGCAATACTTCAGGTAGAAAAAAATATCTAATACCATTTGTACTTTGGAAATTGTTCAATTTTGTTATTTTTACTGTGGGGTAATGTGAGAATTAAGTAACAGTGTTGGTATCTTCCCTATCTAACAAAAAATGGAATTTATTGGAATAGTAATCTGAGGAATCAGTCAGGCAGAAAAAGATTGTCTTATTTTATTGTTATATTATTTCAAAGTTTAACGAATTATACTTTTCTTTGTAATTGGTCTTTTGATGTTCGAGTTACATAACTAAAGTTCATTTTTTTTCTATTTTTCAGACAATAGCTATACATCAGAGCCTTTTACTAGATCCTAAAGAGAAATTGGATAGCTGTAAATTTACTGATGATTTAATCGGAAAAATGGATAAAATAGAAGTCGACGAGGAAGGGTACGCCGATGGTTATTCAACAAAATAATAGATCCATAATTCATTTTCAATTCAATTCTTTGAGAGAAAAGTTCCTGATCTCAAAGAACAGTGAAAACGATTAGCAATTGACTATTACTTTTGACATTAAGTTTTGACATTAAGTTTTGCCTATCATCTCGTCTTGTAGAGATATTAGATATACCTATAACAAGATTTGCAGATTTTTCTATTCTAATATAAAAAGATCATGTTATTTTATAGATTTTGAATAATACATGGCAATCTTTATTTAAATTTTTTGTTTAGGCTAGGTCTGGTCGATCCATCTCCTTACAAAACCCAATTGAAATTGATGAGAGATCTCATTTGTGAAGACGGAGATGGACCCCATGATGAAAAGGTAGTCCATCACTTGGGAACGGACATTGCAGCTCTTCATTCTGTACCTACTGCCATTTACTGCTTCCTCAGAGCCCAAAAACCAATCAAAGATGTAAAGACTGATAATCCACTGAGAAGGACAATCCAATATGCCGTAAGTGAACTTGATAAGATATTAAGTTGCTTTAACATTTGTTACAAATGATTTCGATGACTAGTTTTTAAAAGCCGAATTTCTTCAGCTAAAGCTTATCTTTTTTTTTTAATCGAACCAATTTTAATTGAATCTTTTGTCCCAAGAATTGATTTGCCACTCTGTATGATAAAAAAACAAAAAGAAAAAGATAACTAGGAAAAAAAATCATTAAGAAAAAGAAAATGGATTGACATTTCGTGTCATGGATTGTAAAATCAAAATTCTTGTCTTGTATTCAATTTTCATCTTCATTCAATATACATAGTAAATAAAAGAAATTCTGTTCATAAATCTTCAATATCAAATGAGCGGGTGTAATGTTCATGGTTCCTTGTCGAATTCAAATATTAGCAAAACCCTTAAATGGTCAGAAAACGAGGTTTACAAACTTGTTTGTTGGTATAGAAAGTTTCCATGCCTTTGGAGGAAAGATATTTCTGCCTATGCAGATAATGTAGCACGACATTCTGCGTACCGAAGTATACATGAAGCTATGAATATGCCTAATGTTACTTTCACAGATGTTATGATGAAAATACGAGAAACTCGACGGTCGTATTTAAATGAATTGAAAAAAGCTTTGACAGCACAAGTTACTGGATACACTTACCAAGGAAAACCTAATTGGTTCAATGTTATACATGAATTTCTATATCCATATTTAGAGTGTAATGAATCTGCCGAATTACATGTTAGTATTGTGTGCAGATTACAGTAATAATTTCACCACTCAATCTTACACACTCTGTTCTACTGCCCATGGCTCTTTCTGTAAAGTTGGGGCTCTAGTTACGTCCTGTGATTCTTATGATTGCAGAATATTAACTGTAGACTAGCACAGGCTGGTTATTTTGATTGTGAAAGTTTCACGAAAACTGTAATACAGGATATCAAACCATTAGATTTGGGAGATCCAAAACATGGAGAATATTGCTCATATTGTGAAGAACTGCGCACGAAACAGAGCTTTTGTTCGATGTTAGAAGAGGAATGCCCTCTTGTAGATTGCAGTGCACTGAGAAATGGACCAAGCCCTGATTGGTCTTGTCTTGATAATTTAAAATCATTACATCGATGTAATTTTGCCCCTTTGTCGAATAGATCGACACGTTTGTCTCCACGATTAAAATACTGTTCACCCTCATTGTTGAAAATATGTATTTCACGAAATATGCGTTCCCCGGAATTACCGGTTCATTGTTCAACAAATACTAGTGAAAATCTGCTGAAACCAGGAGATCAGTTGATCTTATCCAGCGTTTCTATACTCTCAGATAAATCATCTTCGACAATTGTTTGTCAGAAGAGGTCAGATTACACTTGTACACCAATTAAAACCGTAACAGAGTGTGGAGTCCAGTCGACGAGTTCAAACAGTAAGGTGTATTATTTTTAACCACACTATGCGATGCCATAAACTGTAACGATTTTTAGACGAAAAAGATACCAAAGACTCAGCTGTCTCGGTAGAGTTTGATGAACACGATATTTTTTCGAAAACTATTGCGTCTTACCTGAGGGCAATGGATATGGAAACAGCTCTTCAAGTTCAGAACCAAATTCGAAAAGTAATCAACGATCATCGGCTACGAAAGCCTGACACAGTATGTTTGAATTTATTCTGGAATTATCTGGTGATTCGTATAATTAGTTATACAGTGTTTCGGGATACGTATTCTTTATCCTAGTGGAGTTAACATTTGATATCGATGTTATTCTTCTATTTTGAAATTTTTTAATTCTGTTTTGTCAGCAATCTATCAGACTGCTAAGATCGGAAATAATTAATGAAAAAGATACAACGCGGAAAGGCCCTTACCGAATTGACAAATCGTATGACATTTCGGTAAAAAATCGTCCAACTCAACAAACTTATCTACCAAGGTCTGGTCACGATATTAAACAGATGGAATCACCCAAAAAAAATCTTCGACCAAATAATTCCGCACTTTCAAAAGCTCGGCAATTAAATTCGAAAATTAAAAGACCTTCACTAGTTATTGAGCCAATAATTACTCCCTATAAACGCAGACTTCCTTCTTCAACATCAGAAAAATCTAGAATAATTGATAAAAGCGTAAGATTTAATAGATTACCGTTAATTCTTTATTTTTTTTTAAGGACTATTTTTTCCTCGGGGTAAACTATTCAATTGAAAAAAATTTCCGTTGGCAAATGCAGCCACAACTTGGATTATTCAGTCATTGAAATTATATAGAAATATAACAGAAAAACTCTTTGTATTAATTATTTTGAATAAGATTTCATATTTTCAAATTCAGTCTGCTCGAAGAGCTTCGCCATTTTTTGAGTCGAATCGAAACCAATCGAAAATTGGAAAACTGATATCGTCGAACAAGAAATTATCAGCCACGTGAGATGTCCGTTGAAACTTTCACACACGTACTCGTTGATTATTGCAACTGATGATGTCTCCATGGTAAATCGAATATAATAAACCATGTGCAATTCTATTTGAATGAGCTGCGGGCAATGAAGACTTTAAAAAATGGATTCCTCATTCTCAGTCCCGTAGAAAAACAGAAAAACGAAATTCGATGAAATAATCAAGATAAGCTAAACATAGCACCCTAATTATTGGTCGTTGACGATGGTTTCAAAATCTGATGGCTCTCGGTGTTTCATTTGACCATACTGCCCCATTGATTAGAAAAATTTCTTACATATCGATTTTTCTTTAACGAAATAAAATATTTTTGGTTTTTTGTTTTTGTTAATTGCAGATCAGTTTGGGCGGTGATACGGATACGATTGGCAGCATGGCTGGCGCTATTGCAGGTGCTTTTTACGGAGAAGATATGATCAGTCAAGAGATTTTAAAACACTGTGAATCTTCTTCCGAATTTAGAAATCTTGCTGACCAACTTTTTGACTTCACTTCCGCGTAACAAATGAACAACGATAAAATATCATGGTGTTTTACTTACTCAATTATGTGATATTGGTTAAATTTTGTTTTTCATGATTTTTTAATCGCCTTATCAGAGACACGGTTAGCGTAGAAATTACGAAAACTTATCTTTTATTTTCAAAGTATTTTTGGGTATATTATGATATTTTACGTATGTACCTGAATTTTACGTAACATTAGACGAAAATAATTAGTATTTTATCTGTTCAGAATTATACAAGATACGAACTCAAGGGTAGAAGAATATTTTTGATGAATTTGTACACAAAATGTGAGAAAACATGAGATTTCGAGATAAGTTGGTGACTTATTTCGAAATTTCAAGTCTTATCAATTGTATTTCTTTTTTTACATTAGTCTCCTATTTACCTGCGTTTACATTGTTTAACATATATACTGTCGTTAAATAAAAACGTTTAAATACCTTTTGTCTTAATTTAATCAACAAATTCTCATCGAACCTCGAACACCTACGCAAAGCTAAGCCACCTGCAGGCATAATTTGATAAAGTACATTCGTTATACTGATTAGAAAAATTCCTACCACGGCTTATCATTTTATTTCACACGATTTGTTCGTATATTAGCGAATTTCGTGTCTCTTTAATCCTGGTGACATAGTTCCGTCGTATTGCTTACCATTCTTAATGCCGTAGAGCCTGCATATTATATTTACACGCGATACAAAAGTCTCACGTAAAAGTAGTTATCACCTAACTTAGCTTGGTCTTGCGTGACTTTGTCGCCTAGAAAAGTTTTCGATTATTTCAACGATATAAAATATATAACATTCGGAGGAATTATCTGAATCTGGATATGAATCTTTACTAGGTAAACTTACAAGATCTGAAAATACATTGATATAAAGTCAAGAGCACTGGAACTTTCAGCATTTTAAATATTTTAAAGAATCGGTGTTAGATTTCCATGTGTCTTGGAGGTGCAGTACGTAATCGTTCTCAATCATAGTCATGCAAGTGCTGTTTATGAGGTCATATAAGAGGGATCAAAAATGCCTTTACGTTACCATTGCATGTTAGGTGTTCATCGCGGATAAACCAACTACCGCAAAATCTTATCTTGATATGTTCGATCCTGGAGAGGGTTTAGATTCCGGCGAACTATTTGAATTTTACTACTCAATAAATCGTGAACTTTTGAAATTCAGTGGAGTTTTTCAATATTTTGGAATTTTTCCGAACAGCGTATGGATGAACAAAGTATGTTTTCTCCTGTTTATAATCAGTGCAATTTTCCTTATACCACCACAATGTTTCGCGATGAAGAGTCAGACCATGGATATTGAAAAAATCATGGAAGTCGTGGGGAATGGTTTGGTGCTTTTCAATGGGATGTGCACGCGTATAGTTATGATTTACCATCGAGATGCAATAATGAAGCAGGAAAAAGCCTGGAAGAATCTTTGGAAAAAGACAGTATCATCTGAAGAACTTTCACCGCTTTGTAGTTACGCAAAAAAAGGAAAGACGATGACGATCTGCTGGCTTTGTCTTACTATGATATTTATAGTTGCGTATCTGATAGCACCGTTGATCGTTAGTGTGATGAATAATTTCTCGACTAGACCACACTTACCCTATGCCATCAATTTTGAAGTAAAATCGAACTTTACTCTATTCTGCTTATACGTAATGCAGATATTAAGCACATTTATAATATGTGCCACCATTTCTGCCGGAGATCTCACCATTCTCGTGATAATACTTCATGCATGTGGACATCTTAGGGTCCTACAAACAAAATTGTACAATATCAGAAAGCACTCGATAATGCCCATGAAATTTGCCAGCTCTTATAACGGAGAAGAAATAATATTGGATGAACAGGACGTGGTAAATAATTTGAAAGACTGTATCCAACGTCATCAGGTCATATTAAAGTGAGTTTCTCTCTCTTTTAAAATTACTGCGTTTCACAAGCAGCGATTATTAGTAATCAGGAACATCCTTATCTCAGTACCTGCACAGATATAGAACGTTACTTCAATGGATTGGGCTTAATCGAAGCCGTGTGCGCCGTATACCATCTTTGCTTTGCAGCGATTGGAATTATAGCAGTAAAGTATTCGTTCAACTATTCACATGTATTACTTTTAAACGCAAAGCATCAGCAGGAATTGTCTTGTATAAAATTACTGCAGTGGAGTTCTACTTTTTAGATCGATGTTATTGTTTAATAAAACTATTTTTTCCCAGGTACCCAAAGAGACATTCAAATTCTGTATATACACTTTCTGCGCATTCTATCATCTCTTTATATTTTGCCTGGCCCCGGACGATCTCATGACGGAGGTAAGCTTCCTCCATTTAATTTTATACCACTGTTCAAATAATTCTATATGACTAACTATAGCTTCTTAAATCCAGAGCATCGAGGTAGCAAATGCCGCGTTCAGTCTACCCTGGTACTCTTGTTCAAGAAGCGTGCAGACTAACGTATTGATAATGATGCAAAGAGCTCATAAAAGCTGTCAATGGACCGCAGGGAAATACTTCGCTCTGTCTTTGAATGCTTGTACTGCGGTGAGGCATTCGGCCTTCTTCATATCTCTTAATGTTTTTGTTTTGTTGTCTCTCCTAAATTTTAATTCGAATATTTTCAACGCTGAAAATATCACGAGAATTAATTGAATCTTATATTTTATTTCAGTGAGCTAATCTAGATAATTTATTTCAGATAGCTTCCAAAGGGATTTCGGCCTTCGCCGTGCTACGTACGTTAATGTAATTCATGGATGTAAGAAAATCGTTCAACAGGTTTTCTGTAGTGTTAAAAAATCTCTAAGAATAATACCGAGATGTAGAAAAAACAGTTTCGTTAATTGCAGTTTTCATTTTCCTTTGACATTATAGACGATGAAAGTAGGGCGTACATTCTTTAAAAAACCGATTAAGTGGAGACTCAATTCGAAAAGTGTTAAAGTTACTTTTGCCAATAAAAGTTTGATACTTTTTCATTGCAGTACCGGGTTAGGTGGGTAATCGATGCAAGGCCATCGAACCCCGAGTACTAGCCTCTGGTATGCGTCCCTTAAAACAACCTTGCCTGTAAGGAAGTCTTACGTTATTTATGAAAAGTGCAATTATTCTTTTAATTTCTACTCTCCTCTTCCCTTCCTTTTCTTAATGTCGGTACACGTTAGTCAGAATAATAAACCTGAGGGTATAATAACTCTGCGTAGTGCAGATGATTTTAAGTGACTCTTAAAAGCTTTTACGGTTCTTATACAACCGTAGATTCTGAACCTCTACAGAATAGAATTTTTTACTTCAAAGACAACGAAATAAATTTATGCATTGAAAAATTCCAGGTAGGTATTCGTATGCAATTTTTATATTTATTTCTTTCGTTGTGCATATCGTTCGGTGATGAACTTCTAGAAATGAATAGAAAATATAAATCTCGTGTGGTATTATGCACTGGTTGAATATTTAAAACCGTTATAAGTGCCTTTGAATATGTGAGGACATATCACGAAATCAATATTACCAACGGTTCAAGCTTGAATAATTAAATACAATCAGAACGGTCGATGTAAAGCTCGCGTCTATAGTGTTTCGTATAAAAATTTTTCTCACGATATATTATTTCCTTTTAATATTATCGCAGGGTAAACGTGGCTTTTATTCAAATATACAGTATCATAAAATCACTGAAAAATTTTTGGAGACACTATCTAAATTAAAAACAATTAAGATCTTAGCAACAGTTTTCTCAATCGATTAATCAATCATTTTCTGATGATCCAGAAATACTTGATTCAAACACTCTCTATTGAGAGTGCAGTACGTAATAATTAGTATGATTTCTGTGTCCAAATTTTAAGTCAAATTGCTGCAAATTTTGGATAATAATTGTCGTAGTCCTTTGCGATAATTTCTTTTGAAAAATACGCTAAATATACCAAAACTGCGACCTTCTTTCTATGTAAATTCTTTGAGACTATGCATAGATGCGTATTAATTCTTACACCTTAATTATATTTTCTTGTACGCTTTGCTACGTTTATTTTGTGTTATTACATGCTCATTGAATGAATGAGAATTATACATGTTATATTCTGCCATTAAGTCTGACAAATAAAAATAATAATACTTTTTTTTGGACATTTTATAATAATGTACTGAAAATCAATCTTAAAATAAATTGAGATTGCATATAGACTACGTAGCTTCTCGCCATCTTGGAACTACCCTCTGGTTATCCAATTGAGTTTGATTTGCGCGTTGAAATTTCTACTTGAGTCAGATTCGCGCAGATATTGTATGCGCCTATCTGATCCAAACTAATCACCGACCAATCAGAGCATTTTACGAAGTTACCCCATCCTGTGCTAAGACTTCCTACAATCTTTTCCAGCTATGAGTCATACTAGGATATTTTTAATCGAAAAAAATTATGTGAAATAATTTTGGATGTTGTTGAGTTAAAGGGCTAGATTAGAAGTTAAGAGGCTAAATTCTACTTCCGAATTATCGTTTTCTGTATAACCGAGATCCCGATTTGCTTTGGAAATTGGTTAATCCCAGTTATTTTAATATGAGGATAATAAAATCGCTAATTAGCCACAAGCCATGAATCTGAAATTAACTTTACTCGTATTAAAACACGATCATTGCCATTTAGATTTGAATGTGCACACATTAATCAAAGTCTGGGTATACTGAAGAAGAAACTGAATTATTGGCTTATGCAAGGTGATGAAAGCAAGATGATCCGTATAAGTATTACCGTAAGATATAAGCCCATTCTAGAGTAATACGAAAGAATCTCTGTGTCTAATCATTAGGGAAGATTTTCGACTATTTTTATCTCTACTTATGCATTCATTAGCGATAAATGTTCTTGGAGGCATAGCAATGGCGATACTAATCATCAATTGGGTGACTAACAAAACAATCAAATCTCCAGTACTTGTGTATTATCAATTCTAGTGGACGAAGAAAGCCTTTGAGTATGACTCAATTCTGCAGTGTACAATTTTCGACAATCTTTTTTGGTCACCTTTACTACGATAGTTACTTATTGTTCTCATCAGCCACAAGATCTATAGGATCTATCCACAGGATCGATAGGATAGGATAATACTATAAGAGGATTTCACTCCGAGCCCTTGTTATGAAATAAAGAAGCTAGCGATGATGAAGATGGACTTGTATAAAATTTAGATTTGAGATGTTACACATAGTTTGGAAAACTTCGTGTATCAATTAGTGTTTTTTTTTTTTTTTCAGTAAGCACGGACAATTGCAGTAAGCAGTTATGATTATCATTCATTATCATTTCACCTACAAATTAGTATTGATTTTTAAAATCGTCTCAATATCACTGAAATTACACGGGCTGTGTATGAGGTCTTCTCGTACCGTTGTTCACTCCGTGAGAAGTAAGGGTGCCGATAATCCCAATTATCTGTTAGACTGTGTAATCTAATTGATATTTATAATCATATCGCACGATTAATACTATTGCTGGAAATTAATGCCCTAAGTCTTTCATTTAATACTTGAGACGAGATCAGTTCAGCTTCAGTAAAATGAAACATGAGGAAGATGAAATCTCAAGCGTCAATGGTCTGCATGTAGAATGCTGTAAGAAAACGTTGTTAAAAAACAAAAACTACAAAAGATCTCTACATGCATGACGTAGTCAATCATCACCCAGATATGATCGAGGTGACGAGACGAACGTTCCTCCAGCAATTCCTTATTGTTTATTCTGGCTGTCCTGCATAAGCATGATGACGTCATGAGCAACGAAAGTTTGGATTTGAATCTAGGGTTCTAGGTATGTACATACGTGTAATACCGTTTCGAGTTCGGAGGGGATAATAAACTCGGTTCCATAGGTCCGCACCAAAGTTCTTGCAGATATCGTGTTCGAGGCTTGCAGAATTCAGTTCAGAGCTACCTTCCTTGGACGTAACTTGTCTATCGCCAAAGTTCTTTTAATAACCGTAAATTTGGCAATTAGAGATTTTTGATTAACGTAATTATTCCATCATACTGACTCTCATGTCTTTACAAAATACTGCAATGCCTGTGCAAGAGAGTTTTTGGGATTATTTTTGGCTTGCTAAATTCTATTTGCGAGCTGCCGGTGTTCTTCCTATCGGCGGAACACCTTCTTTGTGGAGATCAATCTTCACCAGACTTCTCCCAGCATCGCCAATGTTCTATGGCTTGTACATCGTCATACCACAAATAAATTACATACTCTTTCAGGTGAGTTAAGAATTCGAAATGTAGATTCGGTTATAGGTCATTGAATTTCAATTTCACGGCGCAGCTTATTGTAGACGATTCTATATCATTGCTGGTAGGGGTGAGGAAAGGATGGAACCAAATAGGCCCCCCTAATGAAATTAAATAATTAGAATGATTCCAAATTGTTATTCATACTGCTTGGCAGCAAAAATAAATAAATAGTTTTAAAAACTATAAAAATATAAATTTCAATAAGAGATCTTTTTACTCTCCAATATCATGAGCATTGCAAATGTGTATGCAAATATAATTATTCATAATGCAAGACAATTCATTTTTTTCACTATTTCTATAATCAATTGACGAAAGTGCAGACATTTTATTTTTCACAAAGCTTGATTAATTTGTAAAATATTATTGATAAAAATACAGTCTGCCCTGTATAAAAATAAATTCAGGCAGTTCCAGGGGTTAAAATGTTTTTTTTTTTTTTTTTTAATTTCTTACAGAATGACAGAACAAAGGTATAAGTCAAAAAATTAACATAACATTCATCACTTATGAAGTATTCATTTATTTGTAATATGTTGACATGAGTGAACAGTTTTATATATTTCATATTATTGGACTAGAAAGAATTAGCGATTTAATTTTGCGCGTAATTTTTTATGCAAAATTAAAACTCAACATTTTGAAGTCGTTTCTTTTTCTGATGCAGCGTCCCTCCATGGACGACTTGTTCGAAGCTTTGACTATCGCAATCGGAGTCACTGGTGTACAATTCAGGTCACTCTTTGTCGCTCTTCATCGTCATGAGATCACACGTTTGTTCTCTGTCTGTGAGAAATTATGGGACAATACCATCCGTGCAGACTACGAAGTGATTTTGATCTGGGCCCAACGAGCAAGACTCTTTAGTACGACTTACTTCTGCGTTTCACAGTTTTCGATAACCACGTTCTTCTTAACTACGACAGCCAAGCAAATCTTATTTCCAGAAAATTCCACTATGCGATATTATCCCTTTCATTACCCAGAGGATTCTACTCCAAGTCCGCAGTATGAAATCAAGTATACACTTCAAGTAATAATTGGCTACGTCGGTCATTCGTTTGTAGTTGCTGCCGATATGACCGGTACTTTATTGGCTCTGAACATGTGTGGTCAACTTGCTCTCATCCGGAGCTGGCTATTGAACATTTCAAAAGAAGAATCGACCTTTACGAAAAAGAACATTGACGAGAATCTGGAATTGGAATTGAAAAAATGCACTCGCCGTCATCAGATTGTATTGGAGTACGTATCCTCGCACAATAACTCGATAATTTCTTCCTCGAGACTTGTTAGAATTTTAATTATGAATGCAGAATTCAGTGTAGGATACTTGGGAGGAAAAAGAATGCATCAACAACCACATAGACAAATTGGACAATATTTTACTCCTTATGAGCACAAAGATCCAAATCAAACACAGTTTATCTCAAGTAGCATAACTAATGGTCAAATTTTTTCTAGTTTCTGTGCCGAACTAGAGGAAATCGTTTGTTACATCAACCTGGCACAAATTATCACCGGAATGTACCTTCTGGCCATTTCAGGGGCACGCTTGATGGAGGTAAAGAGATACCATAACATATTTAACTCAAATATAGATGTTGTGATTTATTCTGCACATTGATCTTGTGTTATAAGCATTAGACTAAAATATGACAAATTGACAATTGAGATTTTAATTCGTCGTTTTCTGTCGTCAATCGTTGTAGAGTTTAGAGTCGTATCGGTACGTCGGACCACTTCTGTTGGCAATCAGCGGTCTTTTCCTCTCATGTTGGCCAGCAGATAATCTTATCTCCGTGGTAAGTAGTCAAAGTGTATTTAATTAACGTTAATTTAATTGGCATTATTTCTTAATCATCCTAATTGATTAAAGAGCAACGAGGTAGCGCAGGCTGTGTACGGGGTTCCCTGGTACAATTTTTCACCGCACGGTAAAACTACGGTGGCGATTATGATAGCTCGATCTCAACGATCTGCAAAACTCACAGCTGGGAAATTTGTGGACATGTCTTTGGAGACCTTTTCTTCTGTAAGTGGCGCCGTTATTGTCTCAATTATTTGATCGGTCTGATCTTATGAATTTCAATCTACTTACAGTATCATTAAAATTACTTTCAGATTGTGTCCAGCGGTATATCATTTTGTATGGTTTTGAACAGCTTCTAAGTCTCGTGTGGGGCTTACAGAAATTTCAGGATATCTGTGATTCTGAGATCGCAGTTTCACAGCGAGTAGTGTATTTGGTAGTGTAACATTTCGAATATTCGAAGTAGTCAAAATATTTATAACATTCATCTCGGCTTGCACACGTTTCAATACCTTCAGATTAATTCCAATAATGACAACGAAATTGCTGATGATGTATTTAAAGTTCGTATTGATATTTGATAGTTGCACTGAAAAATCCAGCAATGTTGAATATAGTTGAAACTTATTGTATAATCCTTAATGTATTCGATAACCACGATGATAATTCGCACGGTCAATACTATTGCTGGGAATATATGTCTTTCTTTTTTATTTTTCCCTTAAACTAATTTCCCAATTTTTCAACCATAAAGGTCAGACGAGATCAATCCAGCTATAATAAATAAAACAAACCTAGACAACACGACGGGGGTGAAAGTTTACGTACGAAATGGAATTGAAGTTCGTGCAGTCATGTAAGTTCTTCCAATATTGCATGATGCAAAGTTGCAGAAAGAAGAATCGACTGTGACTACAG
Organism: Macrophya annulata; assembly: GCA_963924015.1. NCBI lineage: Eukaryota > Metazoa > Arthropoda > Insecta > Hymenoptera > Tenthredinidae > Macrophya > Macrophya annulata. The sequence continues at coordinate 17,971,785 of OZ001261.1, forward strand.
GTAGCTGACAGTAGAAGACAGCGGCGATTGTCAAGTTTTTTTAGAACATGAATCCTTATGAGCATTGAACAAAAAATGCCTTTATTCTAAAGACTATCGTTGTAAGTTAGTCATGCATCGAAAAACTTAAATCAATAGATCATTACGATTTAAAATTTGGGCAGATTCATACAGTATAAATAAAGTTTCATTAGCCAAAGTAAGCAGACTCATTTTCAGTAGAATTAAACTCTACCTAAAACCTGATACGTTTAACTTGTATTTTTTTATGACAATTAGGTCAATTCAATTTTCGGCTATTTCAGACCCGCTTCTTTTTTAACAAATTTCATCAAATATAGACTTTCATAACCTTTGAATACAGATTATATAATAAAAGATTCAAAAAAATGTATAGCTCTTGGTGAGTTTAGGGCCAAAAACTAGCGTGACGTGACTATGAATCCCCCCACACAAAAACATATCGGGGAATCATCACGATAGCGAATTTCCCTTATATCGCTATGAGCGTGACAATTATGTGAAATGACCCCCAAAAGAAACGTACGTCGAGCAATTGCTTATTGTTCATTTTAACCGTTCTGCATGAGCTTGAAAACCTGAACGAAGAAGGTTTGGACTTAAATCTACAGCTTTGCATGTGTAAACTGCTTGAGGAACGGAGGGGATAATAAGCAACGCTTCCATAAGTCTGCACCAAAGTTCTTGCAGTTTCAGGGCTTGCAGAATTCAGTTCAAGCTTGTCTTTCTTGGAAGAAACTTGTGTCTCGTAAAGTTCTTCACGACCGTGAAATTTGACGACTAGAGATTTTTGTTAGTCATATTAATGTAATTATTCTAACCAGCTCTCGTGGGTTCGCAAAACGCTGCAATGCCTGAGCAAGAAACTTTTTGGGATTATTTTTGGTTTGCAAAATTCTTCCTGCAAGCTGCCGGTATTCTTCCCATTGGCGGAACACACTCTCGGTGGAAATCGATCTTGACCGAATTTCTTGCAGCATCCCCATTGCTGTATGGCTTGTATATCGTGATCCCACAAATCAATTACATAGTCTATCAGGTGAGTTGAAGACTGAAGATTTAGCTTCGTCTGTTAAGGTATAAATAAAAATTTTCAACTTGTGGAAATGATTGTCAACTTTTAAATAAGCTAAAGTCTAACGTGTAACGGGAATGCTAATTATTTCGAAACAAAGTGGAAGGTCAAAAAATCATAAACTTTGCTACTCATTAAATATTCATTTATTTGTAACATACTCACTCATGTAAGCATATAGCTGTAACTGCTGTCGTGAGATTTTTTATTTTCCAACTGAAAAGATTCATAAATAAACAAGTTTCCATTCGAATATATTTTCGGCGATCTCGATGATATGGAATACCATTTTTCTTTTTGCATGATTATTGATGTAGAAATAAATCTCCGCACTCCGTATAGAATATTGTCCATAGCGTACCTCTTTCTTGTGCAGAATCACACCACGGACGACTTGCTCCAAGCCGTGGCTATCGTAATCACTATTATAAGTGGACAATTCAAGTCAATATTTATTGCCGTTAATCATCATAAAATCACACGGTTGTTCGCCGTCTGCGCGACATTATGGGACCACGCCATCCTCGCGGACTACAAAGTTATTTCGATCTGGGCCCAACGAGCAAGACTGTTTAGTACGATTTACTTTTTCGCTGCACAATTTTCGATAACCACGTTCATCTTGGCTGCGATAGTTAAGCAACTCTCATCTCCCGCAAACTCCACGACTCGATATTTTCCCTTTCAATTCCAAGAGGATTTCATTCCAAGCCCGCAGTATGAAATCGAGTATACACTTCAGGTAATAATTGGCTACGTCGGTAATTCGTTCGTAGCTGCCGCTGATATGAGTGGTACTCTATTGACTCTGAACATGTGTGGGCAACTCGCTTTAATCCAAAGTTGGCTCTTGGACTTTGCTAAAGAAGAATTGACCATAGCGAGAGGAAGAATTGACGAAAATCTGGAAGTGATATTGAAAAAATGCATTCGCCGTCATCAAATTGTATTGGAGTACGTAACCCCGTACAATAACCGTATAATTTTGACCCCGAGACTTTTCAGAATATATTTTCAGAATGTAAATTATGAATACAGAATTCGGTATTAGATTCACGGGCGGGAAGAGGATATAATATATCGACAACCGCCAAGACAAATTAAATGATATTTTTCTTCCTCTGGCCACGAAGATTCAAATTCCACGCAGTCTATTTCAAGTAACACAACCAATGGTCGAATTTTTCCTTATAGTTTCTGTAATGAGCTGGAAGAGGTCGTTCGTTACATCAACCTGGCACAAATCATGACCGGAATGTACGTTCTGGCCATTTCAGGGGCGCGGTTGATGGAGGTAAAAAGATACCATAACATATTTAACTCAAACCATAGATGTTGTTATTTAATCTGCACAATAATTTTGTGTAATAAATATAATACTAAATTATGACAAATGGACAATTGAGACTTTAATTCGTCGTCTTCTGTCGTCAATCTTTCTAGAGTTTAGAGTCGTATCGGTACGTCGGACCACTTATATTGGCAATCTGCGGTCTTTTCCTCTCATGTTGGCCAGCAGATAATCTTATCTCCGCAGTAAGTAGCCCAATAGCATTTAACTACCATTAATTTAATTAATATTATTTGTCAATCATCCTAATTAATTGAAGAGCAACGAGATAGCGCAGGCCGTGTACGGCGTTCCGTGGTACAATTTTTCACCGCACGGTAAAACTACGGTGGCGATTATGATAGCTCGATCTCAACAATCTACAAAACTCACAGCTGGGAAATTTGTGGACATGTCTTTGGAGACCTTTTCTTCTGTAAGTAACGCCGTTATTGTCTTAATTATTTGATCGGTCTGATCTCATAAATTTTAATCTACTTACAGTATCATTGAAATTACTTTCAGATTGTGTCCAGCGGTATATCATTTTGCATGGTTTTGAACAGCTTCTAAGTCTCGTATGCAGCTTACGGAAATTTAAGGATACCTGTGATTCTGTTTTCACAGTTTTTACAGCGAGTAGTGTATTTGGTAGTGTAATACCTTGTATATTCGAAGTAGTCGAAATATTTATAACATTTATTCCGGCTTGGATAGGTTCCAATATCTTGAAACTTATACCAATATGTTAAAAGTTCACATTGATGTTAAATAATAGCTGCACTGAAAATCCAGTAGTGTTGAATAGCGTTGAAATTGATTGTATACCCATTAATGTATTCGATGACCACGATGATAATTCGCACGGCCAATACTATTGATGGGAATAAATTTCCTTATTCTTTATTTTTTCCTGAAACTAATTTCCCATTTTTTCAACTATAAGGGTCAGACGAGATCAATTCAGCTATAATAAATAAAAATAACCTGTACAACACAAGGGTGGAAGTTTGCGTGTGAAATGGAGTTGAAGTTTGTGCATTCATGTAAGGTCTTCCAATATTGCATGATGCAAAGTTGCAGAAAGAAATATCGACTATGACTGCAGGTCACTGACAGTAGGAGACAGTGGGCGATTAGGAAGTTTGTTTGAGACATGAATCCCAATGAGTAACGAACCTTGATTTATTGAATACGTTGATTCTAAAGACTACCGCTGTAAGTGAGTGATGAATCGAAAAACTTGAATCAATAGATTTTTACGTTTTAGAGTTTAGGCAGAGTCATACAGTACGAACAAAGTTTCATTCACTAAAGTAAGCAAGTACTCATTTTCAGTAGAATCGAACTTGATCTAAAAACTTGTGTTTTTTGTGACAATTGGGTCAACTCAACTTTCGGCTATTTTACCGAATTCTTCCTGATCAAACTTCGTCTCATAGACTGTCATTCCATTTGAGTACAGAATAAACTGCACTGTTAAAAAAAAAAAAGAAAAAAAATACCAGACTCTTGGTGAGTTTCAATGTAAAAAACAGCATGACGTGACTATAATTGTCCCGCCACACAAAAACACATCCAGGAATCATATATGACGATAGTGAAGCTCCCTTCTATCGCTATAAGCGTGACAATTTTGTGAAATAACCCACAAAAGAAACATACGTCGAGCAATTGCTTATTGTTTATTCTAACCGTCCTGCACGAGTTTGAAAACTTGAGCGAGGAAAGTCTGGACTAAAATCTACAGCTCTACATGTGTAAAACTGCTTGAGGACCGGAGGGGGTAATAAGCACGCTTCCACAGGTCCGCATCAAAGTTCTTACAGTTATCGCGTGTATGCCTTACAGAATTCAGTTCAAGCTCGTCTTTCTTAGAAGAATCTTGTCTTTCGGAATATTCTTTACGACCGTGAATTTCAACGACTAGAGATTTTTGTTTGTTACATTTAATGTAATTATTGCTTCAAACCAATTCTCGTGGGTTCGTAAAACGCTGTAATTCCTGAGCTAGAAACTTTTTGAGATTATTTCTAGTTTGTGAAATTCTTTCTGCAAGCTACCGGTATAATTCTTCCCATTGGCGGAACACACTCTCGGTAGAAATCGATTCTGACCAAATTTCTCGCAGCATCCCCATTGCTGTATGGCTTATATATCGTGATTCCAAAAATCAGTTACAAAGTCTTTCAGGTGAGTTAAAAACTGAAGATTTAGATTCGTCTGTTGTTATAAATAAAAATTTTCAACTTGTGGGAATGATGATCAACTTTTAAATAAGCTAAAGTTTATCATGTAACGGGAATGCTAATTATTTCGAGACAAAGTGGAAGGTAAAGAAATCATAAACTTTGCTACTCATTAAATATTCATTTATTTGTAACATACTCACTCATGTGAGCATATAGCTATAACTGCTGTCGTGAGATTTCTTATTTTCCAACTGAAAAGATTCATAAATAAACAAGTTTCCATTCGAATATATTTTCGGCGATCTCGATGATATGGAATACCATTTTGCTTTTTGCGTGATTATTGATGTAGAAATAAATCTCCGCACTCCGTATGGAATATTGTTTATGACGTACCTTTTTCTTATGCAGAGTCACAACACGGACGACTTGCTCCAAGCCGTGGCTATTGTAATCACTATCGTAAGTGGACAATTCAAGTCAATATTTATTGCCGTTAATCATCATAAAATCACACAGTTGTTCACCGTCTATGCAACATTATGGGACCACACCATCCTCGCGGACTACAAAGTAATTTCGATCTGGGCCCAACGAGCAAGACTGTTTAGTACGGTTTACTTTTTCGCTGCACAATTTTCAATAATTACGTTCGTCTTGGCTGCGATAGTCAAGCAACTCTCATCTCCCGCAAACTCCACGACTCGATACTTTCCCTTTCAATTTCAAGAAGATTTCATTCCAAGCCCGCAGTATGAAATCAAGTATATACTTCAGGTAATAATTGGCTATGTCGGTAATTCGTTCGTAGCTGCCGCTGATATGACTGGTACTTTGTTGACTCTGAACATGTGTGGACAACTTGCTCTAATCCGAAGCTGGCTCTTGGATCTGGCAAAAGAAGAATCGACCATAGCGAGAGGAAAAATAGACAAAAGTCTGGAAGTGACATTGGAAAAATGCATTCGCCGTCATCAAATTGTATTGGAGTACGTATCCCCGCACAATAATCTAATGAATTTGTCTGTTGTGTTTTTTTGTCATTTGTGTTTTGTACTTTTCCTAGTTTCTGTACCGAGCTGGAAGAGATCGTTCGTTACATCAACCTGGCACAAATCATGACCGGAATGTACGTTCTGGCCATTTCAGCGGCACGATTGACGGAGGTAAAGATGTACCGTAACATCAAACTCATTCAGATAGTAGCTGAAATTTAATCTGTACACAGATCTTATGTAACAGTCATTAGACTAAATGACGATGAATGGGAAATTATACAGACTTTAATTTTTGGTTTTTCTGTCATTGATCATTGCAGAGTTTGGAGTATCGGTATTTTAGACCACTTTTGTTGTCAATCAGCGGTCTGTTTTTCTCTTGCTGGCCAGCGAACAATCTCTTCTTCGCAGTAAGGAGTCGAAGCGTATCTAATCACCGTTTATAAAATTGTTATTATTTGACAATTAACCAAATTTTTTTAAGAACAGCGAGGTTGCGCAAGCAGTGTATGGCATCCCATGGTATCGTTCTTCACCTCGTAAGAAGACTGCAATGGCGATTATGCTAATGCGATCTCAATACTCTGCAAAAATCACAGCTGGAAAATTCGTGGCGTTATCTCTGGAGACGTTTTCAGTTGTAAGTTAGCGCCATTATTCCCTGAGTCTTTAATCCGTTCGATATCGTTAATTTGATTATATTAACTTCAGTGCCATTAAAATTACTTTCAGATTTTGTCCAGTAGTGTATCCTTTTGCGGGCTCTTGTACAGCTTCTAAGTTCGTATATTAAACCGTATAGCTAGAATTCATTGTTTAATCTGTATTTTTTGTATAACTGATGAACGTGATGATGATGTGTACAATAAATACTCTTTGCTGTGAATAAAATATACCCTATGATTTTCCTCGATTACACTTCATTCTTGGGATTTTCCAGACATTTTTTCAACAGTTGGTAAGAACAGGTCAGTTTTTTGTTTCAGTTCATTTTTATTTATACTGCATCGTGTAGAAGCAAATGGACAACAACTGCTTATTAAAGTTAAGGAGCAGGGATCCAAACTACTTTCTTGATGCCACAAAAATCACAATTGTTTATTTCTTTCAAGCATAACGAATTGCTATCAAAAATTTGTGTACATTTTCGATATGATTAATGTGGATAGTCAAATCTTTGAAAACACCATAACTGATCGATTCGATAATATTCCACTACCCCGACAATATCACACAATCAAATTCTCTACTTAGCAGTTTGAGATATTAACGTGGGACGTTTGTATTAGCTTCAAATATTCAGTCGAGTTAATGACACAAGACATTAGGTCAGAGACAATTTACTATATTATGGAGATACTGAACTCTTAAGGTTCCTTGAAGAGAAATTATTCATTCATTATTTATGTATTTAGTACGCCCTTAACGGTGTGACATAATTTTGAAACAGTCCGGAAGAGGAACGTAGATAAAACCATTGCTTATTGTGTATTCTCGCCGTTCCGCATGAATTTGAAAATTCAAGCTTTGAAAGTCTGAACTAAAATCGACAATTCTACATGTGTAATACAGTTTGAGGTACGGAGGGGATAATAGGTACGCTTTCATAGGTCTGCACCAGAGTCCTCGCAGATATCGTGTGTATAGTTTTCAGAATTCAGTTCAGGGTTGTCTTTCAAGGAAGAAACTTGTCTCTTGCAGAGTTTTTTTTCCAACCGTGAAATTTGGCAACTAGAGATTTTTGGTTATTATATTTAATACAATTATTACATTGCGTCTACTCTTGGGTGGTCACGAAAGGCTGAAATGTCTGTGCAAAAAGGTTTCTGGGATTATTTTTGGTTTGCAAGAATCGTCCTGCGAGTTGCCGGTATTCTACCTATTGGTGGAACACCTTCTCTGTGGAAAACTATCTTGACTGAGTGTCTAACAGCATTGCCACTGGTATACGGCTGCTATTATGTAATCCCAGAATTAAATTACATACTCTTTCGGGTAAGTTGAAAATTAAAAATGTAGATTCGAGACTATTGTAACGATTTTTAGACTTTTGAGTCTCTAAATAATATAAAAAGTTGTGTACGATTGAGCTTTTGGTATAATTATTTACGTAAAAATTGAAATACCGCGCATAATTACGCAACATCTTTCGTGTGCATCTCTTTTTTTCTATGCAGAGTCACGCAACGGATGATTTGCTGGAATCAATGATCATCGTAAACAATGTCTTAGGTGGACAATTCAGATCAATTTTTATCGCTATTAATCGTCGTAAGATCTCACGTTTGTTCACCGCCTGTGCGACATTATGGGACCAGGCCATCCTTGCAGACTACGAAGTAATTTCGATCTGGGCCCGATGGGCAAAACTCTTTAGTACGATTTACTTTTTCGCCGCACAATTTTCGATATCAACGTTCGTCTTAGCTGCGACTATCAAGCAACTCTCATCTCCCGCAAATTCCACGACTCGATACTTTCCTTTCCAAGCAGAAAAGGATTTTACTCCTAGTCCACAGTATGAAATCAAGTTTGTACTTCAGGTGATAATTGCTTACGTAGGCAATTCGTTCATAGCTGCAGTTGATATTACCGGTACTTTATTGGCTCTGAACATGTGTGGGCAATTTGCTTTAATTCGAAGCTGGCTCTTGGACCTTGCAAAAGAAGAATGGACCACAAGGACAGGAAAAATTGATGAAAATCTGCGGGAAGTGATATTAAAAAAGTGCATTCGCCGTCATCAAGTTGTAATGGAGTAGGTATCCCCGCATAATAACCCGATAATTTCATCCTCGAGTCTGATCAGAATGAAAATTATGAATTTAGTGACAGAAAGAGGATACATCGACAATCGCAAAGACAAATTCAATGATATTTCTCTTCTTTTGGGCACGAAGATCTAATTTACACGCAGTCTAATGGTCGAATTTTTCCTAGTTTTTGTACCGAACTGGAAGAGGTCGTTCGTTACATCAACCTGGCACAAATTCTCACCGGAATATATGCTCTGGCCGTATCAGCCGCACGACTGACACAGGTAAACATGTACCATAAAATTCGACTCTTGAACCTGAACGGTGTAATTTAAGCTGCACACAAATCTGATGTATTGACATTAAATTACAATAAATGGTGAATAGGAAATTCAAGTTTTAAATTAGGGTTCTGTTGTCATTAAACATTGCAGAGTTTTGAGTACCGGTGGGTTGGGCCACTTCTGTTGTCAACCGGATGTATTTTCTTCTCATGTTGGCCAGCAGGCAATCTTTCTTTTACAGTAAGTAGTCGTAGCAGATCTAATTACAGTTCAATCAATTGGTAATCACTCAAATTCATTATAGAGCACTGAGGTAGCGCAGGCAGTGTACGGGGTCCCCTGGTACCATTCATCACCCCGTGAAAAGACCGCGGTTGCGCTTATGCTGATGCGATCTCAACGTCCAGCAAAACTTACAGTTGGAAAATTCGTGCCGTTATCCTTGGAGACTTTTACGACTGTAAGTTCGAAAATTATTTCCTGTGTCTCTAATAATAGTTCGATATGGTTACATTTATTTTAACTACAGTTGCATTAAAATTATTTTCAGATTATATCCAACAGTGTTTCTTTGTGCATGGTTTTGAATAGTTTCGAATAATTTCGGAGTTTAGTATACCGTAAATGTGACTTTAGATATCCGCGTGATCTTGGTGGCTTCACGGCGAATAATATTCTCAATAGAAGAGTTAAGAGACGTTCATTAAAAATGTAAGTTACAATAATTTAGATCGATACAGGCGAACATCCTATAGCTAAAATTTGTTGTATAACCGATAATCCTGACGATTTATGTATGTACAATGAATATTTTTTCTGTCAATAAATTGTATATCCACCCTGAAACTTTCACCTTACTCTTTACATGGCTTAATTGACGTTCTTCAACATTCTGCAGTGAGAAGAGTTCAACTCCGATAAAAGATTTAAAAAAAAACCTGGATAATAAAAAGATTCGAATTGTAACGGTGACTACAACGCTTTCCTATACCCAGCAGGGTATGTCATATTGATTTGTTCACGCCAGTATTTCAGGATCATTCAACATTGTGGCCATATTGAGATCGGAAGAATAACACGAATTAAAAAAAAGAACTTTCATAAGCTAAGCTGGTAATTTTTTATATTCTAATGGTATCAATTCATATCAAGTCATGTAGGTATATAAAACCGAACATTAATTATTCTTCATAAAAGTTTAACTGAATTCCGCGTACTTGATCAGCCGAAGTCCAGTCAATGTAATAAATGTGAAATTAACCGTCACGAATAAAAGCTCGATACTTTTTTCATCGTAGTAGCCACCGTACGTGCTGGAAAAATCGATGCACTACCTTCGTACCCGAAGCCCTGGGTACGTTCTTAAAAACCCACTCTGGTTCCAGTAAGTTTTATATTATTGAAGAGGAGTGCAATTATTTTCATTCGTTATTCGCCTCCCCTTCGCTTAGCCATGAATATAAGGAAAGTCTCGACTGAAATCGACAATTCTGCATATGTGTAATAGGTTTAAGAGCGCAGAGGGGATAATAAGCACGATTCGATTGGTTCGCACTAAAGTTATTCCAAGTATCGTGTGTATGGCTTGAAGAATTCAGTTCGGGTCTACCTTTCTTGGAAGTAACTCATCTCCTATACCAAATTCAGGGGATCCTTATCTCCACATAGTATATTATATAATTTTTACATTGCATGGTCATAATTCTCTTGTGGCTATAAAAGAACCGCGGCTATATAATGTCCGTGCGAAAATCTTTCTGGGATTATTTTTGGGTAGCGAGATTCTTTTTTCGAGCTGTCGGTATTACTCCCATCAGTCAATCGCCATCTACCTGGAAGTCAATACTCACTGAATTTCTAGCAGCATCTCCGCTACTGTATGGATCATATGTGCTCTATCAACCAATGAAATACATACTCTTTCGGGTAAGCTGTTAATCGAAAATGTTTATTCGTCCATCACTATCTTATATACCCAGCTAGTGATTAAAAACTTTAAAGTTCTTAAAAGGACATAAATAGTCGACCTACGGGAATGATTGTTAATCCTTCGACTCTTATTTTCTTTAAGTATATTTTGCACAGATTATTTAGAAACAAGGATAAAAATTTAACCGAAAAACACGCATCTCTATTTCTTAATATAGAGTCATAACGTGGACGATCTGCTCGAAGCCATAATCGTGGTAGCCGTGACCTTAGGAGGACAAATTAGATCATTTTTCATAGTTATTAATCGTCGTAAAATAGCGCGTTTGTTCTCCATCTGTGAAAAATTATGGGACCATAATACCAACGCAGATCACGATGTGATTTCGACCTGGACCGAACGGGCGAGACTTTTTAGTACGACTTATTTCTGCGCTGCACAGATCTCGACAACTCTATTCGTACTTACTTCGGCAATCAGACAGACTTCATTGGCTGAAAATTCTACGATTAGATACTATCCATTCGGATTTGAAAAAGAGAATTACACTCCAAGCCCACAATATGAAATAAAGTACGCACTCCAGGTCATTTGTGGTCACGTCGGCATGTTGTTCGTATCTGCGGCTGATATGGTTGGTACTCTGTTGGCTCTCTATATGTGTGGACAACTTGCCCTCATCCAAAGCTGGCTTTTGAACAATTCAAAAGACAAATTAAACGCAAAGAGCGGAAAGATTGACCAACCATTCGAAATAGCATTAAAAAAATGTCTTCGCCGTCATCAGGTTGTTATGGAGTAAGTATAATCCTTAAAAATACTTCACTAATCATTTACACAACTTTTTGTAATCGTATACTAGTAAAATTCAGTATTAAATCAACATTAAATTAACTAACGCTCATTCGTTTCATAGTTTCTGTGCAGAGCTGGAACAAGTAGTTCGATATATAAATCTGACACAAATTGTAACTGGAATGTATATTCTTGGCATTTCAGGAGCTAGACTGATGAAGGTAAAGATGTACCCTTATATTTGACCTGCACTTATTAACTTAAAGATGTTGTTAGCGAGCCTACGGACAGATTTCAGGAAATACAGCACTTAGGATGATCCCAAATTGATTTTCATATTTGATTATAGAATTTGAAATCGTATCGGTACTTTGGAACACTCCTGCTGTCAATCAGTGGTCTATTTTTCTCGTGTTGGCCAGCGGACAATCTCTCTTCCGTAGTAAGTACCTGTAGTCGAAGAGTTTAGCGTACTTATAATTATAGTTTATTAAAGTGATGATACTAATAAAGATTAATCTTTTCAATTCTCTTTCAAGAGTGCTGAAGTAGCACAGGCAGTATACGGGGTCCCTTGGTATCATTGTTCACGCCATGAGAAGATGGCGGTAGCAATTATAATAACGCGATCTCAACGGCTCGCAAAACTTACAGCTGGGAAATTCGTGGCGTTATCATTGGAAACTTTTTCTTCTGTAAGTTACGCCATTATTGATTTTTTGATTCAGTCAATCCCATTTTATGATATTTAGGATTATATCTACAGTTTTATTCGTGTCATTTTCAGATCGTATCCAGCAGTATATCATTTTGCATGGTGCTGTGTAGCTTCTAACTTATGTTTGTTATACACCGTGGAACTATGGGCGTATACCTGTGATTCTATAAGCTTTACATGATCACGCGAACAGTGTAATATTTAATAGAATAATAAATAAAAAGTTGGCCATTAAAATAATTAGCAGTATTTATAAGGTTGCACCCAGCCCGTGATTGAAGCTGCTTCGCCGATATTCAATAAAAGGTGTTTATGTTTCATATCGGTGTGGAGTAGGTAAAGTGGGCACAGAAATTTTGGTATTGTCAAGAAAAGTTGGAAACCAGTGTCGCAATCTACAATACAGGATTCAGTTTGACCAGATCGTATTTTGAGTTTGAAGTCTTTATGAGAATCTAAGACTGAATGGTTTTCTGTGGCTTTAGTATATTCTGATAACTTGTATGCTTGTAGGAAGCAAATAAAAAGACTCAATCAATCGTGATCTGTATAAATTTATTTTTAAGAAACGATTATGAATAGTACGTAGATTTGACAACATATTGTATCGATCCTGCAGCAATAAATGCCCATATATACCAATGATCAATATTTCGTTATTTTCCGCTTACTTCTCTCTACGAATCTTTATTCCAGCGTAGGGTGAATCTCTTCAAAATTGGCCTGCATATAATAGGGCAGATTTTTTTTTTTTTTTTTTTCATTCCAGTCAGTAATCACTCGTTTCATTCTAGCAATCGTTCATTTTCTTCTGACAATTATTCGTTTGGCAATATAGGAGCAATTTTCGAGTAAAAATTTCAAAAATTCTAGCGACCTTGAACATATACATATACAGACTTGCATGAAAATACACCTTTGTATAACTACATGTCTGCGTGCATGTCATACGCTGTCGGTTTTTCCCGCTAAAAATTTCGACACACCTCCTCAGGTCAGATGTTCTCCTGATACCAGGAGCAATTTGTCGATCTAAAATTACGAAAAACTCTAAATAACTTGCACGAATAAGACATGCATAGAGACACATATATACGAATGCATGCATGCTTAGACATACACTCCTGATTTTTCCCGCCAAAAATTTCAGCACACCTCCTCGGGTCAGATGTTCTCCTGATACCAGGAGCAATTTTTCGACTTAAAATTCCAAAATCTCTAAATTTCGTAAGCGAATGAGACATGGACAGAGACACATCTATACGAATGCATGCTTGCTTAGACATACGCTCCTGATTTTTCCCGCCAAAAATTTCAGCACACCTCCTCGGGCCAGATGTTCTCCTGATATCAGGAGCAATTTTTCAACTAAAAATTCCAAAATCTCTAAATTTCGTCAGCGACTGAGACATGCACAGAGACACATCTATAACAATGCATGCCTGCTGAGACATAGGCTCCTGATTTTTCCCGCCAAAAATTTCAGCACACCTCCTCGGGCCAGATGTTCTCCTGATACCAGGAGCAATTTTTCGACTTAAAATTCCAAAATCTCTAAATTTCGTGAGCGAATGAGACATGGACAGAGACACATCTATACGAATGCATGCTTGCTTAGACATACGCTCCTGATTTTTCCCGCCAAAAATTTCAGCACACCTCCTCGGGTCAGATGTTCTCCTGATACCAGGAGCAATTTTTCGACTTAAAATTCCAAAATCTCTAAATTTCGTAAGCGAATGAGACATGCATAGAGACACATCTATAAGAATGCATGCTTGCTTAGACATACGCTCCTGATTTTTCCCGCCAAAAATTTCAGCACACCTCCTCGGGCCAGATGTTCTCCTGATATCAGGAGCAATTTTTCAACTAAAAATTCCAAAATCTCTAAATTTCGTCAGCGACTGAGACATGCACAGAGACACATCTATAACAATGCATGCCTGCTGAGACATAGGCTCCTGATTTTTCCCGCCAAAAATTTCAGCACACCTCCTCGGGTCAGATGTTCTCCTGATACCAGGAGCAATTTTTCGACTTAAAATTCCAAAATCTCTAAATTTCGTAAGCGAATGAGACATGCATAGAGACACATCTATAAGAATGCATGCTTGCTTAGACATACGCTCCTGATTTTTCCCGCCAAAAATTTCAGCACACCTCCTCGGGCCAGATGTTCTCCTGATACCAGGAGCAATTTTTCAACTTAAAATTTCAATAATTCTGAATAACATAACCATATAGCGACGGGCATGAAGCCATGTCTACACGACTGCATGCTTGCCACCTGTTCGCTCTTACCTACTTTCGCTATTAGATACTTTTCCCCGCATTTTGATTAGTACTCAAGGAATAAAAAGGAAAAAATAATGAAGCAATTGATTGTTCAAATCACCTGATTTATTATCAATATTTCTTGCTTAACTTCGATACAATCAATATTACTTATACAATTAAGGGTACATGTATGCATACTTTGTAATTGTTTCCTAAAATTAAACGTCTATCGTAATTGTAAATAGCGTGAAATGGTACGGGGGTTGCTCCTCCAGACTTTCACTTTATTCTCAAAATGCCCTTGACATTTTCCAACGATCGATTACTAGGCCGAACAAATTCAGCTGTAACAAAAAACAGAAATAAAAAGACAAAATAAATAAATAAAATAATATGTGCAACATGAGGGCGCAACTTCGCGTGCGAAACGCATTCAAAGTTCGAGTGTTCGTGGAAGTTTTTTCCGCAATACATGATGCAAAGCTGTAGAAACAAACCCATAATAGCCACAGGTAGCGTGACATGAATGATAATGAGTAGCTACTAGCAGATGCCTCGATTCTCAAGGCCACCATTAATCTAAGTGAATCATACATCGAAAAACTTGAGTAACTTGTACATCCGAAAATCAATAGATTCTCATTCTTTAGAGTTTTAACAAAAATTTAATACACCTTTTCACACACAAGAGCTAGTGGTACAGTTTTTATCTACTTTTGACAATTTTGCCAAGAAAGGAGATTTCCAAAATCATTTCCTTGTAAATGCGACACAACATTTGAATCAGAACTTTTGTTCTTGATTAGCCTATGTTCAGACAATGAAAAAAGTACGACCCTTACTTTTACCAACAAAGTTCGATACTTTTTTCATCGCAGTTATAGGATACGTGGATAATAAGTGATGCGTGAGCGGGAAACTCGAAACCTCAGTTAAACCGTGAAAAAAAAAAAAACCACCGACCCCAGTGAGTATTATATATTATTCAAGAGAACTGCGATTATTTTTTTCATCGTCCTTTCCTCTGCTAAGCTTTGCACTAATAATTTACGCGATTATGTGCAGCTCTGAACTGCTGATGTTAAATTAGTCAGAATACTAAACCTGCAAGCCTAATAACGATTCAGAATGCAGATGTTTTTAAGCAACTTTTAAGAACTTCCATCGTTTTTATGCAACGGTATATATTTTCAACCTCTATGTAGCAGCCGTAAAAACAACCTCCCTCTTTCTCCTGCTTATTTTTCTTTCCTTAAAACGCGGTGAGCTTTTTTCTCAACAGGATTTGCACAGAGATTATCTGCGGTTATCTGATTCAATCTGATCAGAGGTTACCTCGTGCTTCTTCTTGCTTCGAATAAAACCAAAAATTCGAGTAAAAATTATATACCTACTATTAAGTTATAACAATTCTGAACATTTGCCAAACACGTTGCCTAAAAATTGTTTAAACTTTTTATCCAAATATATGCACATACTACTCATTTGTCCAGAATTACTACCAATGTCACAATAATTTGGTATACAATCTAAGATCTACGTGAATAGTCAAGATTAGATGTAGATTTTTATGAAAAAATTTTTCTTCCATCGATCAAACTACTGCAGCGAAAAATCGAATAATTTTTAAAACGGGTGTCACAGAAAGTTGAAAAATAGTCTGCTCGCTTATTTTATATAATTTGATTGATTTAATCCAACCTATATCTTGAGTACTCGCTCTGATCTCGGATTCTTGCAAACGATTAGTACTAAGTGCTTTACTAAGGTGGGGGTTATGGATGCCTCATATGTTTTTCCGATTGAACGGATAGCAGCCAGTAATACAAGCAAGAAAACTTTTGATTGTAATCCATGTTTCTGCGTGTAGAATATCGGCAAGGGCATGGAGGGGATGATAAGTACGTTTCCATATAACATAAGTCCGCGCCAAAGTTCTTGCAGGTATCGTGCGTATGGTTTGCAGAATTCAGTTCAGGCTTATCCTTCTTGGTATTAACTTGTCCCTAGAAAAGTTCTTTATGACCGTGAATTTTGACAACTATACAAACCGACTGTCATTGATTATATTTTCCAGATTTATCGAATATTTCGTGTGTTAATAAAACGCGGCAATGAGACATGTGCAAGAATCTTTCTGGGATTATTTTTGGATAGCAAAATACTTTTTACGAGTTGCGGGTATTCTTCCGTTTGAAGGTTCACCATCTTTGTGGAAATCTATTCTCACAAAGTTTCTTGTATTATGGCCGATGTTTTCTAGTTTGTATATAGTGATCCCAGAAATGAATTATATACTGTTTGGGGTAAGTTAAAGAAATATGGAAATATAGAAAATCCTTTGACTCTATCGCGAGGCTTACTGCAAATAGTTAAATTCTATTAATAATAATGCAACTAAAATTTGGAAAGCCTTTCATCTTCTTCACAACATAAGAATATTATAATCTCCTGAATTCATGCTTCAAACTCTAATAAACTCAATTCTATTAGTACAACACGACTATTCGTAATCTGCAGTCTATTCTGAATTGAAATTTGATTTTTGTTGGCACAAAATAAATTCATATCTAATTAAAAAATATTGTGACAGTTGGTGTGAGTCATTAAATTTTGGCAGATTTTACTCTGGACAGAAATATGATATAAAATGTTTCACTGATTTAGAATCATGCTTTGGACGACTTGCTGGAAGCAATGATAATCTTACTTGCTGGCTTAGCAGGACAATTTAGATCAGTCTTCATCGCTCTGTATCGTCAGAAGATTGTACGCTTGTTGTCCATCTGTAGAATATTGTGGGATCACGCCATCCTCGAAGAACATGAAGTAATTGCGATGTGGTCCAAACGGGCGAGGCTGTTTATTACGATTTATTGTTTCGGTGCGCAATGTACAATAATTGTATTCGTCCTGACTACGATAGTGAAGCAGCACTCATTAGCTGATAATTCTACGATAAAATACTATCCTTTCCATTACCAAGAGGAATCCATTCCAAGTCCGGAATATGAAGTAAAGTATACGCTTCAGGTCATAATATGTTTTCTGGGAATTTCGTTTGTAGCTGCCTCTGATATGACTGGGACTCTCTTGACTCTAAATATGTGTGGACAACTAGCCCTTATTCGAAATTGGCTCCTAGAGATTTCAAAAAAAGAATTTCATGCAGTGAAAGAAAAAATGGACAAAAATCTGGAAGCACAGTTAAAAAAGTGCATTCGCCGTCATCAAGTAGTGATGGAGTAAGTACTTCCCAACTTCTTCATTCGTAAAATTTCTCATGTTTTTGAGTGTAGAATTTACTGCTAAGTAAAGCATTCTCGTTTCCACAGTTTCTGTTCTGAACTAGAAGAAGTTGTCCAATATATCTACCTGATACAAGTAGTTACGGGGATGTACGTAATGGCCATTTCTGGGACCAGACTCACAGAGGTAAGGCTGATCGTTACATTTGACTTGCGAATTCGGTATGAACGGTGTAATTTCATCAACATGATAAATTCTTTCTTAGACTTGAATCCTGTTTTTTTAAATTATTGTTCCAGGGTTTGAAATCGTATCAGTACTTTGGACCAATCTTGTTGGCAACAGTCGGTATCTTCTTCTCTTGTTGGCCAGCGGACAGTCTCTCCTTCGCGGTAAGTAGTCAATTAAGCGCATCTAACTGTTCAAAGAATTTTTCCCTGCTATCGTCTCTCAATGTCATTCCATATCCTATCAATTTTAGAGCACTGAAGTAACAGATGCAGTGTACGAGATCCCCTGGTATCGTTGTTCACCTCGTGAAAAGAAGGCCGTGTCGATAATACTAGCGCGATCTCAACGCCCTGCAAGGCTTACAGCTGGTAAATTCGTGGTGATGTCATTGCAGACTTTTGCTTCTGTGAGTTAGATCGTAATTCAAACCATATGTATCATGTATTTTATTTCACTCACCTACAGTGTCAAAGATATTACTTTCAGATCGTGTATAGCGGTATATCCTTTTCTTTGGTACTGAATAGCTTCTAATTACGGTATGCTGTACGTATGACCTGGCAACATCACGACGATTAGTATATTTAATAAAATAATGCAAGATTCCTTAACACCTCAAAATGGATCGAAGATGCTGGGCCCAATATGAGACAGATGGTGTTTGTAGAGTTAGTATTCAATGTTTAATCTATAATGTAATCGATAATGATGACGACATTTTTTTAACGAGGACTTTTGCTGTTAATAAAAATTTTTACTGTACCTATTTTTACTCACTTTATTGAGATTACCTTGAAATTTTACAATCGTCCTTCATTAGACAGTGCAGGTAACATATGAGGGGAAAATTTTTGAACCAGTTTCTAGGTAAATGGTAAGTATATGTATCCATGGGAATCTTGAAATCGTGACGATGAAATTCAGGTATGAAAATCGTTGCTTTTCAATTGCACTTTTGAAAAAAAATCGCGAAGAGACAAATCGCGATGAAATATATAATCTTAGACGTTAGTGCGAGGTAAATATAGATTATCTAAAAATTTATGAAACCATTACCATGATATATTTAAACATATTTAAAATCTTTCGCGCTATTCAATCTAGTATGTACCTATACCTAACAGTTTTCTATATAAAACTCTGGGTAGCATCTCAAAGTAATTGTCAGCAAATGTAGATATTTATTTCGTTACAAAAACCGCGACTATTCAATTTGATGATATTTCGAAACCATTATAATCAACAAAAAAGAAAAGAAGATAGTAAAATCAAGCGAGACGGCTATCCATGCTCCGCACTTTGCAAAGGATAAATAATTATGTCCTGAGCCTGATGGGAGCATCGTATTAATTTAAGATTGGTAATTAAATATTAGCACTAACCATTTGGAGTATAGCTTTAAATATTTAGTAGAGTTAATGACTCGGGACATTACGCCGGACACTGTTCATTACATTATGCAGATATAGTTCTTTGAGGAGGAATTAATCATGTTTTAGTGATAATCGTCTTGAATATTCTTGTCGAAATTAATACAGAGCTCAGTATGTACACGTCATTTTATGAATTCAGTACTGATACAAAATTATTCGTCAGCATTATCTTTATTGTCAATTTTAATTCCAACTCTTGTATTATTATCTCGTAACGTTACTCAAGCCATATCATGTTTGGTAAAGACTCTTTTCAAGATCTCATACGAGTAAATAAATTTTTTCTTCAATTTTTTGGTATCTTGCCGTTGAATGGGCATTTGACTACTCGGAAAAGAAGAATCAGTAAATTTCTATCGGTATTTACACTTTGCTGTGTAACTAGCATTAATGTCCCAATATTTCATCTTATGATATCTGCGGTAAGCCTAAGACACTTTTCTCAAATAATTTTACTCTAATTTTCCTGGCTGTACAAAAATGTTTTTTTTTTTTGAGGTAGAACCTCGACCTAAAAAGCACGCTTGATATCCTCATCGTTATGGCCGGAGTGCTTGGAGCAGAATTTAGAATGATCTTCGTGGTATTGAAAAGGAAAGAAATCCAGAGATTGTATACAATTTGTGAAGCCTTGTGGCTCGATGCAAGCCTCTCTGATTTCGAGATCATCTCCGTCTGGATTAAGCGCGCAAAATTGCTGAGTGTTATTCTGTGTTCTATTGCGGTCTCTGCCGTATCTATTTACATATTATTACCTATAATTAATCAGATCAGACCCAACGCGGATATTAGTACAAGATCTTGGCCATTCCAGATTAATATGGATCCAACACAGTCTCCGAGATACGAAATCTTCTACGTTGTACAGTCCGTCGCTGCTGGTGTAAGCATATTTTCCATGTCAGGTTGTGACCTTATTGGACCATTAGTGGCTTTACATGCCTGCGGACAACTGAAACTCATCCAAAACTGGCTGTTGAAAATTTCTAAAGAAGACCAATTAAGACCGGGTGAACAATATATCGATAGAAATTTAGAAGAGCAGTTAAAAGCGTGTCTCAAACGCCACCAGCTAGTTATGGAGTACGTACGTCCCTGTAAAAAGCTCGAACCCTGTCCGTCCAATTATTGTTATGTAATTTTTTGTATTTAAATCCGATTGATATTATGGCTTTTAACAATAAAGAATAAAGAAACTTTTCTCGAAGAGGAACTCCGCTCGCTTATCCATGAGATATTTAATACCTGTACATTTTTAGTCTATGCGCTGAACTAGAGGAGGTGGTCTGCTACGTTAATTTAGTACAAGCTCTTAGTGGAATGTACATGATGGCCATATCAGCTGCAAGGTTGACAAAGGTGAGGTTGAATTTTACAATATTCTGTAATATCCTATCGATCCTTAATTATGCAAGGATACTTCAGGAACCACGTCTCGATATCGTTTCCCGTTTGTAGATGCAAAGTGAGAGGGTATACAAGCCACTTGGGACGTTATTTCTGGCTATTGGACTGCTCTTTATGTCCTGCTGGCCAGCGGAGAAACTTTTATTCGAAGTTCGTAAAATGATCGTGCATCGAAATTTCGGTTTTTCAATCGTTTATCTTATTAAATTAATTTTTTGGTCGTCAGAGCACGATGGTGGCCAAGGCGATTTACGCAATTCCGTGGTATCGTTGTTCACCTCGTATCAGGAAAGCGATTGTATTTATGATGGTACGATCCCAGTGTCCTGTTCGACTCACCGCTGGAAAATTCATAACATTTTCATTGGAAGCTTTTTCCTCTGTAAGTCAGCAGTTGCTTCATTGTAAAAGCGAGTGTATTAATATAAATGACAATGATATTTATTTCAGATCGTATCTGCTGCCATATCAATTTTTATGTTGCTACGAAGCCTTGAGTCTGGTACTTGAAATGTGTCATTTTATATTTGCAAAATTTTATCTGACAGAAAGCTTCGATAATAAATCAGTAATAAATTAAACTCGGTTGTTCACTTATTTGGATTATTCCTGATCGTCCATTTCCAATACTTATACATTTTTATTTCAATAGAAGAAGAAAAGATCAGAAAAAAAACAATACAAATCCAATCGATAACGAAGCTACGATATATCCGTAAATTATTAATCGACGATCAAATACTTCAGAAGTTCTACTAGCCCAGTGACATTAGCCACACGAGGGTAGGAAAACGAGAGTAATGCTTTGAATCGACTAACTTTATCAGAAAAAATTATTAACCACGCACGCGGCTATAGACTTTAGGTTATCGGTGTTCTGTAAAAGTTTAGGAAGGAATGCATAATATGTTTATCATAATAATTAGGTTTTCTTTTTTATACGAATAATCGTGTAATACTCCGTATAGTATACCGATATTGACCACAATGTCATAAACTTTGGCTGGATATCGAACGCTGTTACAAACTTTCAGCAGCTTGTGTACCGAGGGATCTACCCTCATCCCCACCAACAATAGTTTGCAATTTTTCCCTCACCCAGCGTATTTCCAGCTCTATTTCGAATACGCAGTATTCTTCTCGCGAGCTCTGGTCGATCAGGTACAAATCAGTTAACAAATGGATGTCTAGTGGTTGAAAAAATCCTGAATAACAAGAAAAGACAAGAAAAGTCAAAGAAAATTTTTTAAAATCTCCAAATTTTACGGTTTCGTTTATTATACTGAATCCAATGAATCGATGTAATAATTTTTATTGAAAACTTATTATATTTGAAGAAATCATACAGTTTTGTTTTATCCAATTTTGATTATGGAAGCAGAACGTCAAAACGTGCCAGTGATCAAATCTAGTTTCGAAAAGTATTTGAAGGTAAACGTAACGTTGCTTCGTATATTTGGATTGCTTCCATTATCACCAAATGCAACCACGTTCAGTAAAGCCTTAGATATTGTGACAGTCGTGGCTATTCCTGCAATGATAAACGTAGTCGTTGTCCCAAATATACTCACACTATTCAACGAGGATCTGGACGTCGATCTTATGATGGAGAGTCTGTCTGGCTGCACAGAGTCTGCTGGTCTTCAAATAAAATATATTATATTACTTTTGCGTCGTAATCAGCTTAAAGAGTTGATCGAATCTTGTCAGAATTTGTGGGAAACAAATCATCCGCGTGGCTACGAAGTTTTATCACGGTAAGTATTTTGGACCATTTTTGAAAAAACGATCCCAATCATAAAATATCAAAAAGAGTGTTAGAAATTAATCAGTTTATATTCAGTTTCACTACTTTCTTGTCCGTAAATTATTATTCAAAAATTTCTATGATCATCTCTGACCATTTTTTATATTTTACTAGCAAGAATTTTGATCAGTATCTTAGACGTCTGATTTTGTGTTTTTTTTTTTGTTTTTTTTTGTTTCATTTCAGATACGTTAAGCGAGGACACATACTGACGTGCGTATTTCTTTGCATTCTTAATCTAACTGCAATGTGTTTCGCCATCGTCCCGTTTCTTCTAAAATCTACAACCGTCATTCAAGCACTACCAGTTTCTCCTGGATTCGTTATAAACTCTGCATTGATATACAATATCGCTGTCTCTGCGCAATGCTTCGTTATTTACATGTGCGGATTCCTCGTCACAGCTGTTGATTGCTTGTTACCCGTTCTGCTTATCAATAGCTGTGGACAATTTGGACTAATACGTGTCATACTCAACGACATCAATGAAATGTACGAGACGATAATCACCGATGTTAATCCAAATGAGAATTTTGAAAGATTCTTCAAAGCCAATATGGATGAATGCATTATCAGACATCAACGAATCCTCGCGTAGGTTTCCTACGCACATATTTACTACACCTACATATGTCCACTGGTGTAAATTTATTCAAACATCATCATATACCTATAATATGCATATAAATTTGTAGATATTACGAAAAGATTGAGGAAAATTTTCACCTATATTCCCTGGTGCAAATGTTCATCGGTCTTTATACAATCGCACTTGGATTATTCAACTTGTCAATGGTAAGTAAATTCAAAACACTTTAATTCTGATGATTGAGAAATTTGTTCATCAGCTGGGGACTGCGGACGCCTTTAGGTACATCACGATTTTGATGACTGGAATATCTCAGATATATATTTGCAACTGGTCACCTGAAAGAGTTCTCGAAGAGGTTCGCACGACTTTGTATTTATATTATACATACTATGTAAGATAATAATCCTTTTCTTATAACAGAGCAACATGACGAACTTGGCTATTTACAATCTCCCTTGGTACAGAGGGCGAGGCTATTCTAGAACGAGTATGTCTCTTTTGCTGATGATGACGCAGCACCCGATTCGTCTAACCGCTGGAAAATTCACAGTTCTTTCTATGCGTACTTTTGCAACGGTAAATTGACCATGAAACTATTCATACTCATAAACCTTCATCAATGTCCAAAGAATTGTATATATCACCGTAATTATGCGTTTCATATTATTTGTTTGCTTCATTATTTTTACAGATACTGACTAACGCGATGTCATTTCTTACCGTTCTCAAAACTATAACAAACATCCAATGAATCGTCACAATGATGATGTTTTTCCTTACCTTAACGTAGTGTGTGTATAATATGAACTTTTTCACTTAAGTGTTACATTTATTCACAGTGTTATATGGATTAGATCTGAATGTACAAGTACCTTGCAATTCACAATTAAAATAAAAATGTGATACAAAATTTTGATTATTAATATTCATTTCTGTACTCCAATCTGCGTATGATCTATCCACAATTTCCAATACCAATTAGATCCATTAATTATTACCAATAATTCTCCATCCTACTCAATGGCCCGTTTCGTTTAAAAATATGAAAAACTTTGAGACAGTTTTTACAAAAGTTTTAGTTCGTGATATTGTTCACTTCGAGGATAAAGCAAAGTGATTCGTTGGGTTTTATGTCATAATAAAATTTAGATGGAACGAACAAACTGTTTCCTGCTATAGCTGATAGAATTGTTAGCAAAGTTTAAACCCAGACAGTATATGGTAGAAAGTTTCTGGCTATACCATGACTTCTGTTTTTATAAACTCAACAATTCAACTCGAAGCATAACTTCTATGAATAAAAAATAGTACAATACCGAATGCTAGCTCTCAACATATCCACAATTCCAAGTTGATAGTAGAGGGCAAATAAAATCCATAATCAAACTGAAAAAGAAAGAAAATACAAAAAAATTAAAGACTCAATTGATGTAACATGTTAACTATTAAAATATCAAGCTTTGTTTAAATAACGAATTTCTAATCATCGATGGTAAAACAGCTCACTCCATTGCGAGAATCCACATTTTCGATCCGGGAAATGATGTACACAGTGACTAGATCAATTCTTTAAGACACTACTAAACAAACAAAAAAATTGAATAATTTTTGGCATCGTCATCGTAGTCTATCGCAAAAAAAAAAAAAATTCACACTGCATTAGAGATGCGTAGAAAGGGTGAACTGCAGTCTCTTTCTGATTTACGTACGAGTTTAACCTTTCCTATTATAATTTTCCGATCTATGAAAACAATGAAATTTTTTCAGTAGAAGGGGTAACGCAAGCGCAGATCGAGTGGCCATTGCTTTCGGTCGCTTTGTGTCCCTGATGTGAATCTTTGGACACATCACAGGCATCAGTCTGATTCAAACAATCAGAACCAAAATATTGAGCTTGGTACTTTTGGAGTAAAAAAAATTATTCTGGACATCCGCGTTTGATGCTGTCAATTTCATTCAGTGGATAAAAATTTCTGAGACGCAATTTTACTTCACGTTTATCAATCGCAAATGTTTCATAATCTGAAATAAATTTGAATAAAGGTGAAAATGGTAATTGTAAAAAACAAGACTACGTTTCGGCAAGTGATCCGTATAAACGTGGCTCTTCTGAAAACTTCTGGAACTATTCCACCTGAGGATAAAACTGTTCTGAAGATGTTTCTCAGTTATTGTTTGATTGTCATCTCAGTTGCCGTTCTTGTGATGCACACCTCTGCCTATGTTTACGATTTTATTATCCACGCTGCGTACATAGAAACCGCAATTGAATCCTTCGCTTTAATAATTGCTTTTTCCGGAGGATTGATACGTAATTTGATTTTGTATTGGTCGCGCCGAAAGATCCAGGAAATATTGAACACCCTCGAGGATCTTTGGGAGAATCTAAACTCCGAGGAACGCCATTACGTCATCTCGTATATTAAGAGCACCAAAAATCTCACCTACTTCTTTCTATCGCAATGTGTCTTTGCGATATTTTTCTACGGTATCGCGCCGCTCTTCGTAAAATCAACCGACGGCGATAATCTCAATGTAACCAGAAATTTGCCTTACGCATTTCTCGTAGAGGTTCAGCATTCTCCCTATTACGAGATTCTCTACTTCATTCAAGTTTCCAGCATGTTTAACGTCACCTTGACGTGTGTTGGCGTCGACATGATTGGACCGCTTTTGATAATGACAGTATGCGGACATCTTAAAGTTATCCAAGAAAAATTGAAGAACATGGATTCTCGGGTAAGAATTCAAAGTTCCCGAATAACGGACGAAAGTATCCGTAAAATTTGCGAAAGATATCCTCAAGCGACGAATGAAATGCCAAAAATCGTGAAGAGCCATTTCCTGGAATCACTATCATCAGAGTTTAGATTTTGCGTGAATTATCACAGAATGATTCTCTCGTAAGTATTTTTCAACCCAGTCGAAAATCAAATTCTTTCCATAAAGAGAATCGGCGGAGAATTATTGCAGGGATTAATTTTTCTTATAGAATATGCACGGACATTGAACAATTGACGAATGTTATATTTCTCACACAACTTGTCGGTAGCACCTATATTTTATCAGCCGTTGGATTCAAGTTGTCCGGGGTGAGTGAAGACAAACGTTTAGCAAAATCAACAGTTCTTGTTCTAATCGCTCGCACAATTTCTTCACAAAATAAATGCCAAAAATATTTAAATCTACACTCTTTTAGGATGACGAACACAAGTACAAATACTTTTCACAAATTATCATCGGGATAGTTCAACTCTTAATCTGCAATTGGCCACCCGACGTTCTGTTGACAGAGGTGAGTGTTTTTATCAATAAAAAAAAAAAAAAAGAAAAAAACGGTTACAGAATTTAAAAAAAACTTTAAAGATTTAATTAAAATGCAAAGATGTTTAATGAATGATTTTGCCAACGTAAAAACTTGTGGCTTTCAAAGAGCCAGGCAGTTGCAGCGGCGGTTTACTTCGCGCCTTGGTACCAGTGGCCAAATGAACTCCAAAAATCTGTTCATATCGTAATTCTGCGAGGCCAAAAGCCGGTTCAACTTACAGCTGGAAAATTCATGAATCTTTCTTTGGAGACTTTTGCATCGGTTTGTATTGACTTTTATTGATAGCTTGCTATATTATCTTATTTCGAACTTTCACAGCTTAGAATCGGTTTGATATTCAGTGTCTGTCATTTTCAGATGGTGTCATCAGCAGTATCATTTTTTACAATGCTAAGATCATTGAATTAAAAAAATTACTGATCAACAAATTGTAGACGAAAAATCGATAGACATAAATGCAATTTCGAGAATTCTCCATAATTACTGAATTCAACATCCTACTCAATTGAGCATTGCAGAGTTGATTATTTTGCATCGTAAAATCAAAATTTAAGAGATTTCAATGCTTGTGATCAAATAATAATGACGGTAACTATCTTGCCAGCGACAGATCAGTGTTAATATTTATTTTACTAATTAACTTAATTCTACAAATCGCTTGTTTACAATAGCGACACGTCATTTCTTTCGATGTCAAATTTAAACAGCAATTAACAATACTACAATACAACATTTTAATTTCAATGAAATATTCTCAACTGGTGGTAGCTCAAATCACAAAGAGATCTGTACCAATCGATGCTGGGTGTTGCTTCTGCTTTAATATTCCTCGGAGAGTTTGCCGGTAAAGTCAAAAGACCCAGGAAGCTTTTCCGCCGACCTGCGCCCTCACGAGATAAAAACAAGGTGAAGAGGAAGTGATTATTATATATTGCAGATATTATATTATCAATTTGTTTCTGCAACAGTGAAATTTATGGCTAATTGTGTAAAGAAAAATTTCTCCTCCTCTCCGTAAATTTTGAATGTTAATAATTATCGTTGTTAACGATTTTACAATGAACTACCGCTTATCCTGATTTATCATTGTAACATAACAAGTGCACGTCAGAAGCACAGCGTCTTTAAGTTGATTAGAATTAATTCGGGGCACCAATCACCAACAAAATATTCGAATCTACGGTTTACGAACTTCCGAGTACTTTTATGCTTCATCTCTATTCGACGCCATTAAATGATGGAGTTGAATTACAATCCCAATAATATATTGCGTAAACTAAATAATTGCTAGTAAATAATTGAGCAAAGCCGTCTTACCACTTCCGAGTTTAGTTATTCGTAGCTTTTAACGTAGAAACGTCGAGTTTATAGTTTACGGGAGAAAGTGTCCGTTGAAAAACGAAGGTCGAGATGAATTGGCTCGGAAAATAGTCGCGAAGAATTATTGGGGGAAGAGAGGTTTTCAGTGTAGCTCTTGGCTTAGGTTGAGCATCGATCATCCTTTCGGCGCCCCTTGGCAGACGGATTCGCAGATCTCGTAAGGATCGCTTGGCACCCTTTCCGAGACCGAACCGGATATTTACGTCACGTCTACAGTTGATTCATCTGTAAATTATATAGAAAAAAAATGGTTGAAACCACCCGTTCGTGATCATGAAGTAAAATTTTTTCGTCTAATTGCATCACGAAAAGTTTTCATAGTAATTAAAAACAACGCCATAGTCCGGCATGTCCGTTTCCGAATATGAAAAGAACGAACGATTAGCCAGAGTCGTAAAAGCCACGTCTTGGCCCGCAAGAAGTTGCTACGTTCACTCGTTACAGTAGCAGTCTTCGGATATAACTACGGACTTTGATTGGCCTAGCTATCGACAGTCACGTCTTATACGGTAGTAAGTATGCAGTAACATCCCTCTATGTATACTATACGAATCAAAACACACACGTCAAGTTATGTATGCAGGGCGAGAAATATTTCTTAGTATGTATTCTCCGTGGGATAAACACCGGATTGGTCAACGGGAGTATGAGAATGTGAAATGTCTCACATTCTCAGACGGTTTATAAGCAAATGAGGATTTTCTTTCGGGAACAAAAAGATGACTAGAATTTTGTGAGTTTTAGTGCGTAGAATCACGGGTTAGAAAATAATTTATCAACAAATTTTTCTACTTATTATTTACAATTCTGTATCTCTGCAATGGACTTCGCTGAGTTATATATCAGTGTAATAGAAAAGCGTGAAATGAGAATCGAAAAGTTCATTGCTTTTCATGAAGCTCCTTCTTTTTATTTTCGGTAGAATACGAATACCGAGAAACTCAACTGCTATATGCAGGACCGCCGTGCCCCCACGGTCAATCCAATTCTTCTCGGACGTATTCTACGACGAACAAACCTCCGGGAGTGGGAGATTATAAATAAAGATGAAGACAAAGAGATAGCCAGTGACTACAGTCGTGATGGATCGCCCCTCTCGGGGAGTGGTAGGTCCCAGTAAATGATAGCAATGGAGCCATTGCGGAAACTCACCTTATCCAGGACTGATTCGGAGAAATATCCTGATTCTAACTTGGTCCGAGACTAACTTTAAGGAAAAATACTAGATTCTTATTAATACTTGTAAATTTTATTGTAACGGGAACTATTGTGTGTTTGAACAAGAACATTTTAACCATATTAAAAACTGAAATGCTACCTGCTCCTTGCTCTATCAAAGAGGCACTTAGCCTCGCACTTCGCTCATCCTGCCTCTTCCGCTGCTATGTATCATTCCTCAAAAAGTAAACCTTGGACAGACAGCCCTTTCTTTCAGAAGGGAGGGAAACTAAGGTAGCTAAGGTCTTGACGCGTGACATTGACAATGAGGAGGTACGGGAGTCCCCCCACTTGTTGCCACTTAAGGGATAAGAGGTTGAAGACGGGGTGGGTGGTAAAGAGGGGAAGATAAGGCAAGTGTATCCTACCTTCGTGGCAATTACCGGATAAGTGAATTCTCCTGTATTTTCACGCTGGTGTCTAGTCGACGCGAGCTCGTCCTATAATCTCTGTCCTATTGTTAGTACGTACCTTGAAGCTAAAGATTCGAATCCTCTTCGGTGTTTTTCGCCTATTTTATATTTCCCCTGATTTCATACAATTCTCCAAATTCTAAACGCTTAAGGATCACAGGATCCCATCGTTTATTCAAATATAAATTTTTTCAAATTTTTTTTTTTCTGTTTTTTTA
This sequence comes from Macrophya annulata, assembly GCA_963924015.1. Lineage (NCBI taxonomy): Eukaryota > Metazoa > Arthropoda > Insecta > Hymenoptera > Tenthredinidae > Macrophya > Macrophya annulata. The sequence goes on from OZ001261.1 coordinate 18,001,440, forward strand.
CTTAAAAAATTGATCCGCTTTTAAGCGGTGAGAGTTTTTTTTTTCCAATGACGCTCGTTCATGCTCTTAAAAACTTGGAATAGGTGATATCAGAAATAGAACTGGAATGTGGGAAGGAAGATGCAGAAGAAGGCGAAAAATGGACGATTCAATTTCGGTATTCATCGTTGGTGGTTCAGCTGGCAATAGATTTCATTAACTGGAGGACTTTGCGTGCTGGTGGGATCCAGGAATCTCTTTATTATGGTGGCGCACCGCGACGCCCGCCGCTTGGAGCGTCGGAAGCGTCGGTGTGACGGGTGTCCGCGGCAGCTGCGCCTCTCAGCCTCCCCTACCATAGCTATAATTAATTCCGTGGTGCTCTTCAATGCTTCACGACCTCCATACTTACTGATATGGCCGCCAATTATCGGAGTTGTGGGGTATACGCGTGTAATTTTAACAAAAATCTACTATTCGATGTGTTTATACTCCACAAATGATGAACCATGCTCACTGATGAAATCTCAAATCAAATATACAAATACAAAGATACAGGCAAGAACTTCAGAAATTCATATCCCCACACATACGAATAATTTATTTTTTAATATTTATCGCACTCGTTTGTGATGTGATCATTTTATTACCCGTTACTTTCCCTCAATGTCTTTTCATTTACTGAAGTCGCCGGTGTGGGATGTTCCCAGCGGTTTACCAGAAAGTTATAGATAAGAAAAATCATCAAATTGAATATGAATTATCAACGGTTATCGATCGCGATTGATTGGGCTCGTGGTTTGCCACTCGAACTAACAAACTTCGAGGTTCAGCATTGGCTGTTGAATTTGATTCGAGTCGACTCAGCAACATCACTACCTAAGACAAGCGTCGCAAATGACACTCGCCGCATGAAGGACGGAATTATCAATTAGTAAATGTTCAATTAGTCGAGGGTACGCTAAACTTCGCTTACTTCTGGTCCAACTAAAACTTGACAAGTCTTGTGCACAGTGTGCAAATTAAATGCATGAATTTTTGAAACCGTATGCAAATAAAATGAGGTTTGTGATCGGATTGAAAATTTCTCACAATCGATCACCATGTAGAGAATTTAAAAAACAGCACATCAGCTGAATACTATTGTCATTGAAAATGTTGCTTGGATAGGTAGATTGATTTTGTTTAATCAACAAATCATTCGCACACGCAATCGTGACCATCTTATAAAATATGGAAATTCAAAGTTAACTCTTCTCGTAATCAGCGAAGATGGTTTTAAGGAGGTAAGTGCTTTCTTTGTAATTTTTTTCCGTTTTTAATTCAGTTACGTGTAATACACTAATCAGCATAAATGTAATCATGGCTTTCGTATAAATCCAGAATTTCTGCGCTGATAATTCTCAATACATACGCTAAAAATGATCTCAAAATTTTTCCTATCAATTTCAAAGCGACGATATCCTCAAACTTAATTCCCTTTTTATCATCCCGCGATTTTATTCCTCAGGGATGAATATCTAAGCGAAATCACATGATTGATTCGCGAGCATGGAATCAGTCGCTTGACTGATCGGATCAAACATCTGCTGTAACCATGTGACTTGGGAGAAGATATATAGAACTTCGGAATGGCCAGGTAAAAATCTTCCTTATTTAATTATGTCTGATCTCTTATCTCTGAAATTCATCGTATTGAATATTTTCTTTCTTTTTTTCACTTATACAGGCAGGGGGGGGGTGGGGATGGCTATCCACTCTACCAAATGACATCGACAATCTAGTAAATCCTGTCAAAGATCATGGTGTGAAATTTTGAAAAATTTAACTACTGTGGCCATTCTTATATTCCTACTTTTCACGTTGGTCAATGCTTTTCTTATTTGGTTCCTCCATTCAACTATCCGACCAATGACCATTTCCAACTTTTCAGCCACTATCGTAACATTTTTCATAACTCTTTTATTAATCTGATACAATCTTTATTACACATAATTACACAAGTCAAGATTATCAAGTCAATAAACCCTGTCGCGGAAATATCTCCCAGAGGGCTTTTCTTATCACTATAACCTATATTTATTTTTTATTTTTACACATTACTGATACATCGCATTACATTTCATACATTTTATTTTATTAATTTATAATAAAGGTAACAAAACTATTTATTGTATTTAAAAGTATTGAAAATAAATAATAAAAATCTTATTTAATTACGATGATTAAAAATTTATCCATTCAAGTCATCTATTCACAATAAATAACAAGCCTTTATAGAGTTTGTCAAATATAATTAACATTTAAGAAAGGTTAAACCTTGAAGGGGGTTAGAAGATTAACTTCTGCTGTAGGTACTTTGTGACGATCACTTGATTCTATAGATTGAATCGTGTGTAATTACTTTCTTCAGAGTTCATACTTGTCTTAACATTCATTGCATTTCGAGGGAAGTAACAGAGTGGACATTAGGGTGTTTCAAAAAATGTCAATATTTGTTTTTTATTTCCATTACGTGAATAATGCTAATACATGGTGGAAAAAAAAAAATTCTCCCGAATTATAAATTAATTTTCAAAGCTAGTTCAAGCGATTTCTAGTTTTCGTTTATTATTGTGGTTTTTCACATTTTCAATAAGAAAAATCAGTATAAATAACAAAAGAATAAAAAAAAAATTCCTACCTCTTTAGCCAATGAAAGAGAATGCCTTGATGATATTTCAAAAATTGTTTTTATAATTTCAACGTATGTGCCATTGCACGACCATGACTCATCAGAAGATCAAGTTTTGCAAGATGTAAGCACGGGATATAATGCGTATTGAAATCCTGTGCTAGAGCGATCGTTAAGAGAAATGAGGTTTCGAAAACTTTCAGGATAATCAAGAAGTGATGACCCATAGCAGAACGGAGTAAATTTAACTTCTATGACTTTGAAATTATAATCAAAAATCAATTTGCAATTAATTATTATCTGTGTCTATCGTTACGTTACGCATTAAAGTCACTTGAACAGTGAAACTTATCGAGTATTTAGATATTATGATAAATATTTTGAATTCAAAAGAATTCTGTCAGTCTTTTTCGATTTAAAAACAGGTCGTTAACACAATTACAGATTGCAAACAGCAGTTAACAATAACACAAAACCATTAGCAACAAGTTGCTATGAACATGTTGCTTGAGAAGTTGAGACTTCCGAAATTCAACAAGTGCCCGTACCTTCCATCGACTTGATTCTATTTCTTCTTTCGTCGTTTGGCTCTACAGGTGTTGCCAAATATCTGGAACTCAAATTAACTGCAGTCTGTTTAATCTTTATTCCCTCAATTGAACAACCTTGAAAACTATACGAACATTCCTAACGGGGAACATCTCTAAATTATTCAATGATCATAGACCAGACTCTTTTTAAAATTTTTTTTTTATTATGTTAGATCCAAAGTTATTGTGGAAATTCACTGTTAAAAGCTGTGAATAATTTCGAGGTCAGTTCCTCGCGGTTATAGGTCACGTATTCGCAATTCGGGGATAAAATAACTTTGACAAAGGAAGCAACATTTTTCGAGGTCTTTATTGAGCCGAGTGGACAGAATTTGTCCAGTGTCCTGAACCAACGTGAATAGAACGAAGGCCCTAAATCTTTATCTCCTTCTTTCTCTCTCTCTCTCTCTTTTTTTTTCTCTCTCGATTCGTTCCCCTCTTTCTGGACTATCCTCGTTCAATGTTCCAGTAATTCCATGATCCCCTTATGGCCGGCACGTGACGCCTTTCAACGAAGCCTACGACTTATGCGCGGTACGGTGTATAAGTGGCCAGAGTTTTACCGGTTCACGAAGCAAGAGATTCCATTGGCTTTTGTTAGAATCTTTTTTTTTTGTCGGCAGTATATTAAATCTGGATTGATTCGAGTCAAAGTTGATTAACTACAGAATGGATATGGACACGTTAACAATTTACTTTATTATTTCCTATATCCAAGTTCATTTCTTCATATGAATTATTTATTTCCATCGTAGTTTTACGCTCTAAAGAATTTGACGCCATTTCTCCGGCGAGAATAATAAAAAAAAATAGAAAAAAAATCTTCTACGTTTCTTCGTTTATAAATTCACCGGTTAAAAATTGTGAAGATGCAGGAACGGGGCATCGTCATTCCTGTGGGAGTACTCGATGGTATGGTCCATGGAACGTGGTGGCGTTTTAATAATGCTGCGTCTCAATGCTGCCTACTCATATCGCGAATTCTTCGAGGTCCAAAGCTCCGTTCTCTTCCTCTAACTCTCTCCATCATATGTCTCTCACTCGTTTTTGACTTTCCGAAGGACATTCCTCGGAGTCCAGAACCCTCATTTACTCTCCGCGTAATGAACTACGCTAAAGTATTTTCTAATACGTATTAAACGTTCAATAGATTGTCATCCTCTGACTAATTTACATCAAATACTTTATCCGGCTGCAGGCTAAGAAGTCGAATCACTTTTAAAATCTCAAAAAATGAATTCGCTACGCAACACAATACCCACGAAGAGATTTCCCTAATATTTAAAAATGAACCCGCATTCATCCCTTTCAAATTAACTTCCATCTTGTCATACCAATCACGCAAAAATCTTACGTCGTAATAGATTAGCTTTGAGTACGATCTGAACAATCCCCACCAGCATCGGTACCCTCATCATCTTCATATCCAGAAGCACCGTAGTTCACAATACATAAGGAATTCTATTATCTTAGCTAGATCGGAAAAATATAAGTTCTATCGTAGTCACCGGTGGGGTTCTGGAGGGTGATAAAGGGCGCCTGCGTGGGCGTCGTAACGCGGGGGGGTTGTTCGAAGCGTAGGTGCAACCGGTGCCCGAAGACGGTTGTGTGTGGCAGACGGCGACGGGCAGCGCGGCGAGAGCCGAACCCCGGGGGACATGCAGCCTCACTCGCCGACGAAGATCTCTCGCGCGCACACCCGCCATCCGCGAAAAGAGGACTAGCACCCCGCTGGAGTGCAAGGAACAACAAGATCTGCTCCGCTATAAGTGAGTCTTAAGATTGAAAAAAAAATTTCTCAGATTTTATTCATTTCTCTACATTTTAGTTTAGAATCTACAATATCACTTTTTCTTCATACAGAGTCAGATGTAGGTATTCGCCAACCGAGTTGCAATCGGTTACGTTTAATATTCTTCATCATTTTGTCAACTTTTTTCTACTAAAAATAAATTCGAGAAAAAAAAACTTTTACTGCCCGTAGTATAAAATACCTACCTACATAAAAGTGCGCGTCATGTGGATCGACGATTTGTCGCCATTGTCACTTGCGTTTATCTGGTCAGTAAGCATTAAAAATATTAAAAATCTAAGCTTGCCAACGTCCGTGGAGAAGCTCTGATCATGACAATCCGCGGAGGGAGTTCAACCTTTCTTTCTGGTTACACTTTTGAGGTCATCAGGTTCAAGGGGTGTGACTTTTACGGCATGTGTAAAGATAACCTTCACTTCGTTCATTATTTGGCTGAAAAATTGACTTCCTGATTTTCAAAAACAAAAATTTAGAGATTCTAGGAATCAGTTACACTACGGTCGGTACCTCATACATAAATTTTGAACTGCTACACGGCTGATTGTATCCCAAAATAATGAAGATATGAGAAAACATTTTATGTGACAGTTAAAACATGTAGAAAAAAATTTCTCGGTATGTAATGATGACCGAGAATTAAAACTGGATCATTTCCGTATTTGATTAACAATAAATAATTGACCATATAGCTTTTAAAATGTTTCCGTATTTGACGGAAAACGTTGCTGCTTATAAAATATTTCTAGATTGTAAAGTAATTTTTTTTTTAAATCAACTGCCAATTGATTCTAAGAGTATTACCTACTGCAGGACTCTGATCAGCCCGTGAGCTAACTTAATAACCTATTCTGAATCGCGATCAATTCGAATATATCGAGCATATCCCTTGAGATATTGATAAAAATTGTTCAATACCTCCGAACTAGATTTCCTCTTATTCACACACCTATACCTTTACTGAATTCCCGAAGAACAAATCGGATTCGTTATGGATCGAGAAAATTAACTTTTCAATTTATACGCCTTACACTGAAGTATGAGGCTTATTGAAAGTGCCGGGTCTGCAATACTATATCTACTCGCATTAACACTCTGACAAATAAAACACAAGTGTCGATAACTACTAATCGGACCACAGCTGCCTTTATAGATCTTCCTCCATATTTACAAAGCGTTAAAAATACGTCGGGATTAAAGTTCAACACACTGTCTTTTATCCTTACATATTTTTTTTTTCTTCTTTCTATATTCTGAACGATTCGTCAGAAGCCACAACACGTTTATAATTTATATTCTCATCTATGGCTAATATGGCTTGATAAATCGATCGGATAAATCAAGAGCGATCAAGTAATAAACTTTTACCGTAAGTTTAGTTAACTCGTTTGAAATTAGAGAAGAACTTTTAACTACCCTCAGGGCTTTTACACTAGTTTATTTAATCGCAGGATAATTACGTTTTTGCCGGACAGTCCAGTCAACCTACTAGGTTAATACTCACGTAAGTGGGAAATTTTTATTTAGGTATTTACTCTTATTTTCTTCTAACCCCGTCGTGTCAACGTACTGAAGATTATGTCGGTACATTGACTGCAGCTGGTCCGTTATAGATAAAAGGGCTGTGCACCCCGAGACATCGTAGCAGGGTTCCCTAAATTGAATATCGATTTTGTTTCTTATAGAAGTACAGTACGTATATGTGCATATAAATTTACTGGCATGTTCAAGGCACGATGTATTATTTATTCAGGAGTATTAGGACTCGGAATTCCAAACGCGTCATAAGCTCCCATGAGGACACTTTCAACACCAATTAGTCCCGTAACACACACAAAAAAAAAGAACTGCAAATTTTCCTTCAGAACACGAAAACGAATTACAAACCTTTACAGTTTCAAGGCTTGCGATATACTTCAAAGGAAACTATGTATAGTAATGGATTGTCATAGTCGTATCTCTGAGGATTCAAAGTAGAACTTTGCATCCATGAATCGTCAGTGACAACCACACACGGATCGTTTTGACTTTGGTTTAGAACGGTGTCCGATTTAATCTTATCCAAGTCCATTCCCAGACTCCGTTCGTGTCGTCGTCGGCCTCGAGGGCAAGCAGCCCGTATTCCATGATGGTCGAGGTGCGATCCGGGTGGGTAACCCTCATTTCCTTGTGTCATCGTCAGCAGAGGACCACGACGAACAAACTTTGCCTAACGTTAGGAAAAGGAGAAAGCAGTTCGCAAGTCTTTGAGATTTTCTAGCTTTGAGATATCAAAGAACTGCTGCAATGCCTTACTTCGTTTTATCTTATCTTTCTATCGAACTTTTTTCAACTACTTATCTTTTCATTTTTATTTATTTATTTTTCTTCATCTTTTTCATTTCTTGCTTCAATTTCAATATAAAAGTATCAAATGACGTTACACAATCGCTATTGATATACGTATGTGCAGATTTTATAACCTCTCTTTCATGGGTCTTGCGCAGGTTACAGACAGGGTGGGTTTAATAGGGTGATCGGTAACAAAGTTACGAAGCAATCTGCATAACCCCGTCGTGTACTTTGCCAGTGTACCCACGACCAGGAGGCCTAGGCCTCTTTCCTACAACCCCTGCACCAACCTACCCGCTACGGTGTAATTACCGGTGATAACATAGTTAACAAGTCGCCGTCGACGGTAACCGAGAACCCAGCAACCCTAGGCTGACTCTGTAGTCAAATGTCTTTTTCAAAATTATAAAAAAAATTTAATAAAATGAAATAAATAAAATAAATACAAAATGAACAAGTAGTCCTATGAATTACTTAAAGGATCTTTGAGTAATTAATTGTACCTTGTATGTACATAATTAATCAAGCCTTTAACTCCATTTATAGAAAGGTCAATTACCCGAGTGTGAAGCTCCTTTATTTTTAGAATTGAATACATTTGCATAAGCGAAAGGGTGGAAAAGAATAATAGGAATAACAAGTCAGTATACTTTCGCGTAATTTGGTTCCTGGGAATTGATACACATAGGTATAACGAAGATTTGTCGAAACGATAAATTCATTTGTGTATACGATCGGAGGTATATACTGTTATTTTTTTATTTTATTTATTTTTTGTAAAGCTGCAGTAGTAGCTACTGATAGGGATGTAGCCCTATATTATGTAGGTTTCTACGAGTAACCAAAGACTTGCAAATCGAAACGTCGGTGAATATGCGAGGCGTGAAATTGCACGCCAAGACTATCCCCTTAGCGCACGTATGGGATAAGGCGGATAACTGGATACCGAATAAGACCTAAACCTAGGATTCAATATTAGAGTATCATAGATCAAGGTGGAAGAATCAATTCTGTCAAATCATGAAATAAATCGATGAACAATTGTCTCCTTCTTAAGGCCTTTCAAATATCAATATTCACAAAATTTCTATAGTGTCAAAAAACTTATTAATCTTGAATACGAATCGATTAGTTTTTATACGTATACGGAATGAAAAGTGTGACATCCGCGTGACTCATTTCGCAATATCAAATACCGAGTCTGGAGAAATTTCTTGAAACTTTATACGCGTATATATGGGTATTAGGGACCTGGAAATCTGGCAAGGGGTAAAGTGTTACGGAAAATAGGAGGCTGCGAAAACCAGTACTGAGAACAATCTCTGCTAACTGCGCCGACTCCTGGTTATGGCTGAGTGTTGCCTCGTCGGTAGAAGGTAATTGCTGACGTAATTCGTTTAGTGTGCAATATTGCGCGACAAAGTGTAGACGAGCGAGAGAGTGCTATATGTATATATGTCTGTATGTATATATGGATGAAGAGGGAGAGAGAGAGAGAGAGAGAGAGAGAGAGAAAGAGATACGCGGGAGAGAAAGAGAGAGAAACGTAACAGCGAGTGTGACTAGCGAGTTAAATGCAGCTAACTTAGTTACAAACGCTCTCAGTAGCTGCATTGCCATTACTCTCCACGGGCCTGGGTTACATAACCGAATTAGACACTATCTTCGCTCGGAAGAAGAAGCACGTTCTCGTCAAGTTGGAAAACGGTGTATTTCAAATGCCTGACACCCAGCTTCCCGATTATTTTATTATCTTGATTTACTCGAGAGGAAAAAGCGTTAAAATTGTGTGGTTTTTTTTCCTCTTTTCTCTCTTTTTTTCTTCAAACTCTAGGTTCAAAGTGATTAACTTCACGTTTATTAAAATTTATAAGAAAGTTATTAACCAAACTCATGTCGAGTTTTTTTTTTTTTTTTTTGCCGGAAAATAACTTTCTCGAGAAAAGAACGTACGGGAATACTTGAAGTGTAAAAATTACTTTGTGAAGATTAAGAAACTACCTTCTTTCTTACGTCGAAACGCCTATACAAGGAAATCAGTGAAATCTGGATCTGACTTATTTTTTTAACCATAAATTTTATTCCAATTTTTAAGATGCCCTAGATCGTGAAAACAAAAATATAATTTCAGATTCAAGGGTGTCTCTTCTAGACTATTGATAAGGAATAAAGATCCCTTAAGTCCTATTCGGTTATAGTAAGATTCGGAAAAATGCGTGAGACGTAAATCTCTGAAGTAAGAATTCGTGGGAATGAGAAAAAGCACTTCCTTGGTCACTCGAATGCGCAAAAGTATCGAAGTATGATTTTCGTGTCTCCTGAATGCAAATAGAAACCCGACTGGAACTCTGTGGCCTACTTGTTGAGGCTGGAAGCAACAGTTTGCCCTTTAAGCGCTCCCTGTCTATCCTTCTCTCTCTTTCTCCCTCATTCTATCTCATTCTAACTCTAACTCTCTTCGCCTCTCTCGTTCTCTCAGACCGTTTTCCACCCTCGCTTGCCTCGAAGCTTTCCAAGCGACCTCAAAGAATTTGAGATATGCTTTTATCGTGATATTTATACGATGCCTTTATGACCTGGGATAATATACCTTCAACATGATATCACGCAGGGTAAGTATGTACAAACTATTCGATAGGTAAAAAGAGATGATATAGTACGTCGAAAACTGAGATAAAATATACGCAGAAACTAATCCAGAATCCTATACCAGTTGAATATCCTAGTTTTGTGCAAAGGGTCAATTATAGTTTCGTTCTAACTTTGACTATCTTAATTGACATCCTGTGGAGTTGGGTTAAGACAGTAACCTACAGTAGCGCAACAAACAGGAAGACTAAGAATTTATATGTGTGTATAGTACGAGGCTGATTGAGCCATTCAGTTGATTCATAACCCTAGACTGATCTCGCGATATCTTCAATTAAATCCGGCAAGAATCGGATTAGATTTTAGGTCTAGATGACGTGGGTGAATATCTGCCAGTATTCATTGCTCGTAAACTGTAACAGTAGGTAAGTAAAATTCATTAATATGAATAATCGCGTTCAAACAAGCTACAGGCTTGAAAAGTTAGGGTTGTCCTTTGGTTACATACGTTCCTTTGTCCCTGTATTCGCAAGTAACTAGAAACTTGGATAACGATTTCCTTCCTAGCGACGAGTTTGAGTAGATTTATCCAAGAGAATTGAGATTTAAACCGTGTCGCCGGATTTCATCAAAATATATGAAAGGGAAAAGAGACCAGATAATTGTCGGCTGAAGATAATCATTCACTACATCTAAATCGTAGAAATATTGTATTTCATATCATTTTTCAGACTTGAAGAATCTAACTTTTCTGTGGCGTAAAGTGAATGAAATTGATGTTTAATAATTGATTATGAAATATAATTATTGAATGAAATTTTGAATTGTTGAATAAAAAGAAAAAAAAATTGTTATTTATGAAAAATTTTTGTTGCAAATCTTTTTATTTCATTACAAATATAGAGACGATTTTTTTTTTTTTTTTTTTTTTTAAGACGGATACGGTAAGGCAGTGAAGCGTGAAAAATTCCGGAAACGTTTCTTGCCGAGGCATTACAGGAGCCAAAAACCTGAGATGAAAAATGGGGGTAGAGAGGGGGGTCTAAAAAACGGTTTTAAAAATGGCCCTAAGGACCCGTACCGTTCGGTTGAACATTGTCGCCAAGTCAAGATTGGCTACGATTGCCCCACTCAGCTGCAATTTTTTCGTCATTCACAATTCCAGCTTCCTGCACTTTCCTCCTGTTTCTTTCACTCTTATAACCGTACCGGGGCACCGCACCGCACCCATACACTTTCTGAAAGCAACCTGGGAATTTCCAGGCCTTCCAAAGCTCAGGCATCCCCTCGTAATCCGCGAGGGTCGCGTGGGTCGTAGCTGCTATTGGAAACAATTTTCCAAGTACTCAAGCAATGCTTTATTTTATATACTTGGATGTTTCATGGTGGTAAATGCGGCATTGCTGGCATAGCTTGAGAGAGAAAAAAACATAAACCGGTGTATGTTAATCGGCCTCAAGTAACGCGCGTCGAGGAACAATCAAAAAAATAAATAAAAAATGATTAAAAAAGCTGGGAATCAGTTAGCTAAATTTTGTGAAATAGGATTAAATATACGGTAAGGAATATACATATACATAGGATAGTACGCGATTATTGGATATGAGAGTTATTCTTCTGAAAAACACAGTCATTTTATCAACGACGAAGGTTAATTCAATCAAAAGTCAAATTTAGGTAACTTAATTCGAGGTCGGGTTAAAGTTCCGAATTTTGAAAGTACCGAACGCTGAAAATTCTAAAAGTTAAAAATTCGAAAGGCTGAATCTTCGAAACTTGAAATTCACGCATGAAGCGTCGTGGTCCCCCATCAAATTTTCGGATTCTTGGACTGTCGGAGTTTCGAACTTAGCTGTTTGCATTTCGATTTTTCTAAACTTCAATATCCTGAATTTCAACGTTTCTAAACATACGAAATTGGTTCAAACGTATTCGTAATTTTTGAAATTCGGAACTCCAACCGAGCCCCGCAATATCATCTAAAATCGGGTACATAGATTAATAGATTTGTTTAATTTCAACTAATTGCGTAAACTTTGCTAATCAGCCTGTACGAGATTTTCAGTCTTAGGCTTTTTTTTTTTATTTTGGGGACATTTGAATCGTGAATTATTACCGAATTTCAAAACCTGCCGATTGTGAGTCAGATGATTATGAGATTTCTAAAAAACGAAGTTATCGCTACTCTCCACGCCTCTTAAATTGCTCCATTCATTCGTTTAGCGAGATACAATTACCCGTATTAATTACAGCTTTCATCCTCCCTTGCCTCTTTTATATTCCTCACAACTTCGTTACTTGGCAGTCAGGACTAATTCTTATTCTTGAATCACGATTTGAGCTTCAGAACAAAAGGCTAACAGCTCGCTAATTAGTCTTTTGACATGCGCCAGCGGGTGCCTTACCAGTTGTTCTTATATTTTATTTTTATTATGTTTTTTATTTCTTATTTATTTCTTTCATTTTCAAAAATTTTACACATCATCCACACAAACCCCCATAGAATTTTTTCATAATTATTCACAACGACTGTTTCAAAAGAATATAAAATAAAAAATTCACGACAGTGAATGATGCAGCGAGGAATCCCACAGAGTGATTACTTATTACTAAGAACACTATATACGCCTAATCAGACCGTTCACCAAGATGGTCCCTAGGGCACCGGTCCCCTTAGTCATTAATAAAGAATCACGTCCTTAACGCTCCGTTCTCTCCTTTATTTCCACATTTCTCGCTTCACTTCATTCCGCCTCATCTCATCGATTCATTGTGAGTAATTATTAAGTCCCCACTTGTCTCCTGCATTCTCATCACAATTAGAACGACTTTGATATACAAACCATAAGTCATATACGTACCTATATCTAATTAAAAATTTCTGAAAATTTTCTTCACTTCAGATATCATCAAGAGATATTGTAAAGTAGTTAATACTGATCAGGATTTATGCCAAAAATTTTCATCAAGACCGTGATAAGAGATTTTAGAGTTTTAATCAAATTATTTGATCAGCCTGTAGACGTTTCTGCAACGAACGTGGAGAGTGACTTAAAAAGTTATAAAAACTTGTAATGATATAGTAAAAAACAAAAATGAAAAAATTACACAATAATGATAATAACGATGATAGTAATTAGAAACTAGAAAAAAGAAAAAAAAAATTTAATTAACTATTGATACATATACGTGACGTGACTTTTATTCTGTTTTTACGGTTATTATATTAATTCTATAATATCGTGATGTCCGAAGGGTCGTTGAAACACATGCATGAGATATATGGACACGCGATAGCAACAGCGTGTGTGGGCGATTTAGAGAGAGGGTTGATCGGTGGTTCTTGGTGACTTGCGACTGACAGCTAGCGGGTTTGCGATGATGAAGTGACTCGCCAATCTGCCAACTCATCGAGGTAGCCTCGTTACGAAAATTTCTCATGGGCATCCGTACCCAGAGGGAGAGAGAGAAAGAGCGACAGAAAAAAAAAAAAAACAATAAAAAAACAAGAAGAAAAAAAAAATAAAAAAAAGTTTGGGAAACATGGAGAGGAACGAGATTGCGGATGTGGCCACTAATAGAAAAATCATGTTCGCGCGTCAGCTGTCTATATTTTATTATTAAACGTATAGGGCAAGAATACGAGAGGGTTCTTTTCTGTAGCCTCCGTATCCATCGGTCAGAGAAATAACGGGAATGAAGTGGTCCAAGTCGTAGGAGCTGCCATATCTTTGACTCTCTATTTTAGGGGATTTTTTTTTTCTCCCTTAACGCCTTACCCCAGTTCTCCACTAAAATTTCGTCTAGTATATGTCGTCGCGGATGGCACACAATTAAAATTGAGTTTCTCACTGGCGATTGACGTCCAATATTTACACCGAGTAACTAAAAACCTTAAAATTTTAACGCTTTCGTTTAACAAGAGAAAAAAACAAACAAAAAAAAATAAAAAAGTACAGAAAGAAAGAAAGAAAAGCGTCGAGCAATTACCACTTGAACCAACAAAAATTTAATTAAAATCCCATCGAGACCTCTGCAAGGTCTAGCAAGGGTAAATATCGAAGAGTGTACCAACCCCTATCAAACACAATACAGCCAATCTACCGCAAAGTAAAATCGTTCAAATTATTTTAACGGATATTTGCGGTGTGAAAAACGACCGTTTTCACTCCCTTAAATATACCTATATAAATCACGAAAGTTTTACGATCGACTAATATATATATTTCTTAGGTTAAAAGGAATTTAAAACTTTATTTCTTTCTCTCTTCGAGATCGCTCTATAGGTATAATACAATGAAATAAAATTTCCACTAATACATCCACGAAGAACTTGAGTATATCTTACATACCTACAGGTATATGTATAAGTAGAAATGCTTTTGTTCGAATTACTATTTATTGGCTCTTTTGATATCTTCTTGCCTTGCATTGTCATCACAGCTTTTAAGTCTACTACAAAGAGGGTAAAATTTGTACTCGTTCGCGTGCAAACTTAATTATTATCATTCGATTCCGCAGAAAGAAGAAGCTTCGTCCATCGATGTATCTATCTATCTTTTTTGTTTCTTTTTTTTTTTTTGTCTTCTCTTTTAATTTTTTTTTAATATTTCTTTTTTCTCCTTGCAGCAAGACGGCCAGAAAATGGGTGGCGGAGGATGGCTGGGTGGCTGGTTGCAGCGGTGTAGAGAATCCCGACGCCTTGTTCTAGTCATTGTTGCCATCGCTCTACTTCTTGACAATATGCTACTCACCACCGTAGGTAAGTATAATTATTTTGTAAAATAGAATATAAAATTTCTAAAGAACTTTATCTTGTTTATTTTTTTAATTTTTTTATTTTTTTTTAACTCATTTATTTATTTCTTATCAATATATAAAAGGGAATCGCTTTATAGTACGATGAGCAACGATACGAATAAGACTAAAAGAAAGTGCGTTACTTCAGGCGTGAAAAAGCAATTCTCACGATTACTTTATAGCTACTGAAATTGTGGTAATTGCGGTTGAGTCGTTCATTCGTGAATCTTTTTTATGTCTTTTTATGTCAATTCATTTCACTTCTCTCCTCGAAGTCTTTAGCTCGACCGGAAGTCATCACACCTTGGAAAGCTAATTGCAGCACTTTATTTTCGAATAAGAAGGTACAGCTGTACGTACTTCACAAGATCCTGACAAAAGACACTCAGACTTCCGGCTTACTCAGTTCTAGAAAATTAACCGAACCCAATGAATGGACGGGCAGTTGTACCGAGGACAAGCAAGGGTACAGCTTTGCTCATTAAAAGTTTCACCAACTTGTCATTCCCTTGAAGTTGTGTCTCCGGATTCCCGAAACCTCGATGTAGTCAAATTACTGAATCGAGTATATGATAAATTGATCAAAAGAAATAAAGAGAACAAAAAGCGATAAAGAAAACAAAAAAAAATTGTTCAATTTCAATCAAATCACACCGATCAGCTTTCGTCTCCCAAAAAAGTCCAGAGCATATGAAATTGAAAAATATGGACGATGACGAAGAGGCGAATAGTAAAGCATAAAATAATCTCAACTTTCAATAAATTCTCTACGGGTGGAAGGTAGTCGATTTCAAAGTCTACAAGCTCGGCAAACAGTTTGTAAGGATTTCGCAAACGTTATGGACTTCAGCTGCGAATTTCTGTAAAGAACGAAACGGCGAGCGCGATCGAGGTGTAACTCGACTTTTTAATAGGTCAAGATCTTACCGAGCGAAAAATTTCTTTTGTTATAATTTAACATTTCAAATCCTCTGCTCAACACTTTCGTTGACCTTATAAATAAACGCGAACTTATTTTACTTTCGTAATTATTCGTCGTGGAATTATTCATACGTATAATGAGAAAATTCATACCTTTAAAATTTTTGACATTCATTGTTCATAATCGTAAATCCCGAATTATCAGACGATGTTAAAGAAAATTAAATATACTTTCGACCTCGCGGGCGAGAGGCCGAAATAATCAGGAGGAAAAAAATTGGCAATCATATTAAGGAATATTACCGTGAATAATACGACTATATATCTATATCGACTCTCAAGCTTCCTGCCCTCGACTCTCATCCCTCTATGGACCACGAGCTCTCTTAATAACCGTACGGTCGCCCGAGATTCATTCGGATTACGTCGGAATCCTCTTCTGGAGTAGAATATTCCCTCAGGACGAGTATCTGAGGCGAACCTTCGCCAAAGACGAGATGCATCTGGTCGGTGATAGTCCTGCTAGTTTGCCATAGTGGTAAATGCGGGTTTCGGACATTAAAGACATTGGGAAGCTAAAATTTTGAACGAGTATTTGATGTTCTTTATTTACAGACAGATGGATAATTTCATAAATTAAATATGAAAAATCTCTCATCTGGACATCCACAAAGGTAAAATGTTACGGGATGAAAAAGGAAAAAAAAAACCTTTTATGGTAAAGTTTTGTCGCTCGAAAAAATTCACAAGCTCGATGAATAATAACAGCTGCTCTCTTTAAAATCTCTGTTCAGTCCTGCACGACCCCCATAGGCAAGACGCGTTTAAATCCTAAGCAAAAACTTTTCATAAAAGCCACAATAAAATTACCATAAAAATGCCCCAGGTGATGTGAGCACGATTTAATCAAAAGGAAAGTAAAAGATGTTGGAAAATAATGTATTGATTCGCTTTGAAAAAATCAAACAAGTTACAAAAAAAAAAATTCCTCATCAGATATTCGCTGTATAACATATCTTGTTCACGTAACTCATCTTGCTGAAAGAAGAAAAAAAAAAAAAAAAAATGAAACAATCCTTCAATTTAGTCACAGCAAAAGTTTGTACCTACAGGTCAATTTTTTAGGCGCAGTTTCTTCAGTGAATTCGAAATCCAGTTCTTAACTTCGATAGCCTTGTGGTCATTCGTTTGGCTTCGGTAAACTTCTTTTTCCAGCTTTTAACCTAGCTCGCACCCTTTTCACACCACGATGTTTAATTCAGAAGCACTAGAACCTCCCGTTCCCTCGTATGAGGCAGAAAACATATGGGCCTCGGTGTGTCACGCTATGGCAATCCTGATAAGTGGTCATGAATTTATGGAGGACCGTTTCACCGTTGGTCCAGTTCAAATGGTAAATGGTAAAGAGGCATCGACGCGAATGGGCCGAGTTGGTCGATGTTTTATGTAAGATTTGTATGCCTATATATAGTATACCAAGTCATGAATCGTTTAACTTAAAATCCGTGCTCTAAAAATCTCTTACATTATCTCAACGCTTTATGGTTCACATTCACTTGATATATACGATCAGTTTAAACTGAATTATACTTCTATAATTATCTAACCATATACAGTCAATGAATATAATCATTATTTCATATGTTCCAATGACATCGATCATTTAAAAAAGTTTACAAGACTCAAACTACGGATATATAAGCAAAAGTATTAACCATGAAATGGAACTTAAAAAGTAAACCGCATGAGATTCAAGATTCAGATTTTAATATTGAAAAGCTTTAGTCCAGAAGCTATTACCGTTTGACTTCTATACTTCCAGACCCTTGCGTGTATGAATGTGACTATAATATTCACGAAGTTGAACGCTTGGGAGTTACAACTTACTGTTAGACCAAAGAGTAACTATTACTGAATGTGGGTACACTTACACATTGCTGTTGGTCATACCTCTAATCATTTATTCATTCCCACTTGTTGCTTCACCGCTAAGCGGGGACTCGCCAGTTTAACTTGCCCTGCTTGGCCTGCACCCTCCTTGAACTGGTTTTATTCTGTATGGACAAGAGTCGGGAGTTTTTTTTTTTTGGTTCAGCTATGATAATCAGAGATTTTTTAAGCAGATAACAAACCGTTACGACACAAGGCTATATAAATGATAAAAAATCAAATTGAAAAAGAAAAAATAAAAATAAAAAATCGATATACAATTGAGAATAAGATTTCAGGAAATATACAAAACTCGCTTCACAAATGCGATCGTAAGATACCGATAAAGTGATTCAATTCAAAGATGAATAGTGCGATTCGGTTGCTTTGAACGAGCATTGATTGAAACTGCGATATAGAAGGGAGGGGAAAAAAAAAAGATATGTATTTTTGGAGGAGCTGGGATTTGAACCCAGGACTTTCAGCATGCGAAGCAGACACTCTACCACTGAGTTACACCCCCATTATATATATTAAATGATAAAGTACTTCATACAAGGTTATCAGATAAATATTTCGAATCGTTGAATTAAAAGAAGCTAAAGAAGCGGAATTGTCACGAAATCTTTTTCCAAAATAATCAATTCATAAGGATAATTTTTATTTCATCGAATAATTATTATACGAATTCACAACCCTGTATTGATTGACTACTAAAACATCTTGAAGTCCGATTTCTCAGTAGAATTTATCACCCCAAAATATGCATATACCTATGGTCTCGTCAGCTGAAATTGAAAATCAATCATTTTGGAGTAAATAAAAAATACATTAAAGGCGACAACGCAGTACGTGCAGCATGCGTTTACAGACCAGGTGGAAAAAAACCCGTCAACATGTCAGTTCGTCTATAAACTCACCCCCATTCACCCCTCCCATCGTACAATATAATAAATAGAATATTGAAGACGGCAGGTTGGTGACAACGTTGAATCCGTGAACACACACGTGTATGTCAATCGATGTACGCAGAATTACAGATACCTACGTGTTTGTCAATATTTTATACGTATATGTATACATGCATGTGTGTATAACGTTATGGTATAGATATATTGTACGGATTCAAAGCTAGAGGCTTGTTACTACCGGATTTGTCTCGTGCGGCAAACAAATCTTTTCTTGATCTCTCGGAGAAAATTTCGTTGACAAACAAAAATTCAAGGCCGAAAACAGTGGGAAAAAATTTCTTGTTACTTTTTTATACCTGCAATTCATCCATTGTGAGAAAAAAAAAAGATTTACGATTTTCATCCGGTCTACACCGAATTCTATTTGAAATTAAATAAATACTGATCGTATAATGTGTCTGTGTTTTCCTTTCTTTCTATCTTCCTCCCCATATAGCTGTATCAATTCGCAATGTATGTTACGCTGAAATAATAGAACAGCCGGAACGTTTTCACTTATTATTTGTAGGTATAATAATTATGTACATACATACATACATACGTGGATTGAAATTATAAGGGATAAATTTAATCATTTTTTCTGCAGTACCCATAATACCGGAGTTTCTGTACGACATCCGCCACCCAAACGCAACATTGAGCGAACATCTTGAGACCGCTATAGTGCATACTACTACAACGACAACTACCCCTTCTCCACCAAAATGTCAGTGTCCTAATAACGCATCTAATAACGCATTAGAGTTCCTGATAGCGAGCACTACACCGGCAGATATTATTGGTCAGTATATATCGTCGATTTTAAAAATCAATTAAATCGATTTTTTTCATACATTTTCTCGTGGTTGTTTATCATCGAATTTCTTATACACTGCAAAAACCGATTTGTAGAGATTTTAATGTATCATATGTTGGAATCTAGGCAATGTGACCAACGCCACTACACCCGAAGAAAGGGAAAAAGAACAACGGCACAAAGAATTATTAGAAGAAACTGTAGCCGTAGGGATGATGTTTGCATCTAAGGCATTCGTACAATTACTTGCTAACCCTATAGTCGGACCCCTTACCCACAAGTAACTAAAACTGAAAGCTCTTTGAATATTTTATTCAAAAACTTGACTCTTGTTATTCAATTTTCGATTTTTCTTTTTTTATTCTCAATTTTACAGGATCGGATACAGCATCCCAATGTTCACCGGCTTTATCATCATGTTTCTATCAACCCTTATATTCGCATTTGGACGAAGTTACGGTATTCTATTCTTAGCACGAGCTCTCCAAGGTATAGGATCATCTTGTTCGAGCGTTTCAGGCAAGTTATGCATCGGAAAAGTCTAACCTATAACATCGCTACGTTAAAACTTGAAAAAAGAATTACACCAAGTTCAAAAGAGAATTGCATCGGCCGGGAATCGAACCCGGGCCGCCCGCGTGGCAGGCGAGCATTCTACCACTGAACCACCGATGCTGTTGAAAATATTAAATGATGATTTATTCACGTCATTTATAAAAATAATATTTTTCCATAATTATTTATTTTTATTTATTCCAGGAATGGGGATGCTGGCGGAAAGATATCAAGACGATAAAGAGAGAGGAAATGCTATGGGTATTGCTCTAGGGGGTCTAGCACTCGGAGTTTTAATCGGACCACCCTTTGGTGGGGTGATGTATGAATTTGTTGGAAAGTCCGCCCCATTCCTTGTCCTATCTGCGCTAGCCTTAGGCGACGGTTGTAAGTATTGATTATAAATAAAAATCACGTAAATAAAATGAAATTATGGTAAGTAGAACACGTTCAATGTTGATATTAATTCATAATACAATCAGTGTTACAGCTTCTGATGTTGCAACCGTCAGTTGTCTACACAGAGGCAGATCCCCCGTCTTTAAAAGCTCTAGTCACTGATCCCTACATTATTATCGCTGCAGGTATGTGTGATGTATAAGTTTCGAGATATTTACGTGTTTGATTCCCTCAATAATATTAATCTCGTAAAAATTCTCGACAAATTGATGAAATATCTAGCCGATTAAACTCAAATCATTCTGTAGGAGCTATCACGTTTGCAAACATGGGCATTGCAATGTTAGAGCCAAGTCTTCCTATATGGATGATGGACACAATGGGAGCCAGTAGATGGAAACAAGGCGCAACATTCCTTCCAGCTAGTATCAGTTATCTGATTGGAACAAATCTTTTCGGACCATTGGGGCATAAAATGGGGAGGTTAGTACACGCTGAACTTAATTATTAGACAAAATTTTAGTTTAATTTTATCGTAGAATTCATTGAAAAATATATTTACAATTTAGTCAACGATTTTCACGAGCCCGGATAGCTCAATCGGTAGAGCATCAGACTTTTAATCTGAGGGTCCAGGGTTCGAGTCCCTGTTCGGGCGAATATTTTTGCCATTTTTATTTAACAGTTTTATATTTTACTTTCTTTTTTTATTTTTGTCACCTTTCTGATCTTTTCTATTAATTTCAGATGGCTAGCATCTCTGATCGGACTTATCGTTATCGGAATTTGTTTGATGTGTGTAAGTATATCAAAGAAATAAAATAATATGGTGATAATGTGTGTGTGTGTGTGTGTGTGTGTTATGTGAAATACGCGTAATGTGAAAACGAAAGAAAAAGGAAAGCAAAAAAAATTATTAAGGCGTAAAATCATCGCAATAATATTTCGACAGATTCCTTTAGCCACAAGTATTGATCATCTTATAGTACCGAATGCAGGACTAGGTTTTGCTATCGGTATGGTTGATAGTTCAATGATGCCGGAGCTGGGTTACCTCGTAGATATTCGACACTCCGGTGTTTATGGTAGCGTTTATGCCATCGGAGACATCGCATTTTGTCTAGGATTTGCTATTGGTATGTATTCGTGTTGTGAATTGATTATTATTGAAAATATAGAATTGTACACTTATTTACGATTAGATAGCGCTTACCCTTATCTCGTAGACACATGAATAGAATATGACAGCGTCATTTCATTCAAAAATTTATGTCGTTTAAATGTTTCTATCGCATCGGTGGTTCAGTGGTAGAATGCTCGCCTGCCACGCGGGCGGCCCGGGTTCGATTCCCGGCCGATGCAATTTCTTTTTACTTATGGAAATAACTTTCAATTGCTACTAGTTCGAGTGAAAGAAAGAACGGAACTACCGAGGCGTTCGGCGTTTATGAAAAGTTATCAATTTTATTCTTATTTTTTAATTCACTTATATAATTAGTTTAAAGAATCATCATTCTCAGGTTTCTATAGCATCGGTGGTTCAGTGGTAGAATGCTCGCCTGCCACGCGGGCGGCCCGGGTTCGATTCCCGGCCGATGCAATTCTTTTTATTTTTTAATTTCTTATCAATTTTTTACCTCTTGATGTTGTTTAATTACTAACCCACTTTGGAATTAGCGATATAACGATTGTATTACAAAAAAATGATAATCGAATACTGACAATAGAGATTAAACTCTCCGGCATTATGACTCATAATTTATTAATCATTTACTCTAATATTTACTGACAAATTTCCTAATTCGTTGCTCAGGCTTTTATCCTTCGCTATTCGGGAGATTTGTATTTCCAAATTATACAGTTTATAGCAAATTAAAATTCTTCAACCAACGCCTCTGGTAGCCGTGATCGTCTAGTGGTTAGGACCCTACGTTGTGGCCGTAGTAACCCAGGTTCGAATCCTGGTCACGGCAATGTGCATCGACACATTGTCACGGCAGAGGTTTTTTTTTTTGTTTTTTTTTTCCTATTTTTTATTTAAAGTTTTTTTTACCGCTAATTATTGATTACTGATTACTAGGTCCGGCATTAAGCGGTACATTAGTGAACACCATAGGATTTGAATGGATGTTATTTGGAATTGCTATTTTAAACTTCTTGTATGCACCTTTGATGTACTTTCTGAGAGCACCACCGACCAAAGAAGAAAAGAAGGTACTTATAGATAATCTAACCATACATTATTGACCAGTTTTCTGTCTCATAAATAATTAACAAATTAGTTCTTCTTGTCTTCAAACAGTGTGTATAATATATAATTTTAATTACTTAGCTCTTGTCTACAAAATATGTGAATTGTTCAATCTCCAATCTATGGAAAGTTCAATTTTTTTAAATAGTCAGTATAATTGAGTATACTAAGGATTTTTGTATATTTGTATATTGTAATTATTAGTATAAAATTATGATTTTCTTATTCTACATACTTATGGTTTTACTTTGAATTGTTTTTATTTTTCATTCGTGGTGTACATATTATATTACGTATATTCTTGCAGATGACTATGTTTTGGGATTTTTGGTACCAGTTTTTTATGGTTATAACTATTTTAACACAATATATAAAATTAATTCCTTTTTTTTAATTTATTTGTTTCAGTCATTAATTATTGGTGAAAAATCATCCGTACGATACGTAACTTATCAAAACGATGAAGATGCAGAGCAGTAGGTTAGTATATAATGAATTATTATTATTATTTATTTTATTTCAATATTACCAATATCTTGAAACCGGCCCCAGCACTGGATAATTAAAGAAAAATTCAATTCTTAGGTCTTCTATATTACATTATTTTATATACTTATCGGCAATGATTTAATTCTAGTAGAATTATACAATTGCTAAAAAGATTTATAACCAAAATTAATATACAGTTTATTTTATTTTTCTTATTTTTATTTCTTTCTTTGATTTCGAACAATTGCGTTCGAAATAAGATTCTATACGCTTTCTCTGAATCAAAGTATATCTTCATATTTATAAATAAAAAATAAGGGTACAATACGAAATATATATATATATATATATACATATATAATATATGAGTTTTTAATATAATATAAAACTATCGATAAGTAATGAAATATTTGAGATGGGAATAGCTGATAGACTATAAAATAATTATATAAAAACGGTGCGATACAAGGCATTATACTCCATGCACGGTTTACTATATGTATATTTTAAGGAAACACAAAAATTTGATGAAATGATCACGATATACTTGTATTAAAGCATTATGATAAGTATGAGATATATATAATAATAAATATTCTATTACATAAAATTGCTTCACTCAAGATATGATATACGGGCAAAAACAAAAATATATAGTTGTATAACGTAACGAATTAGATATTATAGTACTGAAAAAAAGCAAAGAAAAAAACAAAAAAAAAAATATATAAAAAAATTAAAAAATTAAAAAAATGAATATTTGACAAGATAAGAAGCAAAAAAAAAAAAGGTAAAATATAATAAAAATAAAGAGTTTCAATGTCGTTAAATAATAATAATATTGTTGTTATAATTAATAACTATAACGCGTCAGGACGGCAAACATGAAATGGACGTAACAGCATAAACCGATCATACTATACCGACACGAGTCCCAATCTTTGCCAATTATTTACGTGAGACATAATATACATTTTCAAAATTCTAAATTGAATAAAAAAATTTTAAGAGTGACAGCCCAGTATGGATTCCTTGAATGGCTGCAAGGAAACCGGGAAAATAAAATAAACTGGGTATCATGAAGTGTCCTCAAAATTTATTGGCGCAAAATTGATTTCGATCTATCAAAAAATGATTAAAAAAAAAAAAATTATGAATATAACTAAAAATTCTATTCTCTGAATAAATGGCAATGAATTTTCTGGACTCGACGTGTACCTGCGTCCACGCTGCAGGTACTTCGGCAGCAGTTAAAGGTCACTGACCTTTCTGCTCTTAGTTCGCAATTACTGCGTAGGTACCAAATGACGAAAAGATGCTTCAAAGGCTCGACGAATTGTCGAATATTTCGAGGTTTACCGATGAAGAAGTATATATTTGCAGCGCAAAATGTCGTGATTACTAGTTAGACGAATTTGGAGAGTTAAGATTGGATAATATGGGGAAAAAAAAAAAATTAGTGGCTCCGTAGAACGTTCGTAGAAGCAATACATTAAACATATATGCTATAATATATGTATATATATAACTACATATATATATTATATTAATACATATAAATACGGTATATATATATAATTGATTCTAGATAATTATATATAGTATAAAAAATTATTCAATGTTGATAACACATATATCTGTCGTATATTTAAATAACTGATATTATTTATCACTTCGTTAATATATTACTATATATGACAAAAAAATTTTAAAAAAATTAATATAATTATCGATGTATGTAGTAAAAAAATATGTGTCGAGATCCTAAGCTACTACAAGTACCAATCGCATGCATTATATTTAATAAATGTATATGTATTCGTCTATATAATAGAAATTAATACATATACCTTACCTATAATATATAACCATATTTTATGGTATTATTAATGCACAGCTGCACGTTGACATATACTATATACTAGTCGCACCGTATATACATACTATATACATATAATGAAAAAATATTAATCCATATAGCGTTAGCTATATACAATATATAGATTACGATATGATAAAAATACGTTGATATAGTATGAAAAATTTCCTTAGATAAAAAAAAAATTAATTTAAAAAATTAAAAAAAAAAAAAGAAAATAACGCAGAATTAAATTATCGTGAATTTGTGTCTACGAGCTTATCCGGTACACATATATAGATATAATAGTTATGCATGTTTCTATTTTCGTGTTAAATAGTCATCAGGGGCCTGAAAGTAAATTTTTTTGGAGAATAAAGAGAGTTTAGTTTAACACCGGAAACTATCTGCTAGTATCCGTCTTTGTGCTGCTCGTTTGAAAATCAAACGGGCCGACATATGCGCGGCTACTCCCAGTACGATAACGCGAGTCAATTTAATTCGAGATTTTGTCGAGCCTGGACAGCAATTAGACTATTTATTACAAGAACAAATATAAAACAAAACCAAAAAAAAAACTAAATAAATAGTCAAATAATTAAAAATATAAGACGAGGGACTTGGGATTTGGCAAGAGCATGGCTAGGCTCGGAGCAGCTGTTTATTGTATAATTATACCGCGCCGTAAAAAAAAATAAATAAAATTAAGAAAAAAAAAAAAAAAAAATTAAAATCTTAAAAGAAATAATTATATTAAAAGATACTATATGTAGATAATTTATTAATTATATATTTTATATAATATATATTATATAAAACAGATTACTGCTGCTGAGATACCTTTAGAAATGTTCTTATCGAAATACATTTTTATTTGAAGAATATTTTGAATTTTTTTCATTTTTTTCATTTCTTCTCTAAAAAAATTCCTCTTCGTTACAATAACTCGGTATATCATTTATCTCTTGTGTACCCTTCTACCTTATATAGTGTTTACGCGGTATAGTTTTAATCAGAGGAATTGAGAAAGTTTTTCTTTTTTTAATTATTTTTTGTTTTTTTTTTTCCTACAAAATAATTCGTTCAATTTTTTTATGTCATTGTCAAATGAATTTATTCTATACTCAGTATTAAAGCAAAAAATTAAAAAATAAATAAAAAAATACAAAAAGAAAAGAAAAGGGGGGAAAAAAATAGCAGCTTGTTAGATAAATACTGAAATGGTAAATTTATATTATACCATCGCTTATATAATCGAATTGCCGATGCAATCAAAATGGTAAAGCCGTGTATAAAGAGACGAGTTGACGCGCAGTGGAAAAGACAACGAAGGTATATATACAATTATACCTATATTATGATTTTTAGTGTTATTGTATAATTATGTATACATTATATGCATAATGTATTATTATTATCATTATTATTATTATTATTATAATCTAATTATATGCAGGTCTGAATATGACTGCGCCACCGCAGCGTTATGTTTATAATATCAATTGCTGAATATATACTATAATTGAGAAAATTCAAGTAATATATAATTAAATAAGTAAAATTATAATCATAAATCTTGTAAAGGTACATCTAGCATTTTACGCGTATATGAACTAAATAGTATAATATTATAAAAATTAATTAGCGATTAAAAATTTTACCTGCTCCGTCGCAGTGTACGTGTCCGCTTCCCGTGACTATTTATATATGTATGATAATTTATTTTTCATCTTATATATTGCCGTCGTATTTTTTTTTTTTTTTTTTTATTTTTCCCCCGAGGTCCATGCGAGAGATAAATTATTAGAATAATTGATAATTATTTTATAATTTTTTTTTTTAAAGTCTGATATGTATAATAACTGCAGTGAGATTCGTACGTTTATATACCTCGACGACGTATGTAACTACTTCAAATCCGCATATTCAGTTAGGTACGTTTACAATTTTTTGCATACAGGCTTATCACATAGATAAACCTCTCGTCATTTTTTCATTCAAGGTATACGTATTATAATACATATTATAATATACCTAATTCATTTTCGCGTACGTATAAAATATTGGATATATCATTTGATCTATTCGATCTCGAGTCTTTTCATTTACTAGAAGTGGAAGTAACTCGTTGAGGGCTGCTATTGTGAACCGACAATAAGCAAAGAAAAATAAATTAATTAAAAAAAAAAAAGGAAAAAAAAAAAAAAAATTACATAACTCCTCGTAATTAAAATTCAGGAGTATATTTTTTGCCATCTTGCTTGAAGGAACATATATGTATATATTTTTTTATTTTTATTTTTTATCATTCTGTTTTTTCTCGGATTATTCTATTTTTTTTTTTTTTTTTTTTTTTTCTTCTATTTTTATTTTGTCGTTATTAAAGAGTATATCTATATATCTATTCGCGTACAATTTACGTTTAAAATTCGCTAATGAAATTTATCTATATATTATGTATAGTTTACTATAATTACCATCGCGTTATTAATAAATTAATCGTATATTATATTGTAATATTTAACCAGCTGGTGTATGGGTCCGATTTTGCCTGTGTAATAAGAAAAAAAAACACAAAAAAAGAAAAAAAAAAGGCGTGTTCAAATATGTATTTATCATTATTTCTAATCATGTAAAGCGTTTAAAGAAATGTTTACTCATATATATAGAGCGCTGAAAATATACTATACTATATATACAGGTACACCAGCTCCGAGCTCTGCCAAACCCTTGCCTTTGAACAATAAATTGAAAAAAAAAAAAAACCGATAGAATTGTGAAACGAAATATTTCGTTGTTAGAAATTTACCGAAAATTTATGAAAATGATATACTTATATTTATAATAACCAACTACCTTAAATACGATATAGGTACATACATATATAGTACATATATTATATACTATAATAATTATTTATATATGTATATTATACATGTATAGATTATTTTATGACGGGTATCACCTTGGGAACTCTGTGTACTGTTATTAATATTAATATTATTATCATTTATCATTTATTATAAACTATAAGTATTATAATTGTTGCAAAACGAACAAAGAAAAAAAGAAAGGTAAAAAGATTAAAAAAGAAAAAAAAAAAAAAAAAAAAAAACCTGTAGTAATCAGATTTCGATCGAATATTTAAAACTTGTATCGTGATAACGATATGAAATTTTAATGGAAATGAAAAGAGAAATATAATAAAAGAATTTGCCAAACTGTTATAATCCCTAACCAGGCTATGTCTTTAAATCACGTGAATGCGATATGTACCGAAATTTAATGTAAATGTATATCATATATTAATTATGTATATGGAAAATGTGCTGAAGCAAATAAATATAAAAAAACGTATATGATGACTGTTTAAAAGAAAAAAAAAAAAAAAAATTTATTGAAAACGTAATTACGTATGGAGAAAAATACAGAAACTCGTTTTATCAAACTTCTCAGTATGATTCTGCATAGTTTTACTTTATTTATTTTTATGGTATAAAAAATCAAGAATAATACGTTAATTAAACATCTTCTCTCTGGGTGATCGGCGTGCTTAAATAGTCCGTTAACTCAGTTGGAATTTCTCCGGACGCTAAATCTCCACTGGACATTTGGTGCACGTACCCCAGCATCTTAATTGTTGAACTCATCGTTTTTTGAAGCTCTTCTAAAAGTACGTTATACTGTTTAACATTTTTCTAATACATTCTGCAGATACGATGTCACCCACTTTACACACGTCAGTATACACACATATATATACATTTATTTATCCAATTGACAATTCGGTGTTATTTTTATACTTAGTTACCAATTGCTGGATGTGACACAGCTGTTAAGTCTTTAGCCGAAACGGGCTTCTTGGAAGTCTCATTCGCTTCTTTAATTTTTAAAAACGATTCCTCGTCTGAATAAAAATTTCAAAAAAAAATAATTAAATAATATTTTAGCCAATAAGCGGTTTTATTTCCACAATATTTTTGTCTACCGTAGTTCATGTCTCGTATCGAGATCATCCTGTTCCTTTCTGCCAAAAAGTTTATGTCTTTAATACGTTGATTAGCTCTTTCCAATAAAGTCCGGTTTAATTCAACCCGCTTTACTAACGATGATAATTGTACCTGAAATATTTCTTTCGATCACTATAATAAATTCCAAATTGAAAACTGCATAATGAATTGATATATAGCTCACATCTATATCAGTGGGATTTAAATCTTGATCTTTGGAATCCCGAGTCATTTTGGGTTTGTAATTTTCTGCAGTATGGTCGATGATATCGTTAAGAAAACTGAACGGTTTAGCTATCTTGTCATCGACTCGTTTTAGAGATTCTCTAATCTCAATGGACGACATTCCCTCGACATTATAAACAGTTTTAGCGTTTTTATTTATCTGTAAAAGTTTCTCAATGCTTCCTTCTCGCGCAATTAATTCATCGAAAATTTTTTTCTTTTGATTTAATTTAAACCTTCGATTTACTGACTCGTCTATATCCTCTAAAGTCTTAATCGTCATCTCCAAAGCTCCGGTTCTTTTATCATCGTTGATAAAACTAGTAAAATTTCCTGATTTTGAAATATCGCAAACCTTTCTGACCGAAATTTCCTTCACCGTTTTCGGTTTAGATTCCTTCTGAACAACTTTTTTTTGAGAATCAACTCTTTCACATGTAACCAATTCATTCATAGACACTGATCTATTCCTTCCTTGAGTCGGTGATATTTTCTTATCACTAAAGGTTTTCAAAAATTCTTATAAGTGGAATCATTGATCTAAAAAAATACGATCTAATCGATTAGAGTATTAGACGTACATACCTAACAACTCTCGTGGCTATCTTAGATACATTTTTTATCCTTTTCGTATCCGATTTAGTTTCCTTGATCCTATCAAAAAATTAAATTATTTAATTTTCGGATTTAAGTTCGAAAGTATATTTGATACCAATTTCTCACCCTTTATTCATAGTAATTTTTCTAATAATTACGTAAAGTTAAATGAATCCTATAATAATTTAACCTTATAATAATTTAATTCTTATAGTTCGAAGATGACTGCAGAACAGCTTGCTGTGAAATCTGCGAGTTGTTGCTATGAAATACAAAACGTAAGGCTTTCGTATGTTTGATCAATGTTATAGCGCAGGTAGTAGAGAAATTATTCAATTTTTAAAAAGAAATTTTTGTTGATCGAATTAAAAACAAAATAAAATTCATTATATAATTCAATGATTGAGAAGTCTTTAATTTTTTTTGTTTAATATATTCATATGGTAGGGTAGACAAGAAAAGAGTAGAGAATAATGTTGAAACTTGGTGTAATTTTTCATAAGTAACATTTATTCGAGCACAAAATTTTCCGATATCTGTTTAAATAATATATAATGTTAACAGTTGAAAATCTATCGACTATAGTGACTATCTAATGAATGTTACTTATTTAAAAAAGAAAAAAAAAACTAAATAAAACGAATATTATACGTTATAATTTATCACTTCACCTATAATATATATTCCAGTAAATAAATATTTCGTTAATGTTACAATCGTTATTGACTACAACCAAAAATAATCCTTTCTAGACTATGTATATATATATATATATATATGTATATATGTATACATATATGCCTCTCGACAATTTATAGATAATCATAGTCTGCACTTCATTATTTTAATAATTGCCATTAATTGTTAGAACAAAGTTACATGGACTTACCAATTGGTAAATAAATGTCTCAGCTGGGTGTAAATCAACATTGAAATTGTGCATGTATTTCGAATGGAGATTAGATATTTAGTTTCAATAATAACAATAAAACTTTAGCATTCCCAAGCTTATTACAGTCTTTTTTTATAACATAACGTGTATTTTTTTTTATCGTTGTTATACTAACACAAACGTTTTGTTTTTTAGTAAATTCTCTGAAATGTGGCGATGTAATTTTTTTAGTACCAATATAACAATTATACCTTACACAACTATAAGTTAAGTTAAAACAAAATTCATTGCTAATAAAATTTCACTCATTGCAATTTTTTCAGAAAGAGAAGAAACTCACGATTCAATAAATTCAACATTTTATAAACTCGATATTGTTACGTGCGAGTAAAGTCAGGGCTGAAAATAAAAAAAAAACTAATTGTTACAAATCCCTAAATGATTTTATCGTGTAATTATTAACGCAGATACGTGTTACTCAATATTAACAGCTTTTATTTAAATATATTTAATCGGGCCTGTCACGCGTTTAATTACAATCAAATTGTTTAATACATCAAAGAATCGGCAGTGGTCTGTCTAATTAATAGATGCTGAATTAATATGAAGACTACGCATATACATTATCAATGGTTGTATATGCTTATCTTAATCGTGATTGATATAAAACGAAAAAAAAAAACAGTTTTAGCAACAGTTTTACAACAATATCAACTTTTTATATCTGACTGGTATTTGGCTATTGATATTTTAATTAAAAATTTTTAGGGACTTATATCTTAAGTCAGTTAAAAATCGACTTTAGTAAGATAAACTAAGTCTATACTGATGTGCTAAGGAATAACATGATACAATTATAATAAGTGAAGCACTTTTACTATCAAATATTAGTTTTTACTTTAATCATGTATCGTAACTTGATTAAATTTTTTTTGTTTATATAAAAAGACTATTGTACATGAAAGTAGATATAGAGTTGTAATAATTCAATTAATCAATCTTGTAGGGGTATTCTTTTACCAAATTAAATTGTTTAATTAAAATGATGAAAATAACAATGACAGTCTTATAAATAGGTAATATATTGTGCAAATACTGTGATAAATGAAAATAAATGAAATAATCAAGTTATTCAGCGAGTGGATAAATCACTTGATAAACGAATGAGTATCACAAGAGGCGAGATATTTGTTTTTAGTAAGGATTAAAAAATTGTGGTTTTGTTACTCCCAAAAAAAAATAAATCTTCAACGTTTTTTCGTTTCTTCAGAGTACGAAATTCTTTTTATTATTTTCCTTTGAAATAAATATATCTATATTCAGTTTTAAACATGATGTATAATAAAAAAAAATCTTTCAATTAGGCCGCGGATTAAGCAACTTTTATCACAAGATATACAATTTTTATGCCAAAATTGACTATGTAATATTCGTCGGATTTTATTTTGGCATTATAAATACCGACGATTAACGACAGGATATAGTGAAATAAAGAGACAAGAGAAAGAGTATTAAGTTACATATCACGATTTTTGGTAAAAGAAATATCCCCTGAGAGAAAATGAGAAAACTAAATTTTTTCGCAATTGTGTGTAAACGATGTACAATCATTATTTTAATTGTCCTAAGCAACCAGATCGAATGAAAAATAAAGAAACAAAATAAAATAATGGACATTACCGAATCTATAAATGGACTGAGGAGAGCAACATAAGGTATATTCATTACAAATACGATATTACATCTATCTAGAGTCTAGAAGTATATTAGCCTGGCATCTTCCGGGTTCTGTTCGACCGGGCAGTACGGGCATTTCAATCTGGAAACAAATTGATTTCTTTAAAAAGTGATTTCGATATCAGTGTGTTAGATTTCTATTTTATCCAAATCGCGTACTTATTAGCACTAGTCAGTTTGTTCAGGGCATCTCGTGAAATTACATGACCGCATACCAACTTCATAGGAGGATTATTTTCTGTACTTTGTTGTCGTAATATAGGACAGGCAAATACAGAGTGATAACGACTTTGTTTTCCCAAATCTATCTCAATCTGTAACAAACAAAAATACAAATATCATCATTATGTTACTAATTTTTGAAAAGTATTAAAAAAATGTGTTACCGTCACAGTCCTGCATAAAACTGGTTAGATTTTTGATTAGTTTAATAAACATTAAATTTTCATTTTTAATTTTTAATTACCGGGAGCTCATCCTTTCCATTCCAAATACCAGTCACCTGTCTTTGCTGCATAACTTGTTTGATGTTGAGAAGAGCAGGTAGGGCAGTACATCCCGCATTTATACTAAAAACAAAAAAAAAAAAGCAAACCAGATATTATCTACAACAGTGTTAAGATCGGTTTCACATTAGGTGTGAACTGGATTTCAATATTTTAATAAATAATAATCGTAATCGTTTTGTATGATGTTTTTTCGACTTGATATTACTTACCAAACGGACAGAGGGCTGTCCACGCTAAGTCCCAACAAAGTACAAGCCTCTTTAGTAAAAACGTCGTGAATATCAAGCCACAACGTTGGATCGAGTAGATGACTGTACGGCGAAGACTGTATTCCATTAGGTAAATATAACAGAGTACCCATGAGAGATTGAACCTCTTTCTCATGTCGTGCAACAAACTGTGTAAGATTTTTACGAGCATATAAAATAGCTTCGGCCTGTTTAGTCGGACCTTGTTGTACTAATCTTATAAAATGTAGTCTGTGAAGCTTGAATTCTAAGGACGAGTTCTGAAACGTAATTAAAAAATCTTTACAAACTCCGTATAAATTAAATCACAGGCAAATTCGTTTCGTTCTCAATTTCCTTAAGCAATAATTAATACAGATTTCTTTTCTAAAAGAGTTTTATCTTTTTCCTGTACCTTCCAGCAGCAGTAAATCGTCTTTACCTATGTTAATTTTTTTCGAATATCACACATATCAAAATAAAGTAAAGTATATTTCAAAGTAGGTATATCACCTGTGCAAGGAGAGCCTCGCGGTGATTCCGTGCCCATTCTAAGGCAGGTTCCAAGTTTCGTTGCTTTAAACAATCTAAAATGTGATTTAGTTCTGTGAAAGGTTCCTTCCTGCCTTCTTCAGTCTTGATTCCTGCTTCCTGGGAACAAAGATTGATATAAATTAGTAACTAAACTATAGCAAAACAATAACATACCTATGTAAAATGGATATCAAACTTACTGCTGCCAATTCGTCGGCAATATCTAACATCCCTTGTCTGTAAAAATGCTGGCATATAACTTGGTTTAATAGATGTGTTTTTTCAGGACCAGAAAAAACGTCCTCTCTACTGGTACTGGCAAAATCAGCAATAAAATTTCTGTCAATGGCTTTGCCAACTTTTGAAACTGTGCTGTGAAGATCTCGATGATCTGTCGCCAATCGCTGTACAGTATCCCTCACCTTTGTCATCGCTTGATTCATCACTTGTATTTGACATTGTGTCAATTCATGGTCAGGAGGACCTGAAATAAATGGAAATTTAAATAAATATAGTATAATCAGCAAAAAATGTATTTCGATACATTTCTTAGAGTTCAATCACTTTTTGAAAATTCTTATAGCTACAGCGTAGCTGAGAGTAAAAATTCTTTGAAAATAACGGAAATAAATTCTGAAAAATAGCTAAAAATCATAAAAATATCGTCGTCTGTAAAATTGGCAAAAAAAGTAAAACAAAAAGGAATAAATCGGAGCTGAAACATTTATGTGAAAATATACGTAATAATAATATTATCGATTGAGGTTATGTAACGAAAATATATATTTGTTTTTTTTTATTTCAACTGAAATGCGAAATGATTTCATGAAATCGGTGTAAACGGTGTAACTAATCTAAAATTGATCATTAGTTAAGGAGTCTGTGTCCTCCAGCGATAAATACGGTCGACGACACTTCGAGTAAACAAAGTGTCGCAATAGTATGGAGTTGGTAAGTAGGTAAGTTAGGTTGGTTATAGACCCTCGCATAGATCGGTGTGTAATGTCTATTAATTAAGAAGAGGCCTGATAGCCAAATATTAGTGGCCTCGATTTCTAATCTACGTAATACATGCAATTTCTGTGTTTCCCTTTGGGCTTGAAAATCCTTTGTTCACGTTAGACGAATATTGATAATAGAAGCGCGGTACTCACCGTCTTCTAACTCCTTTTTCAAGGATTCAATGTGATTTATTAAATCACGTAGCACAGTTTCACCGTGCTCATTTATTGCACCGAATTTTGATAAAACTCTGACAACTTCGCGCTCGACAGCATTACAAGCCTCCATTATTGTTTTTCGCATGATGCTGCGTCAGTGCTGACGTCAGATGTGTCTGCTACGCGCTAGCCAGCCAATATAACGATGCCTCCTATTGGCGGTGACGTGTCAGAGATCGTAAAATTCAACCAATCATAAAATGGGGCGCGATTTCTAAGCGCAACTACCAAGAGCATTTGAACGTGATATTTTCACTGACAATTATACATACTGTATGAATATAAAGTAAAAAAAAATTAGATTTAGATAGATTACGTCATGCAGGATTTGAAATTTATGAATAAATCATCAACAAACCGCACGATATTACCCTTAACTAAAACCCAATACGCTATGTTATGTTAGATATAAGTATATATATCAGATTTTGCATAAGTCTTTACGCTGTACAGATTAACGCCAACGACAACGATGTTTTCATTATAATATTACGTAACCAAGATATAGGAGGCAAATGTTTAATTAGGTTACCACGGAGAGTCTATAATACGATCAATGCTGACCTATACGTAAAATAATAGCAGCAGTAACTTGGAGTAAAAAATTTTGTATTAATAGATACTTTCATATCTATATGGGAACTTGATTTTTAAATTTAAAAGTAATGTATGATACAGGGTGGCATAAGATTTTTTTTTTGTTTTCTATGATTGTACATACGTCGAAAACCTGGTCAAAAATATGATTATGAAATTATTTTCTTTGAATAGTTTCATTTTTTGTAAAGAAAATAAATAAAGAATCATCACTCGACGATAAATACTTTCAAAGATATGAATTTTTAA
Source organism: Macrophya annulata (assembly GCA_963924015.1). NCBI lineage: Eukaryota > Metazoa > Arthropoda > Insecta > Hymenoptera > Tenthredinidae > Macrophya > Macrophya annulata. The sequence continues at coordinate 18,037,179 of OZ001261.1, forward strand.
ATTCAAAACTGCAACATCAGTTCTGAGAAATTCAAACAGCGCGGAAACCTTGCCATTTTTGAACATTTTTGCCAACGCTTTGCTGGGATTCTTTCACGATAACACTATGGACATCTTCACTTGCGCAAGAATTCGTAACATAACCGATTTGTCTTCTTTTCTTTCGCAATTCGGAGTAGAGCATCTCATATCTTTCTGATAAAGTTTACATGATTGTTTCCACTTGTTTATCTATCAGGTAATATCACACACTGTGATGACAGTTACATAGGTGTACATACATATATGCTCAACGTTAAGCTTATATTGTATATCACCCCCACGCCTCTATGCTTCCATGATCTTTTTATATACCGCAGTTTCTCATATATGGCTAATAAGTATCAAGTGTGCAATCAGTTGATCATCAACTTTCGACATGGCAACTGCGGTTCCTAGTTTAACGCTTAGCAATGGTGAGAAAATGCCGGTCATTGGCCTCGGTACGTGGCAAGGAAAAGTAAGTATATGTGGTATAGTTATGGCAGCTATCGAAGAACAGGAATATAAATTATAAATGATAATAAGTAACACTGTGTTTGTTACTTTCGCCTTTAGTGTGCCGCGCAATTTGTTACTAGATATTAAACCTTGAAGAACTCACTCGTAATTTAATAATTCTGTATAAGTTATCTGCTTATTGTTCGTTTCTTGTATTCAAATTCCCTGTCCCATTATTCGCCGGTACTTATACCTCAACGTGTTAATTTAGGTACAGTATATTCGTTTAGTCCATTACGCCAATGTAGTTTCAAGGTTACGCCTTCGCGTGCAATAACAAATAATATCGCAATTGATGAAATAGAATGATCACGTCACGTGTTATCAAATTTGCGGTGGAATTCGCCATAATTATACTAACGGTATCTGCGTATATGCGTGAGGAGATACATAGAATTCGCTTCTAAAGTGTCGTGTTTATACGCATATTTAATCACCTCGACTTATTATAGAGAAGCTTCATGGCTGACTCCAATTCGATAAAAAATTTAAAAAACAATGTATAAAATATCAGGTAATTGTGTATATTTAATTTCATTTAATTAAATTTAGGATGATCCAAGTACTGTCGGACAAGCCGTTAAAGATGCGATCGACGCCGGCTACCGGCACTTTGACTGCGCCGCAGTCTACGCCAACGAGGATGTGGTTGGCAGGGCTATCAAGGAAAAGATTCTTGAGGGTGTAGTCAGGAGAGAAGATCTTTTTATTGTCACAAAAGTACGCAGGTTAAAGGATAATTCATTTTTTTTATTTCAAGTTTTATACATACGTATATATGTATGTGGTAAAGTTAAACGTGTGAATCAAATTTATTGCTGGCTCACGAGTTATCTTATCAACGGATTAAAAAACTAGATCTAGATTTAGGAATAGTTTGATTAATCTTTACAAAAGATAAAACAAAATTTGAAGAAATAAACTTCGGAAATCCAGAATGATAATTTATGTATTGATTAACTATGTTAACGAGAAACATGTCATTAATTTTTTGCATTTGGAGCAGACTCAATGCCGGCACTATATTCGAATTTTTATCTCATCCTCAGCACCAAAGAAATAAAATATATATGAATGACGTCTTTCTAATACGATGAAATATGGTATTTCCGAAAATAAAATTTATTTCAAAATCCTGATAAAGTGCCCTTCAGCAAATTATTGCGCCCTAATATATACTTGCTGTATAAGTTACATTAAATTGATTATTCATATTGCAGTTATGGAATAACAGACACAGAGAAAAGGTGGTCGTGCCAACGTGCAGAAAATCTTTAGAAAATTTTGGATTTGATTACGTTGACTTGTACCTTATCCATTGGCCGGTTTCGTACAAAGTAAGTAGGTTTTTAAAACCAATTTTTCAATAAAAATTGTTCATTTCATTTGAAAAATTTGTGATTCATTATCTCTCATCGTAACGAATATTTTAACAGGATTTTTTCCTCCTATAGAGCGAATATGCTTATCATATCTTTCGCTCTTAATCCCTAATCTAATCTAGCACAATGCAAACAAATTATATCGATAGTAATGAATATCGAACAAATATCAGATCAACAGATATATATTTTCCGGACATTATATAATTATACGTAAAAAATTTATTCGTGACCATATAGTATCGAAATTATCACGAAGTGATTTGTGCTGTTCAGATTTTCGAACCTTTATATATTTTCATAGGAAAATGTCGCGACTGATGGTGAGGCATTTCCCGTAGACGAAGACGCTTACACTGATGAATTTTCTTTAGAAGAAACCTGGCGAGGAATGGAAGAGTGTTATCGTTTGGGTTATGCCAAGAGCATCGGTCTGAGTAACTTCAACTCATTGCAAATAGACCGAATCTTAAACGTAGCAAAGGTGAAACCGGTAGTAAATCAGATCGAATGTCATCCTGCATTGAACATGAGAAAGCTGCGTAACTTCTGTACAGGACAAGGGATAGCTGTCGTCAGTTACAGTCCTCTTGGTGCACCCAATAGGCCATGGGCAAAACCGGGAGACGCTATGGTGGTTATTGAACAGCCAGAAATTGTAGAAATTGGTAAAAAATATGGAAAAACACCGGCACAAGTTGTTCTTAGATATTTGGTACGAATTTTTTTCATTTTAGATATACGTGTTTGAGTTTTGCTGAAAAATATCATCAATATTCCATTTTTTACTCTCGGTAATTAACGGTGCGAAATTTTCTAATTCCATTGTAACTATATTGGAATTAATTCTTATGAATTGCCTCTTTTCTCGACGGATTATTGCGTTAACTAAAATTTCGTTTGATAATCACAAACGATAAGGATTTATGTGACAATACTCATTCACAGGTTGATATTGGAACAGTACCAATTCCAAAATCTAGTTCAAAGGCTCGCCTCTCCGAGAATATCAATATCTTCGATTTTAAATTGACACCTGAAGAGATCGCGATTTTCGACAAGTTCGATACTGGAATACGAGTGACTACCGCAGCTGAAAAGTAATTATTCCATATTATAATTAGGTTAAATTTCACTCCGCCCTTTTTATTGGTTTAAAAAATGAATTAAATTAACCGAAATCTTTTTTTTATTTCTGTTACAGCATGTCTAAACATAAAGAATATCCGTTCCATGCCGAGTTTTAACAAATTTCTTTTTCTGACATAAAACGTTGCATTATTATTTCAATGCATCAAAAACTATAAATTTTTTTTTTTTGCATTTTAACACTTGCTTAGCAATCTTTGTGTTATTATTACACATTATCAAGTATGAGATAAACTGTAATATATTGATATCTGGAATAAATAACAATAAACTGAAACCTATTCCCATACTCCAATGTGTATCCCCCAATCTTTTGGATCTGCATAATAACTAAGATATCGGTATTAACTCAGATTGAGTGTTTCAATCTCTTAGATAAAATCAATATATTGAGTTATACAAGGCTTAAAAAATTATTCGAAACAGTAGTAAAGAAGAGCGCAACTATTTTATGATTGGTCAAATAATTAGCAATAACGATTGAATTGTTTTTTTTTTTTCCCCCGAAGTTTCTTGAAGCTGAAGGAGAATATGAACTCGAACGAAAAAATGATTGATCAACTTTTAATAATCCAAGACTAATTTGAATTGGCACCTCTTATCGTGACAGCGTGAAAATAGTATTAAGAATTATTGAAATTTGAAAAATGGTAGATAACCTTCATACACATCATAAAACTCATGCAAACAGGTTCAAGTTACAAGTTCATAAGAGTTTACAACACAAAATTATGCAAGACGATAAATATTAGTACAATTGTTTCATCATTGTCGTTATCGCATCTTTGACTTTGAAGTGACGCTGACTGATCGTAAAATAAAAATTTCAGAGTCAGAAGTTGAAACGGTAAAATTAAAACTCAAACCATCAACTCAAGTTTCTTTTCATTGTTAATAAAGGCTCAAAGAACTCACCGTGTTTGACATTTATGATTACGAGTTGAAAGGTTTTAAGAATAGGTAAGACCAGATAATTAATTCACACCTACAAAAGAGCCAATTTAAATACACTAAAATCATCCAGATTCCTAATAGAGACGTGATTTTTTTTACGGTGTTGGAATGATTGAAAGGATGTTTCATCAATTTTTTACGAGTGTCTTTATAACATTTTGCCAATATGAATGTGGTTTCGAAAGGAATTGAAAGAGCAGCACTTCCTCGATACTGAATTTTCCTTATTCGAACTAGTACGTATGTACCAGTACATGATAGAGCTATGGAAATATCAACATCCTCTGGTAGAGGACATCCTCTCTATGAGACGAACGTCAAGCCTAACTACCACATTACCACGACCACTCGCAATAGTAGTTACATATGAGTATTATGCATTATTCAGTGTTTCAGAGGTTGGCTCTCACTTGACCGGACAATACCGAGGTCACCGAACCAATGGAAAGTTTAAATTTCTCGAACTTAGGGCTACACAAACGTGCCCTCGACCACGTGCTCGAGGTAGTTATATTATGACATGGTATATCTATGACAACATGAAAAATTTCCGACCGGTTGTGAATCATCGTTTATTGGCGGTAATCTGGCCCAATTGGTTCTCCCAGCTTCCTTGTACATTGTGCGGTAGATCTGTCACCACCACCCTAAGTCCCTAATTCTTTATCTGTCTCTCTCACTCTTTTTCTCTCTCTCTCTCTCTCTCTCTCTCTCTTTTTACTATAATTTTCTTTTTTATTGCGAATGGAAGTTTCCTACAGTACCCGACAGTCGACCCTGGTCATTCCTTAACTAGTTATGGCTCAGGAATTTTTTTTAACTGCCCCACAATCCTCTGTTGCATCTTCAATACTAGTCATTCACCTAAATATGTATAACAGTGCTAGAGAATTGGTCAATTATTTAAAACATTCTCGATGACTTGCAACGATAATTTAATGCCAATCAACAAGACGGATTTTATTTGCTCATTTCAATATCGGGCATAGTGTTTCTCTAATTGCTAATCACCTTTGAATTTCCCACCTAACTAAATATGACAGTATGTAGTTCGACTTTGAACACGACTACCATACTGGTTCTACAAGAAAAACAAAGCGAACGGTGTTTAGAATCCTTATCGTCGTGTGTATGATTAGTTCTGAAAGTACCGGTGATTTAGTGTCGGAATTACTTTACAACATCATAAAAATCGTCATGGACAAATTTCTAAAACTGTAAGTTCATATATTAGTCATGATAACGCAATTCCAAGTTGTTTTTGTTGCACTACGAGTCTATAGCGTGTCGTGTAGGTACTCTTCTTTTCTGATTAGCTGACTTCTTTTCTGACTAGAAAATAATTAAAAGACATCGTAATGTCTGACGAATTTCATGAGATTTTGATGTGTCTATAATTTAAAGTGCATAAGGTCGTTGATTCGTATGAACTATTGAGTCTCCTAAACAGTAGATTGGAATTTCTGATTAAAAAATCTCCATATTCTCACTCATCATTTCAGTAAACAAAACAATAATGTCAATTATCTCGAACTAACCGTAATTGCAGCATGACTCTTGACCTTACCCCTCGACGCTCAAGTAGTACTCCACCAAATGAAAATGAAATCAGATCGCCAACTTCGTACTTCCTTCGTTCAAACTCTAAAAGATTCTATCAGCGAAAAAGACTTCAGTTTGACACGATAATGGAAATGTCAGAACATCAAACCGAGCTTGATGTACCCAGTGCCAATTCAGCTAAGGAAGAGAAAACATCAAATGCATCTTTTAATAAAGACTTGGAAGAGTTTAAAATTTATCTGAGTAATCAAAGAACTGTTCATTCATCGCCTAAGCCGGTTACTTCCCACTTTGAGGACTCTGGATTTTTGAATTGTTCAATCGAAATGACTTCGCACTTGGAGACGATTTCGGAAATGCTTTCCCCGCAAGAGAATAAATCTTCCGATGGTGAAATCTCGTTCGATTCTTATCTCCAAGGAGGAGAAGATCATTTACGTAATTTCTGGTTAAAAACGGATGAAAATTTAACCATGAATTGTAATTCTATTCAAAAATCAAACCATCAGAATTCTGAAGAACAATCTACAAAGTATTTTCTAGACGGCCCTAAACCTTCGGATGATAAATTGATCACCGAAATTATAAACGTTCATGATTCTTGTGATGGTAGTGAGACATTTACAGCTCATAATCAGTCGACAACGATTGCTGATAAATCTAGTGGGTATGATGTAACTGATAGAAAATGCGCTGATATTTTATCTCCAAATTAAAGATTCGGTATACTTCGTTCATAAATGTTGTTCAATTATGTTCAATTCCCTTTTGAAAGGAATCTGTCCAATTTTAAATGGAAGTTCACAAATCGTTAAGTTTAAACATTGCATATATTAAAAATCCAGAACTATAATATAGGATTCAAAAGCGTCCGAGATATGAAAAGAAGCGATAAATGATGAAATTTGATCAGTGAGTCGAAACATCTGCGTAAACGCCTGAATCAATGCCAAATTTTTGAAGAATTTAAATGATAGTATACAGGAATTAATTACATTAATTAAATGAATCCAATTCCTTTTTCTTCTATACCAGTTAATCTCATAGAACTGTTCTCTTGTCGTTAATTTTTAATTAGATAATATATTTTATGAATAGTATGTGTCTGTATTTATTTGTTACTGATATGTGTACTTGAATTGTTCCCTAATATTTCTTGTGATTATATGTAATTATATTTATCTGAATAAAACTGTTTGATTATTATAATAAAGTGTCAAATATATGAATACGTTTAATAAAGTAAAATAAAAATCCATAACATCGGAATATCTTTGTGAAATATATTCGACTCCTTTCATTTTCAAAGTATATGCAAAAAAAATAAAAAAATAAAAAACAAAAAGAGAAGAGAATGCGTCAATTGATCAGCCAATTCCGTGATTTGCATAGATTCTAAGCGAGAGGTGCGATGAATTGCATGTGCCAAAAGTAAAACAGGTAGGTGTGTCCTTTATATTTTACCAATCTTTTCTACACCTTCACACTCCTGTTAGAATCACGCGAATGAAGATTCAAGGACGTGGCAGTCTCTTTGCTAATTGTCACTCGCGGAAATATACAGTAGATATCGTAAAATTCTTGTCTGTAAATATCAATGTATTTGTCTTTAATTGACAGAAAAAAATAACAAAAGCGGTACTAAAAATTGAAGATTTAGGTATGTCTGAAAGCAGATAATCGCCATCGATCCCGAAACAGTTAGGACTTGTACAACTTCGGTTTTGAATAGTGAAACACAATCTGCGCGTTAATTCAACAGCTTAACAGTTAAGATTGGTAAAGTAAAAACGTGACATTTTCGTTATTACACCTACCACTTTATTCGAATTTTAGTTTATTCGAATGAAAGTAGATATCAACATTCTTTTCCATTTAATTAACGCAGACGATGACCTCGGGAGTTCGGATCAGCAGTACAAATGATAAATATGGTGATACGACGAAAGAAATTAATGTGCGGGATATCTGCAGCCCGAATCCAAGTTAAAAAATTTTTCAAAAATACTTAAATATAATTGAGAAATCGTTATCACTGTGCGATGCAAATTGACAATCATCGAGTTCAGTAACTCTCATAACGCTTCTTAGCAATTGCCACGTATGTAACATCATTGGCTGCTTCCACTCATTGTAAGTGTGATGAACCACTCTCACTAATATATCAATATCTGGTAATAACTAGAATTTATTTTGTGCTTCGTGACGTCTATTCATTCGCAATCTTTGACGTTGTAAGAGTAACGTGGTTATGCCATAATTCGAAAATATTAGGCAACATCGAATTCGAGATAACGAGACGTATATGTCAAACCGAATTAGCATACCTATAATATTGTCGATGAACTTGACGATTGCTGAATGCGTATGAAAAATTTGTAAAAGTTTATTCCTATACGACACTACGTGTTTCATTAATATCGACAGTACATCGGGATTATAGTGGCCATAATTATAATCGAAATAATAAATTGATGTATGTACATACCTACTTCAAATTTTGTCGAATTAAAATTTTCACGAATTGTTTGTGTTCATCAACTGCTTTACGGATATTCAAACCCCATTATCAAGGTGTGAAATATTCGTACATATTGCATCTGTGAAACCGTGAATATCAAGTTTTGGATTTTTGAAAGAATTATCAACTATCGATGACGGATAGTCTGGAGCTTTCTCGGATCTTGTGTTACAGAAACTATCGCACGATGGTAAAATCACGAAGAGAAGATCCGGAGAAAATAAAAATTCTTACCGATCAAAATCCTGAGACTTTGAAAATGAAGAAAAACTTGAAAAGTAAAAATCACGTTTGCACGAAGATCGGATGTCCTCTTTGTTGTAGCTCGATGTGGATACTCAGAATGATATTCAAACGTTCATCAATTTACAAACGTTAACAATCTTGCAATTAACTACGGTTTAATTTTATGTGGAAAAACTAGCAACTTGATTCGTATTTACTCTGCCATCGTGGTTTTGGAAAATCAATTAATGAATCAAAGTCCCACTATGTGTGTGTGTATTACTGCACTCAGCGATGCGGAATTATTAGAATTAACAAGGAAAAGGAACGCCTCTGAGCAATTATGTCTAAGACTCGGTAGCTCAAGGATTAGATTGCAAAAAATGTAGGTAATGCTTAGCCAGCGACAATTATTTAGAAAGGAATAACGATTTATGCTTTTTTTCATGATACTCAATCTCGAACTATTCATTAAGATCAATTATGTGAGAAAATTAACACATGAAAACTCAAATCAATCATTCAAAAGCCGTTATTCGCAAAAAAAAGGTTTCAATATTTTTAATCGAATTTAAATGTAGGTGTTACTTCTAAACGAGACAAATATTTCTTATAGCTAACGCAACCAGTGACGTTTCATTAGCTGGCAATATAGATCGTTGAATAAACATTTTACATAAAATGTGTCCATTGCGAAGTTATCTGGCCACTATACTATCGCTTTATTATTATTATTACTTGAATCAACTACAAAATGATTGTTGTATGTATATTTATTGTATATGTATTGTGTGAATACAATTGTTTCTTGAACATGTATTATGATTACGAAGAATCGATTGAAGTTTTATATGGGTAACATAACAACAATCATAACAATATCGTTAGTACTTGTATAGGTAGTTTGTTAGGTTATTTAATCGATTAAAAATTATGCTAACAGCTTTACCGTCGAAGATGTATATGTATCACTGAATTGTAATTTTTTCTCAATAATTGACTGTGCTTATACAATCGCGTATGGGTTATCGATTATTGTATGTGCATGTTATACGTCGATGAATCTCGTTATGTAAAAAATGTACTTTTGATATCTTAGGAAATTGTTTATAATTACAAAAATGTATTTTTGAATTTACTTCGAACCACCTATTATTGTGAAATTAAAAATTTAGATTAAATAAAACCTCGTAAATTCATTTTGAAACATCCTTAACTAAAAATCACTAAAATTGTGATTGGTGAAACAAATTTGAGGTAATAATTCTCATAAAAACAATTTCGAAAATTCGTCCCAATTCGATCTGGATATATTGACAATTTTTTCTTGTTATTGAAATAAGCCAATGTCGTAAAATGAGCAAAAGTTATTTTTCTACTAAAACTGCAATACTTTTTTTTATATCACCGTAGGTTATGAAAAGTAATAAAAAAAAAACCTGTAACCCTTATCCCGGGGCCCTAATCGTTATCAAGTTTTCGATAAGTCTGATGCGATAAGTACCAATCAATCTATACGTTCACGATTATCCGAATGAGTCCAAATAAATAGAAGTTTGTTGATTTGAGATTTAGAAATTGATCAAATCTAAATTGATATAATAATTTTATAGATATACTTGAACTAGATGTTACATAAATTTTTATCTTCTCTCGACAACTGTCTCATATGATTGTTATTTTGAAAATATTTATTTACCCCCTAAATTCACCAATTGCCAACTCGATTGCGCTAATTACATAATTAAATTATTACAATTAGCTTACATGGTGTTGAAATTTTAAATAAAAAACATTGTAGAATTCAAGTAATAATTTCTCAATCGTGTATTAGAATTTTCAACACTAATACACTTGCAATGAAAATTTTATTGACAAGATATTATCATTATTAAAACGTACTCACGTTCACGTCAGCGAATCTAAAGTTATATATTATATCGTTTAATAGCGTTCCTGAAAATTCTTATCTTTCGCCAATCTTGCTATCTATTATATAAAAGTAATTAGATATAAGCCAAACACCTATATTTCCATCTTTAATTAATTTTTTGGTCGAACGATATCTGAGGTAAATAGGTTTTTGATAAGTCTGCTTGATTATTGTTCATGATTTGTTTACTATAATGATTTACGCAGAAGAAACTGTAATAAACATCATTTCCATCGATTAAAATTTTGACTATACCATTTAAAAGAAATGAAATGCAAAATGTTATGGAATTTGAAACCGAATGATTTGTTTCTCAAATATTTCATTATTGTTTGATTGATTCGAATTTTTAACGATTTTCTGATACCCGCTAGTTGGAACTGCAATGCTGCTGCCACTTTTCAATGAACCCTATTTTTAATGTTACTATGTTATTCATTTTTCTTGATCGCTTGCTAATTTCTGCTAATGAATCACCGGTGGTCTCCAATTTCTCTTATTACAGTGAAGAATCTGCCAAGCAGATTTGAAAGACACAGTATGTGACCTATCCGATAGCCTCCGTCTAACGTATCTTGAGTTTCGAAAATACAATCTCGTTCAAATCTTCGTATTATATAATTCGACAATATTACTGTACGAATCACGTAATTCTGTCCAGTTTTGTGAACAACAAGGTCAGATGAAGAATTGTGATGAACCCATTAAATAGATATAAACTCGGAAAGATAAAGGTCAATGGTATATCATCTGGAACAATTAAAGAGGCTTAGGCTTGAATGAAACTTGTTTTGGAAAATATTCTTTTCATTCAAATTTGAATTTCAACATACGGTAATTTATTGAATAATTCAGTTCCGTTGGAATGGTTGAGTGCAAAAGCAGAACCCGGAGGTTGCGTTGTGGACATGAAAGTGAGCTACTCTTTGCTAAGTTTCAACGTGGATATATCAACACCTGAGATAATATTTTTGCAAAATAATGGAAAGACGAATAAAAGACAGGAATGACCTGCGTCATCCACGGTCGAGCTTTTTAGTTACGGGTCTTCAATTCCCGAATTCACAACATATGTTTCCAATGGAAGTCACATCGACCTTGGTCGTGAAGGTTTTGGATAATTATTCTGGAATCGATCCGAATTCATGGAAAACATTGAATAGGTAGCGACACTTACTTAGAAGTTTATAAAAAGTAATCGATAATTGCTGCTAGTCCAGTTTTATTTATGATGAGATATCGATTGAACTGGAAACACGACAAAGCAAATACGAGAAAAAAGTTTATAAAGTATTAATATGTGAATAATTTTTTTTCTTTTATATACTAGTTATGAGTTTACATTTCAAGCTAAATACTGTATGAAAATTGATTATTCAAAATCATCATTTTGAAATTAATTAATACGATGGCTATTATATTGTTTTAAAAAATATATGTCCTTTACCAAATAACTATAATAATTATACCAACATTGAAACACGCTAACAAATTGACTGCAATAAATATTCTTACGTAATTTTATTCATTTATACATATAGTGTCTGATTGTGTTCGGTAAAAATAATCAGAAACACTAGTAAAGGCCACAAATTTTTATCACTATTCACCAACAGCAGTTTTTAGCATTGACAACTTATACTGATATTGGAAAAAGAATTATATTAGTTATGTAAGTATATGGAATAAATTTTAATGAAAGGCGAATCCAACAACGTACAAATTTCAAACCGGATTGGTAGTAAATTTTTTTAACTCAATGTCAACCATGATATTAAAACATTTTTTAATGAATCTAATTTTCAATAAATTTATTCATATGAATTATTTGTTGTTCCTATGCTAATTATCAAAACAATTAACTAATTGAACAGGTTGATAATATGAAAAACCATGTGAAAATATTTTTAGTTTGTACTACGGAAGCTCATACTCAACGAGCATCAGTCAGTCACCTAAGTGATAACCTTTATCTAATTTCAGAAAAATACATTCAGGTACAAATTGTAGCATCATGTATCTTCGATAACATCACAATATAGGTACAAAGAGTATCTTTTAATTCTATGCTCAGTTTTTTTAACGACAACGATTTCATATTCTAAAGCTGAATTCCCGGCATTTAGGCAACCTGATGACAAAATTTGTGTGGAAAATTCCTATGATGTTTAGTCCGTCCACATATTATGCTAGTGTATAAAATTCGAGGGGATGGGACCGCCATGAATTAATTAAACGAGATAAATTCAGGGGCTGGATACATTTTATCGCACAATTGTACATACGTTGCGTAGTTGGAGGTGGTTAGGCTATTACATCGTACTATGGAATGAGCAATACACGTAACTTTGCTTGATAGTGGGGGAGACGCATAAAAGGCGTAGATGACTTGCGTCAGTCACAGTTCAGCATTCCAGTTTCAGTGCTAAAGGATCCACAAGTCGTTCAAATCGCAAGATAACACCATGTCTACTAAGGTTCCAAAAGTGAAGTTCAACAACGGCAAGGAGATTCCTGTCTTTGGCTTGGGGACGTGGAAGGTGAATTATAACTTTTATCAATCGGACGTCGCTGTTTTACGCGATTATCAAACATTTGTATAAAAAGTTTAATCGCACTATGTGCCGGCATAACGTCCACGACCAAGAGAAATACTGATCGACAGAGGCGTAGACTATGAGGGAACACGTCCGAACATTATCGTCCGTATCCACGTGACTATGTATAATATCTTTTGCATTGTTAACTGCATCTACTTCATGTTATAAAACTGTCCGAATTCTCCTGAAACTGTATTATATAATATTTCGGCTACTGATAATTAGCAGACATCGAAAAATACGCCACATCAACAATCAACTGATAAAAAAGTCACTTATACATGATCACGAATCATGCGAATCGATGTTTCAAATCGTGGCAAGTTCTTATTTCAAAAGAACTAAAGTTTAGAGTTGATGATCTGCAAAGATATTTTGTTTATTTTTACGCTGGTTTAATTTCTCATTAAAATATGCAAAGCCTTAGAGCATCGAGTAAAGTAAAATCAGTCATCATTAGTATACTAGGATAGTCGAATCAATTTCGGTGATAAACTACGAAAGAGTTGTTCAGTAGATATTGCAACGATCGAAGCTTATCGGTACCATAAAGTAGGGCGCGGAAATTATTTAGTAGTTTGTTTTATATATGTGCGATTAGGTATTGATTTAGCTGTAAAGTTGACAAACTAAATATGAGGAAAAAGTTATACATTTGGAAATACATTACGAATGAAACGATAGTGAGCCAGATGCAGAAGATTAAAATTTCTACATTCAATCCAATTGTGTAAATGGAGTTTTGACATATCAACCTCTCCGACAGACATGTGTCTCATTACCTCCGGCTAAGTTTCTCTTATCGGATTTGTGCTCTATTTAGATATAATAAAATTGTTAGGTATTTTTAAAAATTTTTTTACGAACGTTTCACAATTAATACTACTACAAATACGAGCCTGTGTAGCAAAGTTGAAGGACAACGTCTTTCGATAAGTATTTGACTACATTTTTCTTCAGTTATGAAGGCTGATCATAACAATCCAATCTTTTGACCTTCTAGTCTAAGCCTGGTGAGGTTACTCAGGCGGTAAAAGATGCTATCGATATCGGCTATCGCCACATTGATGGTGCCCACGTATACGGTAATGAGAAAGAAGTCGGTGCGGCAATTCAGGCAAAAATTGCCGAAGGAGTTGTTAAACGCGAAGACTTATTCATCACCAGCAAACTTTGGAATACGTATCACAGACCAGACCTGGTCGAAAAAGCCCTGAAAATAACCCTATCAGACCTTGGGATTGATTACCTTGACCTCTACTTGATCCATTGGCCTTTTGCCTACAAGGAAGAATCGGGACTCTTCCCAACAAATCCCGACGAATCCCTCCAGTTCAGCGATGTGGATTATGTTGACACTTGGAAAGCTATGGAAGCCGTTAACAAAAAGGGTCTTACCAAAAGTATCGGAGTAAGCAATTTCAACTCGGAACAAATCGAGAGATTGCTAAAGAGTGCGGAGATTCTACCAGTAACAAATCAGGTACAGGATGTTATTGTGTTGGATACGGATGTTTTATACATCCCATATTTCGTGTTTAAATTTTATCTCAAAGACATACGGTAGTAAAATCTCGATGCAGCGTAGTGACGGTCTAAAACGTTGATGTCGATTTCAGATCGAATGCCATCCATATTTGCCACAGCTGAAACTCTCAGAGTACTGTAGAAGCAAGAATATACTGGTGACGGGGTACAGTCCTCTCGGCTCTCCAGACAGACCATGGGCCAAACCCGATGATCCTCAGCTTCTGGAAGACGGAAAGCTCAAAGAACTCGCTAAAAAGTACAAAAAAACTCCAGCCCAAATCGTAATCCGTTACCAGGTAAGATTGCCGTTCTCATTTCTGTTTTATTTCAGAACTTATAATAATTAGCTTTTGTGAATTCGAAATATGGTCTATACTTTTCTAACGAAATATAATGAAAAATTATTCGTTTCACAGCTTGATCGCGGCCACATAGTCATTCCAAAGTCTGTGACCAAGTCTCGAATCGCAGAGAACTTCAATGTGTTCGACTTCAAGTTGGCCCCTGAAGATATCAACTATATCAACACTTTTGACTGCAACGGAAGAATCTGTCCCATGACTGGGTGAGTGCCGTCGAAAAATTCAATATAATCAATCGATAAATTTATTTTACAAAAATTAAAAAAAATTGTTACCAATTATTCTTTAATCATATGTGCCGAAACATATTGGAGTGCATACATCCAACTTTTAATTTCTAATGGAGATTAATGTTTGAATTGCATATCACGTACTATACGAGAAAAAACCATAACTGAATTTTTCAACATTTTTTTACAGCTCGAGCTCCCACAAATACTGGCCATTTAACATACCGTTCTAGTTAAATGCGCAAACCTACGTGTCCGTAATCATCGAGATTGGTTATTTCCGTTCTTTGTATTATCATGTGTGAGCATAGACCACCCACCGTTTGGACTTGAAAACATTATTATTAAATAAAAGCACATAATTACAATATCGTCTTTAAGTATTTTATGAACCCCTAGATAATAATTTATTACTCCTCAATCGTGATTTCGACCGAATCGAAATCAAAAAGTTATGAATTGTTGGTTATTTTCCATTATCGACAGTCCTATTATCTTGTTCTAGTTGTATATCTATGTGTATAGTCTAATTTACGTAATCAACATAAATCGAATCTCGATTTTTTTTTCGTATTATGACTGCTGACAGATAACAGTCTCTGACCCTGTCGACCATCGTTTCCTAACATATCACTAATTTGAAAAATATATATCTCTGCATGACATAACATTGATAATGCTATACTGTGTGAATAATAACTCCAATACGTATAATTAGTGATTATATAGAAATTACATGTTTTCGACCTCCAGCTTTAGTCCCTGAAGATCTGTAAGGTACCTCAAGAGTTTTTACTACAACGGCAGAATTTATTCTATGAACGAATGAGTACTGACCAGGATCAAAAATACAATTAATCAATTAAAGTCAGTTGAGTAATTATTATTAATCCACCGTCAGTCAAACAAATAGAGTTCAGTAGCATCAGGCATAAACGTACACTTGGACATTGGCTATACATACCTAGGTATATCAGTAGATGTGTAGGCTATTATTATATTCTAGCACGGCACGTGGAATACACCTATCTTAGCTCGACAGTGGGGGTGTCGAATTGACCTGCGCAAGCCATAGTTTGGCATCTCAGTTTCAGTGCTACAAGTTCCGTGGGTTGTTCTATTCCCAAGTGCACACCATGTCTATTAAAGTGCCGAAAGTGAAGTTCAACAACGGCAAGGAAATTCCTGTTTTTGGATTGGGAACGTGGAAGGTGAATTATAATTCATAAGTCTCGGATGTGGGTGCTCTGCTTGATTATTGAACGTCGAATCAACGTCTAGCAGTATGTATTCTGTACCAGCTAGGGTTCGGGACAAAGAGAGAAGCCGGTAGACAGAGGCGTAGACAGGGAGGGAATATACTCGAGCACCCACGTTCGAATCCACGTAATGATATTTTTTCTATAACTATTCAAAGAATTTTAGAAATCATCATCTGCATCTACTTCATGTCATAAAGCAATCGCACAAGATTTTGCGGTTGAAATTATTTTTGGACACCGGTTGGTGTATAGACAAGTCAGTTACGTAATCACGAATCACTCCAATCGATATTCTACCAATAATAATAATCACAATCACCTGGAAGACTTGAAAAATATAGTTGCAAGTTATAATTTCAAAAGAATTGATGCGATGCAAAATTTTTATATTTAAAAAAATTTTTTTACTACGTTGTATTCGATTGTTCATCAACGATGAAAAAACCGTATAGTATCAAGTGGAATGAAGCCAATATTTATTGGTATACTAAAATGCTAACATACTTATTATTGATTTTCGGCTTATAATTTTGTGACAATATTTAGGGATCGATCTAAGCTTAAGCGAATGAAACTAATAGGTAGTAGATATATGTTAAGTATATTTAAAATTTTGGTCATCATATGACGTTTTTTGACGAGCAATTATAGTCGCTAAAATAGCCACCTCGTGCAATAATGTAATCCTTTGGCATTTTAGTCTAAGCCTGGTGAAGTTACTCAGGCAGTGAAAGATGCTATCGATATTGGCTACCGCCACATTGATGGTGCTCATGTGTACGGTAATGAAAAAGAAGTCGGTATAGCCATCAAGGAAAAGATTGCTGAAGGAGTTGTAAAACGCGAAGATCTCTTCATCACCAGCAAACTTTGGAATACTTTTCACAAACCAGACTTGGTCGAGCAAGCCTTGAAAACAACCCTATCCGATCTTGGTCTCGAATACGTTGATCTTTATTTAATTCACTGGCCTTTTGCTTACAAAGAAGGAGGTGAACTTTTCCCATTAAATCCTGACGGATCCCGCCAGTTCAGTGACGTGGATTACGTTGATACCTGGAAGGCTGTCGAGGCTGTTTATAAAAAAGGTCTTGCCAAGAGCATCGGCGTGAGCAATTTTAACTCAGAACAAATCAAACGATTACTTAAAAGTGCCGAGATTCTACCAGTAACTAATCAGGTACGGTAGATCATTTATTGGATTAAGATGTGTACATGCAGCATTATTTTTTGAAAATTTCTGCCTCAAAGACGCACATTAGTAAGTCTTGATACTATAAAGTAATAGACTAAATGTTTAATGGCAATTTCAGATCGAATGCCATCCGTATCTGACTCAAGTGAAACTCTCAGAGTTTTGCAGAAGCAAGAATATACTAGTGACGGCGTACAGTCCTCTTGGTTCTCCAGACAGACCATGGGCCAAACCCGAAGATCCGCAGCTTTTGGAAGATGCCAAGCTCAAAGAGCTCGGCAAAAAGTATAAAAAAACTCCCGCTCAAATCGTCATTCGTTACCAGGTAAGGTCATAGTTTTCAATTTGTACGTTAGTTTTAGTGACCAATCGTGAAATAAATCGATATGAATAATGTACATATACCAATATCAGGATTAACGATGAGGCTCAAAGGATTATAAGTATCTTGCGAACTCAAAAACAAATTGTTTCATTATTGTTCTTAAGCGTGAGGATAAAGTAAGATTTATTTTTTTAAAGGAACATAATTTAACAATTATTGTATTTGCAGATTGATCGCGGTCATATAGTCATTCCAAAGTCCGTTACCAAGTCTCGAATCGAGGAGAATATTGCTGTGTTTGATTTCAAATTATCCCCTGAAGACATCGAGTACATAAACAGTTTTGACTGTAACGGCAGAATTTGTCCTGTTAATGAGTAAGTATACTGATTAGTAAGACGATGTAATTAGTCAACGAAATCAGCAAAAATTATTTAAACAATTTGTTAATTTTAATTCACGCATTTCGAACATTGCAGAAGAAAAAACATAATTGCAAAACGTTTTGTTGCAGTTCCAGGGAACACAAAGACTGGCCATTTAACATACCGTTCTAATTATATTATACGCAAATCTACGTCCCATTCAACACGAAGACCTCACAATGATGTATCAGAAAGGAACTTTTTGTGACATTTTTCGGATGTCCTTTCGGAGTTATGTGTTGCGTGGGGGGTTCATCAATCAGCGTTTATATTGTATAAAAATTGTTTATCACTGTTACTTATGTCATCAGGCTTGAACATAAATCACACACGAACCGTTTGCAACGTGACAGCATTTTTTTTAATATAATAGCATTCATAATTACAATATTATGATTATGAATATTATGACCCTTATACTAAATCACTGTAATTGGGTATGTTAAAAAATGTTTTCAAGATGAATACTGTGAACGAAAATCTCTGAGTATATTTTGTAAGATACTTTCAGAAAATATTTCATAGAATTAGATAAGAGATCTTGATCTGGAATAAATTTCACCCGTGAATAAAGCGGCGTAAGATTGAAATTAGTCATTTATTTCATCACGTTAACCAATAGTTACGTTATTCTAGTAACAGCTTAATTATGTCTTGGTTCAAATTGAAGTTCAATTTATAAGACTTATGTTACAACATCGTTTAATACTTATCATCGCTTGCTTTTCTTACACGATGCAGCGTTAATAAACTTTACAACATCGGCTCACCGCTGATAAGATATCTCACCTCTGAAACAATCTCATATTTTCATAAAATTTTCCAGAAACGTACAAGTTACTGATAACATAAAACTCGAACTTTCACCTACAGTATAAGACTTAGACTTAGACTCATGGGCGTAGTTTTCCTACGTTTGATCATTAATTTTTCTTCAACGTTACTATGTGCACGAAATTTTTTAATCACTTATACTCTAAAGGATTAGTGAAATAGCTGCATTGATGGCAGTTTTTTTTTTCAATCAAAAAAATTCACGCTTAAAACTCCAGTTAATAAATTACAGTTGAAAAAAAAACATTATTTCAGCCTGAAAATCATAGGCTTTTCGTTTATAGTTTAGACTATGGTTCAATGCTCGGAAAATGTGATAGCTCATTTTTAGTTTAGTAATCTAATGTCGTTAACAGAGGCATGTGGATAGCACACACTGCATCGTGTTGAGGCTAATGACGTTATTATATAAAAACAGGCCTCCTATTTCCTAAAATTTGAGAGGTGCGGAATCGTGCACAGATATTAATTTGAATCATTGAAAATGTTTGATATTAATTCTTTTTTCACCTGATAGAGGCTCGTGAGATATTTCTCGATTTTAATAATGTAATTAAAGTATGAGATTTTCCCAATTTTTTTTATTTCATATTTTAAATTTGCAAACAGATTATGCAATACAGTGTAACTACGTCAAGTAAAATCAGTTCATTATTTGCTTGCATATAATTCTGTGCAGTTATGTGATTTTTGGATACGAAGCTCAATTTGAAATCCCATATTAATGTGGAATGATCTATCCCTGAATAGAGGAGCTGCGCTTGCGCGAAAGATAAGTAGATGTGGATCCCATAATCAACAGACAAAAACAGACGCATCTTATTAGATAGAGTCAATTTTCATCGAATACTGAAGTAGAGAAGAAGTACGGAAACTGTTTCGAGTTGCTATACGTGATCACCATCAAAAGTTCATCTGTTTGTGCTTTGTGTTCAAATTTTATTTTCGGCTTTTATCATTTCAAAATTACGATCGCACGTTCTGTTTCATTGAAATTTTCAATGGGAAAAGTACCAAACATCAAGTTCTACAATGGAACAGAAATCCCGATCCTGGGACTAGGAACTTGGAAGGTATAAGTTGACTTCGGAAAAATTTAAAATAAATTAACAGCATCGTAGTCAGGAAAGCAGGAAAAAAATCACTTTTCCGATAAATTTTCGTATACATGATCAATGTCTCGCAATGGACTAGCCTGTCGTTGATATTAAATTTATAACTTCCTTCAATATTAATAAAACTAAAGTTAAAGAATTTAGGTACAGCTGAGTGATGATTTTTCGTATTATGACTAATATCTGTAAAATAAAAAATACGAACTACCTCTGAAAACTAATTTTCAAATAATGATTAACGTCTCTTGAATAATGATTGAGCTAATGTGATTCTAATACTATGATTTCACTAAAAAATTTTGACTATCTGCACTAAAGTGTATTCTAGATTTATGATGAAATGTCATGAAATCTTTATAGCTTTGAGAAAATATTTGGATTAATGAGTGTTCTTTGGATAAAGGGTACTTAGACATTTTTTTATGCATTTGAGATAATCACGGTATCGTCTATATATAACACAGTTGCCCGTACTCAAATTTCATGTCACACCCAACTCACGTGATATTTAATATTTGGAGAAAAGCATTAAATTAAAGTCGTTAATTTGACGATCTTGTATGTAAAATTATATGATGCGTTTCTAAAGTGCGTAAAAAAAATGTACAATAACGTTGTTATTAATTCAATTAAATTCCGAAAATAGTCCGAGCCTGGTGAAGTAATTCAAGCTGTAAAGGATGCAATAGATATCGGTTATCGTCATATCGATGGTGCTTACATCTACACAAATGAAAAAGAAGTTGGCGAGGCTTTACGAGCTAAAATTCAAAAAGGCGTTATCAAACGCGAGGATATCTTTCTCACCAGTAAGCTTTGGAATACTTTTCATAGGCCAGAAGCCGTTGAACCTGCATTAAGGAAAACTTTGAACGATTTGGGAGTCGATTATGTCGATCTGTATTTGATGCATTGGCCAATCGCTTATAAAGGTTACTAAAAATTAAAAAATTTCCAAACAGTAGTATATAATTTATTCTTCATAATTTGTCTTCCGAGGTATTTAAATAATTCAAACAAAAAACGTGATGATGATTATTTAATACGATTCAACTAAGTGACTGTTATGTATGTACTTTTTTATTTAGAGGGAAGTGAAGACCACCCTACAGACGAAAACGGTAATATACAATTTGCCGATTATGACTATGTCGATACTTGGAAGGCCATGGAAAAGGTCTGTGAAAAGGGATTGACGAAAAATATTGGCGTTAGTAATTTCAATGAAGAGCAATTAGAAAGAGTGTTGAAAGAGGGAAAAATTAAACCTGTTAATAACCAAGTCGAATGCCAGCCTTACTTGACTCAGATCAAGTTATCCGACTATTGCAAAGCTAGGGGAATTACTGTAACAGCGTATTGTCCGCTTGGATGTCCAGATCGACCATGGGCAAAACCTGGAGATCCGAAACTTTTAGATGATCCAAAAATCACAAGTATTGCCAAGAAGTACAGCAAGACTCCTGCTCAAATTGTACTGCGTTATCAGGTAATGAACTTGACTGATAAGAAAACTACGCACAGAATGGTCCATGAGATAAAAATTCTGATTACCTACGTGAAAGAATTTAATTGTTCATAAAAAAAAAAAAAAAGAAAAAAACCAATCGACAAATTTTTATGATTTTTACGGATCAAAGAGTGGTAGATCGGTTTTTTTTTTAATTCAAATGATATGTTTTGATAGGTTGAAGTCACTTTTTTGTTATTTGTATAGCAGCTTAGAATTTCTTCTAGTTGGAAATCCAGTAATCGTATAAGTTGGTAATTGTTCATATGATTTAATGACTAGATGACATGAATTGAGTGTTGGATACCTGATAATTATAAATAATATAATAAATATTATGGATTCTTTGTCAAGTGAGCCATCTGAGATTTTTGATGTCTCCAAAAATTCTGAAATAATTTACGTGCATGTCAAGAATATCCTGCAAAAAAAACAAAGCGAAAAAAAAAATCATAACTCTGTCACAGGTTCAACGAGGGCACATTGTCATCCCTAAATCAGTGAACAAGTCTCGTATCCAAGAAAACTTCAATATCTTTGATTTCGAACTCTCCGAAAACGACATTGAACTTATCAACTCCTTCGATCACAATGGCAGAATTTGTGCATTGCTTGAGTAAGTCACATGTTTATTTAAATTTATTATCAAACTGTATTATTTCTCTGACTGTCAATAAGTCAGAGACATTGCAGGTTGTTGATCTATCCCCTGTCTTTAACACATATCTGTCACTCAACATTGTCTACAAATAATATTGTGATAGGAGCTGTCCCATTAATTACGTAACGCAGTTTTCGAACAGATTTATCTTCCCCTTCTTCACCATGTCATAAAATGACACTGTCATTTTTTGTTTCGTTTTGTTTTCATCATCACATTTATTAATAATTAGTTTCAGTATAATCGACTCTCCAGATCGAAATCGTATGTGCATAAGGTTAAACGATGCATAAAATTAAGATAATTCGGAGCAAGTTATTTTCGTTTACTATTAAATTCTTAATTAAAAAATATTTTTGTTATATTAAATTGGTTATTAATTATTAACGATGATTCTTATCGGTTTTTATGTTTTATACGTAACATAGGTATACTATTCACCCGAAAATGCTTTACGTAATTAATAGGGACATCCTCTCAAAAAAAAAAAAAAAAAATGTTGGAGTCATGTTTTTCTTCAATTGATTAGAAAAATTTAATTTTTCCAGGTGCGTCGACAGCCCGTATTATCCTTTCAAAAAGTAATTTCATCGATTTCATTACAATTCAATGATTTTCAATATCTAGCTATATGGCATATAATTTTACAGAAATACATCTCTCAACATAATGTACCTACCTAATGCAAATAAAGAAATAATCCAAATTCACAGTATCAATTTTTGTTCAGATATCTCGTGAAGCGTAAAATGTACTCAACATATGGATATACATCTGAAGTGGTTTATAATGAATTACGATATTAATATCATTCGATACATTCAAAAATAGACAAATAAAAGTTGAAGGTTATTAATTATTACCAACATTTAGCCTATAAAATAATTCTCAAAGCAAAGTTAACTAGAAAATTATTGTAGCACAATTGACTAACTACTTGAAAATAGTTAAACTACTTTTATTTTATTATATTTATATTAATTACCGGGCCTGTTAGTTGATTCGGCGTGGCGTATAATATATTTTACCTCTAAACTACTAACAGCTGTAGGATACGAAAACCTGAGTAAGTATATCGCTTTCGTCAGAATCATTTTTTTTTTTTTATCGTGGCTCAGTCAGGCAGAGAGGGAG
This sequence comes from Macrophya annulata, assembly GCA_963924015.1. NCBI lineage: Eukaryota > Metazoa > Arthropoda > Insecta > Hymenoptera > Tenthredinidae > Macrophya > Macrophya annulata. The sequence continues at coordinate 18,060,629 of OZ001261.1, forward strand.
TTGAGATACTAATTGCAACACGCTTGGTTATACGTGTCCAGTTCATTCACTTCTACCTTAACATCATCACAGCTGCATACTTTCGATCGTCGTACTAAAAAATTTCAATCGTATATTCAAGTTCATCAAAGCTTGTCATGGCTAAAGTACCAACGGTGAAATTCTACAATGGAGCAGAGATCCCGATTCTTGGTTTAGGAACTTGGAGGGTATATATTTCGAATTTATTACAACTGTACAATATTGATACATATACTATATCAAATGGACTTCAGCCTGCTATATAATTTCATCTACATCAGAGAGTCAGCATGTTTGTAAAACATCATCGAGATAGATCGCGGGATTTACTATTCGATCAAATTTTCGATTAAATCGTTTCATGTGTAGTAATTTCAAAATATTGATCAAAGAATTGCTTTATTGCGATTCGATTGAACTTATTTTTTCTTATCTAATATATGGACCATTCCAAGTCAAATCAGTCACTTAAAATTTGAATTTCGTCACTAATTATTTTCATTTTTATTTATTCAAGATGTATAGTTTAATATTTTTTTTTCTTGTCACGAATCACTCAGTACAGGCAACGTTAACAACAATTAAAATGTTGGAATCTGAAAACAAAATTTGTGAATATTTAAAAACTTATTGCTCGAAATCTGCTAGAGATATCATTGAAAAAAATACACACATACGTTTCTGAAACAAATTCAAGTAAATAGTCTACATGCATAATGTAGTGTTTGAAAGTCGATTAGAAAGAATACTTTTCACAGAAAATTAGAAAAGTGAAATCTAATAAAAATAAAATACCAGGATTTAGGTTTGTTGGATTCTGTTGGCCGAAAAACGGTGTTGTTAGATCTACAAGACTTAATTGAGCTTAATGACTTTATGAGCTCCTTTTACTCTAAGTGATTTATTTATGGATATACGTCAGCATTTGGTTGTAGTGTAGCCAGTATTGGAAAAAAAGGGATTAAATATAAACTAGCAATAAACTTCCGTGAACAACAAACTTGCCCAAATGAGTTTGTACGAGTCGAAACGTTGGGAAAAAACGAATATAGTGTTTTATTAACTTAATCTGTGTATTTGAAGTATGTACTCAAGCTATACTTAGGATTAGTGATATATATAGGTACTTGGAGTATGACTGGCACTAGGCAATAAAGATCCTAAATTTCGGTCTTAAATATCTTGTATAAGGTTCGATGTTGCATATCCAGCTGTATCATAAAAAACGCATTATATCAGAACAGCTCATAATGAAGATATAATTAATCCGCTATTATTCTGGTAATACGTAGTCCGCGCCTGGTGATGTATCTCAAGCTGTAAAGTACGCAATTGACATTGGTTACCGTCATATTGATAACGGTTATCTCTATGGCAATGAAAAAGAAGTTGGTGAGGCCATTCGAGCTAAAATTGAAGAAGGCGTTATTAGAAGAGAGGATATTTTCATCAATAGCAAACTTTGGAATACCTTCCATAGGCCGGGAGCTGTTGAACCTGCACTGAGAACCACTTTGAAGAATTTGGGACTTGATTATGTGGACTCATACCTGATCCACTGGCCAATAGCTTACAAAGGTTGTTTAACGTTGTCTTCAAAGTATTTGATTGGGCATAAGGGCCATGAGTAATGAACGATCGAATTAATTAATACAAATAAGTTCAATTCAAGTATGATGTGAACTTTCTTTTTAGAGGGAAGTGAATTGGTTCCTCTTGATGCTGATGGAAAAGTAGAATTTGCCGATTATGACTATGTCGACACTTGGAAAGCCATGGAAAAGGTTTACGAAAAAGGATTAGCAAAAAATATTGGTGTTAGCAATTTTAACGAAGAACAGTTGGAAAGAGTTTTGAAAATAGCGAAAGTCAAGCCTGTTGTTAATCAGGTTGAATGTCAACCGTACTTCAATCAAAAAAAACTTTCTGATTATTGCAAATCTAAGGGGATCGCTATAACGGCTTATCGCCCGTTAGGAGGTCAGAACGACAAACTTACAGATGATCCGAAATTTGTAAATATCGCAAAGAAATACAATAAGACTGTAGCTCAAGTTCTCCTACGTTATCAGGTAATGTATTGATTAGGATTAGATTACATCATCAGTTCAATCAAATGTAAACATAAATATATAATATTCTGATAGTTCCAGAGTAAAGAAAAAAGAGGGGCTGGTGAACAAATTATATTTTTGCATAATTCTAGTCTGGAACAGCTTCCATTAATTTCTGATAAAATATCAATCTGGCTTTGATCAGATATCGAAGCTGTCATGAATATTTATAATGCAACGAAAGCTTTGAATACTATTCCATCTTGATAATCTTCTTAATTAAAAAATCATTGATTTGTCATAGGTTCAACTTGGGCACATTACCATCCCTAAATCAGTGACCAAATCTCGAATCCAAGAAAACTTCAATATCTTTGATTTTGAACTCTCCAAAGAAGATTTCGAACTTATTAATTCCTTCGATTGTAACGGTAGAATCGTAAAGCTACTTGAGTAAGTACATAATTTCTTGAACTCCCTTGATCTATGATTTTATTTTTTTCATAAATATCAAGAACTTACGAACCGTGAAGATTATTGTTATTCATTTGACAAATTACATGCCATATATTTTAATAATTTATATGATTCGTTGTAATCAATAATTATTGTAAGATTATCCATCTTATTCGACAACTTGTTGCCCATTTCCAGTTTCTGATAGATAATAGCCACTCATCAACTATATCCTTCCGTTCTTTATCAACTTTTATCTATTGAGTAAATTAATTACGGTAATTTTTTTCCTTTAATTATTTAATAATTAATGGACTTATCTTTCCATATTAGTTCAAAATAAAGCCATCAAACCTATTTATTCCACAACAACAGGCCCTAGGATACAGCGTAACATGTGCACCATTTGTTTTGTGGTCGTTAAGAAGCTTGATTATACAATTCTCTAACTCTCACGATATTATACCAAATAATTAATATTTCTAGCTCTGTGGACAGCCCATACTATCCCTTCAAAGAATAATATTGCTCATTGGATGAAATGGTGCCGCAATTTTTAAATGTCGCCATCGTTCGGATCTGCATCCATGATGCAGCACTAAAATATTGCAGAAATATTACTGCACTAATGAACAATGCATTCCAATATTGGAAACGTTACGGGATTGTTGCAGTGGTTTACGAAATATCATATAGACATTCGAGAAATTTAATAACATAAAATTGGAATATGCGATCTTCAAGAGACTTGGCAACGTAGTACATGCAAGGACATATCTGCACAGATATTTTTGCAACATATTCGGTTGCTGACTTGCTGGTGCTAAACATACCACCAATCATGTAAAGCTAACATAAATTCTTTTATTAAATACTGTAACATGATGTATTTTTTCAAACCCTACCAGGATGCTTGACTTCCTTTATCAAGAGACATGGCAGACTCTCCTCCCAAATAAACGAATAAAAATTTAATGTCCAATCCCTATTCATCCAAGTATCCTTACCGCGTAAATTGCTCGGTGGTGAAGTCAAGAGTCAATATTCAATAATAAATTATCATGTTAAGGTCTTGTGAGGTCAACGAACACATATGTCGCTGTGTAATCAGCGCCTTACCAAGTTCAAAACGCGCTCTAGACCCATTTCTAATTTCGGCGCTGCGTATGTGTATTATCTCGAAAATGGTGGTTGTGGAGAGCTGACTGTACTAGCAGAGCTGAGACGCGAGTTGTCGGTGTATCTACTATCGCTACTGATAGTTATTCTTCATCGTAGATTGAAGTAGAGAGGGAAGCAGCTCTACAGAGGCTCTTGCAAGTTGTCACACAAGTGTCTCGATTGCGGGATAGATCACTCACTTACGCCTTCGTGCAGCTATTATACTTTGAATCATACCTCAATATTTCAATCAATCATCTACCTTCCCGGAACCCACGATGGGAAAAGTACCAACAGTCAAGTTCTACAACGGAGCTGAAATCCCGATATTTGGACTAGGAACTTGGAGGGTAATTCTATACAATATTTGTTTTTGAACTATACAAGTCAAAAGCGATTCAGTCCTTTGAATGTGTACATCAATTCATCGGCTACAGGCCAGGATAAATGTTATCAAACAATTTCTATTGGCTCGGCTGATAGATTACACAAATCTCTTTACTACCAGCGCCATCGTAGACGAAACGAGTTTTGGGAGTTCGTATACCTATGTGCTTATTAGATCTGTTTGGTTGTGATGGTGCTAGGTGTGAACAACACCTCATGCAGCACACACACTTAATCACACACTAGATGAGATTCGGCTCTGTGTAACAAAACTTGAATCATGAGCGTTCGTTTTTGCTCAACTTATTATAGCTGAACGCTTTATAATTATGTAATTGGTATTATCATATATGACCATGGTTATAATGTACAATGCGCGTGCGCACAAACTTTCTTTTGAGCATGGCCTTCAAATCGATACGACGCAACGTGGACAACGTGGGTTAGTGCGCTCAAAGGACTCACACAAGTTGCACCTAAATACACACAGCAACACATGTATACGAACTCTTGTCAAGTTCATGTGCTAACTCTTGAACTTGAGCAGGCTATTTGTAAAACGTTTTAGCCGGTACTGCGGCAACACGACTTACCAATGATCGTGGCAACGTTTATTAAACCTTTGAATTTTTATAATTTTTTTATCAATTTTTCAAACAGGCTAATAATGACGAAGTAAAAGAGGCTGTAAAGCATGCAATTGATGTCGGTTACCGTCATATCGATGGGGCTCTTCTCTACGGAAATGAAAAAGAAATTGGCGAAGCTTTACGAGATAAGATTCAAGAAGGGGTTATTAAACGAGAAGATATCTTCATTACTGGCAAACTTTGGAACTCTTTTCATAATCCAGAATCTGTTGAACCTTCGTTGAGGACCACCTTGGAGGATTTGGGCGTCGATTATGTCGATCTGTATTTAATACATTGGCCAATCGCTTACAAAGGTTTTCCAACATTCAATTGCATATTGTCAAAATTCTAAAATGAAAGAAAAAATCTTCTACATGAAGTTCGAGTTTGATAATCAATAATCGAACATAATAATTAATAGAAATTTCAATTCACGTACGGGTATAATTTTTCAGAGGGAGGTGAACTGACTCCTGTTGACGCTAATGGAAAAATAGAATTTGCTGACTATGACTATGTGGACACTTGGAAAGCCATGGAAAAGGTTTATGAGAAAGGATTAGCGAAAAATATTGGCGTTAGCAATTTTAATATAGAGCAGTTAGAAAGAGTGTTGAAAGAAGGAAAAATCAAGCCTGTAACTAATCAGATTGAATGCCAACCGTACTTAGCTCAGATTGAACTTTCCGAATATTGCAAATCCAAGGGCATTACTATCACAGCTTATCGCCCGCTAGGAGGTCAGAGAGACACAATTACAAATGATCCGAAATTTGTGAATATTGCCAAAAAGTACAACAAGACTGCTGCTCAAGTTCTTCTGCGTTATCAGGTAATATACTTGACCGATTTTGACTAGATTATATCAATTCAACAGAATTTATACGATTTTTAATTCTGCATTGCCGAAATCTTATCCTAACACCCTTTGATTTTGTTGCAGGTCGATCGAGGGCACATTGTGATCCCGAAGTCAGTAAACAAATCTCGTATTGAGGAAAATTTTAATATCTTTGACTTTGAACTCTCCAAAGAAGACATTGAACTGATAAACTCTTTCGATTGCAATCGCAGATTGGGCAGATTGCTTGAGTAAGTCACGTATTTATCAAAATCCGCTTATCTATCTATAATCGTTTATTTAACTGACACAAGCTCGTGAGTCGTCTACGTATTCGCATATACCTACGAGCTGTTATATTTGCTGATTATTATTATTTTCAAATTATTTATTTCAACAATTACTGTACCGAATGTAACAAATTTCACTTCTCCGGATGTGCTTGATCACAATCTAAATCTCATGATCTTAAGCTTACACGATTTCATTTTTTCAGGGCCGTTGACAGTCCTTACTATCCATTTGAAAAGTAAGCAATCATCACCAGCCAAAGACATCGAGACCAGTCACAAGGAAGGCAATCAATAACTATATAAGATAAATCAATTTAATAAGCCCCAATCTTTGTACCCATAAATAAATGAATAATTTCCACGTAAATTATACTTTTTTTTTTTGAAAACTGTATACCCAGGTACAATTATGTGGAGAAATTGCCTTCTCGAAGTTACAATCAGTGGCCGAATCTCGATTTCGAAAAATTTCAATATTTTAACTTTTGTACTCTTTAACGGAGACGCTGAACTCGTCAACTCCTTCGATGGCTATATGACAGAATTTTTTAGCGTTATACAATATATTTAAATAATTGCTGCCATAGACAAATTAGGGTTTCCCAGATCACCGATTTTTTTGTGGCGTTTTTATAGTATAAACAATGATTTCGAGAGATATGAAGAAAATAATAAGTGTCCAAGTTGTAGAAATATATATATTTTTTTTTCTATAAATCACGCTTCAATAGACTATAAAATGCTTTTAGAAATTTGAAACCATTTTTAACTGAAAGTTGGGAAGAAATCCGATTATTCTATTATAGTTTTTAATTTTTCTTTTTTGATCAAGTCCACGAAAAAAAAAAAAATATTAATTTAATTTTCGACAGAATTTGAATTCCTATGCGATAACGGTTGACACAAAAATTCCCCCCAAAAAAATCCTGAAAGTCCCTTTCAAGTACTTCGATCTTATGGAAAAATTTCGTGATAATCGAAATTTTGATCGAAAATGGTTGTCCGGTTTCACAGAGAAATCCTCTTATATGTTTGTGCCTATTTGACCTTTTTGATCACAGTCGATATGAGTAACTTTAATGACGTTGACAAACCCTATAAGTCCAGATAGGACACTATCAAGGAATGTGAAGAAAATATATGAGATCTCTCGGGGTCATTAGACGCATATTTGTATAATCGACACGACATTATCATGAAAATATCGCATTAGACCTCGTATCTGTCTATCGGGCCTATGTTTCTCAAAACGGTAGCTGCACGCCCGCAGGGAACTAGTTACATTGGGAAAGCCAAGACGACAGGGTCGATGTACGGTGTATTTCTTCTAATAGAGTTACTTCTCGTCGTGAGCTGAGACAAGGAGGGAGTACAAAACCTCTGGCAAGTTGTCACTCAATCTACACCCTCGATCGTGGTGGCTAGATCATTCTTTTAAACTTTCGTGGCTATTGTAATTGAATATTACGACACTATTTCAATAAACCTCTCATCCTATCGAGGTTTATGATGGGAAAAGTACCAGCAGTGAAGTTCTACAATGGAGCAGAAATCCCGATTTTTGGACTGGGGACCTGGAGGGTAATTAGTTTATCAATTTTCTAAAATTATACATATCAGAAGCGCTTTAGGCTATTAGGAACATCATTTCATCGATAGACCAGCTTATTTAGGTACAATTGCAATTTGTTCAGCTTGTACAATACTTAAATCTCTTTACTGACTTTAGCTGAGACACCGGTGCTATCGTAGACCAAACTAATATTAGTCCCATGAAGTCGTATGAAATTTTGTGACATGTTACGAAATCGTACGAAATCTTGTGAAATCCCTCGAAATTTTATAACGTCTTTGAAGTTACGTGATGTCTTTGAAATCCCAACAAATCTTTGAATTCTTGAAGTCTCGGTGTACAGACTTTTTTCGAAGTCATTAACCCCTCACCCCTAATAAAAATTATTTATCTCATGAGATGTAGATTATAAAACATGTATCTTATATGCTTTAGTATGGGAGATAAGGTTTTTATGGTCAGCTTTTTTATATATCTCTTATCCTGGCTGTAAGTTTATAATATAATTAGAGATGCGTTACTATTTTCCATTTTGTGACAAAAAAATGATAGACTTGTAGTAGATAATATGTGGACGTCTTTTCTGTGTTAATATTTTTCAATTAAATTAAAATTCATACTCGTTTAAAGTCATTAAAGTTCCCAATTGTACACATCATAAATTCGGTTTTAGAATAGTTATAAATGAACCGTAAACGAACTTTTATACTCATTCGTAGATTCGTACGTAGGTATATACGCAATCGAGTTGTAATAAATTAACATCGTAAATTTCATTTTATTTATCATTCTCTTTATGCTCCCGCATTAAATACATTTATTAAGCCGTTTTTATAGCGTTCCCATTATCCAGTTTACATATTTTTAATTTCTGAAAGTTAAATCTTTTCCAAAAAACAATTTTTATGCTGCGCACTTTATCACTTGAAAATAGCTGATCTTTCATCAAATTCATTTCACATAAATGAAATAAATTTTTGTTGTTCAGTATAATTTTGAAACGATGGATTTAGGGTGTACTCTTCGAGTGTGTAAATCCTGAAATTATAATCCCTAATTTCACGATGCTTATTACATGAGATTCGATGGTAGTTTTTTATCGTTATCAGGTAAATAGTCATCCGGGTAGGATAGCTTATGATTGTGTCGTGATAATCTGTCAATAGGCAAAACCGGACGAGGTAAGACAAGCTATAAAAGATGCTATTGATATCGGTTACCGTCATATCGATGCGGCTCTTCTCTACGACAATGAAAAGGAAATTGGCGAGGCTATAGCAGCCAAAATTAAGGAAGGCGTTATTAAACGAGAAGATATATTCCTAACGGGAAAACTCTGGAATACTTTTCACAGACCAGAAGCTGTTGAATCCGGATTGAGAATTTCCTTGGATGATTTGGGGGTAGATTATCTAGATCTGTATTTGATACATTGGCCAATCGCTTACAAAGGTTATAGAACATTCAAATACTATAAAATAATAGCATATACTTTTGTACAAAAATTGTCTTTACAAAGATCTTAGTAATTCAAAAAATATATCCGTCTTCATAAAACTCGGATTTAGTTACTAATCGCAGAACGCAATAATCAATATCGAATTCAATCCTAATAAGATGTATATTTTTTTTTTTAGAGGGAAGTGAATTGTTTCCTGTAGACGCTGACGGAAAACCAGTATACGCCGACTATGACTATGTGGACACTTGGAAAGCCATGGAAAAGATTTATGAAAAAGGATTGGCAAAAAATATTGGCGTTAGTAATTTTAACATAGAGCAGTTGGAAAGAGTGTTAAAAGAAGGAAAAATCAAGCCTGTAACTAATCAGATTGAATGCCAACCGTATTTGGCCCAGATTGAACTTTCCGAATATTGCAAATCCAAGGACATAACTATTACAGCTTATCGCCCGTTAGGAGGTCTGAACAACAAACTTACAGATGATCAAAATATTGTGAATATTGCTAAGAAGTACAATAAAAGTGCTGCTCAAGTTCTCCTGCGTTATCAGGTAATATACTCACTTGCAAAAATTTAAATATGATGTTGAAACAGTTTCAAGTTGTAAAACTAAATCAAAATTATATTTTATTTGATCAAGTATTGAAGAAATATTTTAATTTTGTATCTTTGAAGTTTGTCCCAACTCTATGTTGTCCTTTTAACAAATTAATATTCTGCCATAGGTCGAACGAGGTCACATTGTCATCGCTAAATCAGTGAGCAAAACTCGTATGCAAGAAAATTTAGATATCTTCGATTTTCAACTTTCCAAAGAAGATATTGATCTGATAAACTCTTTCGATTGCAATCGCAGACACTGTCCAATGCTCAAGTAAGTTACATATTTATCGAAATCCGATTATCAGTTGATATAATAATTATTTTTAATAGGGTGTCTTAGAACGCTTAGTGATACACATTTTTTTACTACGTGTAGCGAATTTCAATTACAGTGATAACTTGCATAGCATATAAATTATAATTATTCTCATTTCTTTGTGCATTATTAATAATCATATAATTTCCATGATTCCAAGACCCGGTAATTTTATTTTTTAGTGACATCGACAGCCCGTATTATCCCTTCGAGAAGTAACGTCGTTGATTAAATAAACAGTGCCTTACTTTCTACTTATGATACATCTGTGACATACCTAAAGGTGACGAAATAGACGGTTCACAAGAAAATCAATCAGTATATCGATAAGATAAACCAATGTAACCTGAACAAATCATAATGTACCTATATAAACAATAAGTCGATCTCAGTAATCATTATACGAGTCTACAGTTGCAGTAATGTATGTATTGTTACGGTAGAATAAAATATAAATGGTGGGTAGTCAGTGGTGTTATTTTTCGAATAGTGAATAACGCTGGTTTCTTGGAAACCACAACAACAATATATATTTTTGAAAATAAGATGATATAGCAATTATATGTGTGTATGTATAATAATTAATCGCATTAACAATATTAACCTTAATGACTAGATTCATCACTATCGTTACACCCACAATCACAACAGTCACATAAATCATCGTCGCTATCTTCTTCGAGCCAACAGCCAGTAGTTCCTCCACAAGGAGGTTTCGGTAGTCCTTTCGGTTGGTAACCCCTATCAGCGCTGTTTTTTGGCAAAATACTACAATTACATGGGACACTGGACTCCCCTCGGGAGCACTTTCCCTTACATGAACATCGACATCCGCCTGGTTCCGGCAATGGAAGACACTCCTTACACGGTGTAGGAGTTTCGCATGTGTGGCAAAGTGACCCATTGTCACACGGCGCTGGTGGACAAGCCATCGGTGATGGGCAAGAAGGCGTCTGACAGCAATATGCGAAGGGACAAGCTAATGGAGCTTCGCAAGATTGACTTGCTCCACGAAATGCTGGGGATTCGAGACATTCCGGTGGTTTACATAGAGGATTTTTCTTACTACATGATGACGCAGGTGGGCAAATTGGTTGTTTACATGGCTTAGGCGGACACTTTGATGCTGGACAGCGAACGGGTTTGCAGGATGGCGGAGGTGGACAAGACGGTGGTTTACAACAAGATGGAAGAGAACTGGGCAATGTTTTACATGGTGGAGGTAAGCAAGGAGGTGGTTTACATGAACGAACAGGACAAGGCGGAGATGCAGTAGTTTGCGGTCCATTCGGTGATAGCATACAACATGATTTTGGTTTCACGGGATCTGGTTTGCACGGTGGTTTATCATAGCATGAAATTGGAGCAGGAGTAGGGCAGACGCATCTTTTGAGTTTTCCCTAAAAAATGAACGTTTTATACTCGTGTAGTTGTGATTTATTTTTGGGATTGTATCAGGGTTTTGTATTAATTTACATCGCCATCAGTCGTGAATGCTGCTGCGCAAGAAAATATTTCGCCTGTATTTTTAGGAGAGTTGCAGGAATCAGGACCCGTTGAAGAACTTGGAAGCATCCACTGCGGTAACCAGGAACATTTTTGTTTCGAATTTGATTTGTCATCTTTCTTACTTTTTTGATTATTCTTCAAACCTTTTATGTCGCCATTTATTCCGAGGAACATTTCCATTTTAGTCTAAAAGAATACTTACGTGCTTTTAATCTCACTTCTATCAATTATCCACAATTTATTTATATCGGATGAATATATGCTTACTATTTCCTTTTCTTTTTGCATCAGTTTTTTCTTTAGCTGGTGCATATTATATTTGTGAGTCTGTAACGCACAATTCATTTTTTTCTCCGTTGCTTCGAGCTCCTGAATTCTTTTAACCATTTTTTTACCGCCTGAATCCTTTTGGAATTCTCTAGAAGTCAAAAGTTCTTCCATTTGGTGTCGGAAGTTGATTTCCTTTTCTTCAAGTTCACGAATGCAACATTTCAAATTGACTTCTTCATATCCCAGCTTTCGAATTTTCGAAAGACATACGAGATCGTCTGAATGAATGGAATGAAGACTTGGAACAGTGGTTTTCTCCACTTTGTATTCCAGATCAGCTACTTCTTTGGTCAATTCGGTATTGGCTGATTCTAAGGAATCTAATTCCATTCCTGTTTCTTCCAGCTCTATATCTGCGTCAATTATTTTTCCCTGGGGAAAATAGACAACCAAAATTGATTTTCTTAGACTTACAAAAGTTTGTAGACAACATTTGAAAAATAAAACAAAATAAAAATCAGGTATGTCAACTAAAAATAATTATAGAATTCTCCGACACAGATACTGAACATATTTTACGTCTATTTACAGTACAGTTAGTAAAATAAAAAGTCGAATTTACTCGTACATACATGTAACTCCTCGGTTTCTGCATTCAAAGCAATCACTGTATTCTTCAAATCTTCCAGTAGCTTGTCCGCAGGGTCAGGTACTGACGAAAATGCAGCCATAATTTCTTTAACCTTACAAAGTGGGGCATCAGCGCATTTCTTTCCTGATACCCACATATTATAAGCCATGAGAGCTGGAAGTGACCTTTCCATAGTGGTAATTTTATTCTTGAGGATTTGCTGACGTTGCTCCATGTTGCCTCGGCGTTGTTCAAACTTTGATACTGCATTTTTGAAATGTTTTGCTGCCGGTTCTCTGTTTATTCGTACGTCAGATTTACTGCCTACTAAATAATTTCCAATCGTATGTTAACAAATTTTATATTACTGTGAAAGTGAATACAATGCAGTTACATTTGAAAAAAAAAAAAAAAGTTTGCCAGTTTAAAACAGACTATATAAGTTTTGACAAATGGCTCAATCTAGTCACGTAGTTCAGCAAATTTTAATCCTCTTTCGTAATTATTATGAGAATATCAGTTATTACGGATTATGAGGATGTCGCAGGTAATTAGTACGTACAATGGGGGCGTAGAGTTGCCATAATTGCTTTCTTGTCAATAAATAGTTTGATTCTATTTTTTTTTTAATTTAAGTTTTGTGTAGTTGTGTTAATTAGTTGTATCTACGTGGAATTTGTACATCCTGGATGCTTTTGCCGAATACTTTCATGTCAGTGTGTTTATTGACATTTCTTCTGATACTTGAAATTTCAAAGCCTACTGTGGTCAACCATTTGCAGAAGAAAAAGGAAACTTATCAGTTGTTCCCAGCTCGACGATTGTCATTTCCAATAGGTTGTTCAAAGCAGCAAATCTTTCGATATTCAGCTTCCCGATGCAAAATAATAAAACGACCAAAATCAAGGATCTTTAGTAATGTCTGTAAATGTTCGTGACCAATTCATAAAAAATGGCATAAGAATTTAATGCCTGGAAATTTTTTTTCAAGTTCTGAAATCTGGAGGAAAAAGGGACGGAGGATGAGCTTACGTACCAAATTAACCACAAGTAATAACGGCCTATGCGTGTTTGTAAATAATTTATAAAAACTCACGCCAAAACCGCTATTCTTAAAATATTTCAAAGTCTGAAAAACTGAATTTTATTTTATCGAGCTCTGAAGTCATAAAATCTGTTCTCACTGTGATCTTCATCCACGAAGTAGCATAATTTCAAAATCTAGACAATAAACTGCTATAAAGTCACAGATTACAATTTTTGTAGTCGATATATCGATGCAACGAATGAACCATTCAATTAATATTCCATTGCATTAGTCAACCGAATGAGGTGATGGTGACACCACGGGATGGGGGTGGTGACGAAGACAAAATATCATTGATCACTGCAGCGAGCGACACGCCTCAGGGAAGCATTGAAAGTGCACAAACAAGCATTTCAAACACTGATGAACACAGGAAGTTAGATGCTAAGTCATACCAGAAATTAGGAGGTGGGAGGACCTTCAGTTATCGTAAACGAAAACCCTCGGGACCAGATAGCCTTTTTACTGCCCCACCTGGTGTCAATCCTCATCACATGTCTTCTTCAAGTAGTCGTCGAAACACAGGTACTGATTTTATGCACGATCTCTCATTTAATAATCATTATACATAGTGTTGCAATCTTTCTGGTATTGATGCATTTATTTTTCGAACATCTGATTTTGATCCTCTTGTACGTTATGATCAAGAGAATTAGAAACAAACAAATACCGATGTTCATTTCAAATGACGTAATGTAACGTTTCAATAGTGAACTTTCGGAATACAAGCAGTCTATTAAAAATTAATGGCATACGAGAAGTGAAATTAAATATTGCTATCGACTGCATCTGTAATTCTTAGATCTTGAATTGGTCCATCGTAGGAGGTTCGCGGTTAGTATTCATATGGCCACAGAAATCCCGCACCCGAGGTCGACTATTAAGTGTAATCACACCTTTGATGCATGGAGCTGTTTTGGGTCTATTATGGTTTAATGCTATACATCTTTGGCCTGGCGAGTTTCTTCCTAATTACCTTCCGTCGTCATCTCCGCCACCACAACCCCCGGTGCAATGTAACATCATTGAACCTTTATGGTTTGACAATACTTGATCGTCCATGAGAAGATCTTCGATATGTCTAATGAATCTACTAGTTGAATCTGTACTTTTAACCACCAGATGCGGTATAGCTAGGAATAAGCAATAGTATTGTAATTGGCTAATGGAATGGGAACGTTACAATTATATTTGCGATGGAAAATAATTACTCTTCTCATAATCAGCCTTAGAATTTTGATTACATGTTGTATACTAAATGTTTGATATCAGGATTTGAAAAATATGTTTATTAAACTGACTTTTGCAAAACATTGGAACTGCGTTTACAAAGTTGCATAAATTTCTTGAAGAATGCGGGATGATTCTAATATAGTTAGTTTCTAAGTTACAGATGGTCGCTAAATTGACTAATTATAGAGGTTATACGTAAATTGTACTACCTTGTCCTGTAATACGAATGAAGACGTATTGTTTTAACGAACAATTACAAATTGTACACAACTTTAACTATACACAAGCAATAATGATTGTATCGATGATTCAGCAGGAAATGTTAATAATAAAATAGATACATAAATGATCACTAGCTTCATTATTTACCCCTTACCTTTCTTTGCATGAAAGTAGAAATCGTGAAACTGGTATATGTTATGGATGTGCAGGCTACAGTCGTGCAGATGTAGCTTCAGGCACATCGCTATATGCTTAGGATATTTAGAATTTTTGAAATGCTTTGTCGAAATCGCTCCTGGTATCAGGAGAACATCTGACCCGAGGAGGTGTGCTGAAATTTTTGGCGGGAAAAATCGAGAGCGTGTGTCTAAGCAAGCATGCATTCGTATAGATGTGTCTCTGTGCATGTCTCATTCGCTCATGAAAATTAGGGTTTTTGAAATTTTAAGTCGAAAAATTGCTCCTGGTATCAGGAGAGCATCCGACCCGAGGAGGTGCGCTGAAATTTTTGGCGGGAAAAATCGAGATCCTATGTCTAAGCAAGCATGCATTCGTATAGATGTGTCTCTGTGCATGTCTCATTCGCTCATGAAAATTAGGGTTTTTGAAATTTTAAGTCGAAAAATTGCTCCTGGTATCAGGAGAACATCCGACCCGAGGAGGTGTGCTGAAATTTTTGGCGGGAAAAATCGAGAGCGTGTGTCTAAGCAAGCATGCATTCGTATAGATGTGTCTCTGTGCATGTCTCATTCGCTCATGAAAATTAGGGTTTTTGAAATTTTAAGTCGAAAAATTGCTCCTGGTATCAGGAGAACATCCGACCCGAGGAGGTGTGCTGAAATTTTTGGCGGGAAAAATCGAGAGCCTATGTCTAAGCAAGCATGCATTCGTATAGATGTGTCTCTGTCCATGTCTTATTCGCTTACGAAATTTAGAGTGTTTGGAATTTTAAGTCGAAAAATCGCTCCTGGTATCAGGAGAACATCTGACCCGAGGAGGTGTGCTGAAATTTTTGGCGGGAAAAATCGAGAGCCTATGTCTAAGCAGGCATGCATTCGTATAGATGTGTCTCTGTGCATGTCTCATTCGCTTACGAAAATTAGAGTTTTTGAAATTTTAAGTCGAAAAATTGCTCCTGGTATCAGGAGAACATCCGACCCGAGGAGGTGTGCTGAAATTTTTGGCGGGAAAAATCGAGAGCCTATGTCTAAGCAAGCATGCATTCGTATAGATCTGTCTCTGTGCATGTCTCATTCGCTTACGAAAATTGGAGTTTTTGAAATTTTAAGTCGAAAAATCGCTCCTGGTATCAGAAAAACATCTGGTATCAGGTGATCATTAAAATTCACTTACCTTATTCAATACCTGAAATAATGAGTGGTAGGAAGGGGACAGTGGAAAATAATAAAGTAATTCATTATAGGTATATGTGGGAATTTATTGCTGCAGCATCGATACAATATTTCTGATTGTCAATGTTATGACATACATACGTAGTACTTATGAGTAAACACGACGTTAATTTTGGCTGTTATCCCGCCATAGAAAATCCCTATTTCGCTTTATCCTTTTTTCTCAAAAACTAGACTGGGCTATGTTATTGAAAGATAATAAAGTCAAGGGCCAATTTTTTATAGGTATTTTATAGACAGTGTATGTTTGTAAATGCTAATTTTATCGACAGTATACATACCTATATCTGTCTTTATTAATTTTACCGACAGTGTATGTTTGTAAATACTGATTTTATCGACCGACATACTATGTCTGTGGTTGGCACGATCGGGTTTCCCTACTTTATTCTTCCAATATACAGTTCGCTGGGTTCGCTGTACTTTGGTGAACTCCGGTCTCTATAATTCATTGTTCGGCTTATACCACACAAATTTGTTGTTATAATCTTCACCACTTCATTTGCGTAAGGTAAGTTTCTTGCCATCGATTCATTGATGAATTTTATCATCCAGCTCTAGGTTTAGCATATGTAATTCAAAACACAACATAACCTATGAGTCCGCTTACACGGCTACAAAATACGTTAACAGTTCAACCAAAAACTATTAATAAGCTAGATATTGATTGCATTAAAATTGCTTAAAAAAATCAAAAAATAAATCCACACCTGATTACGTGTGATACTCTTGATTTGCGATATTTTTCGCAATTTTTACAACTTGATTACTCGGCATAATTTTAACAAATCATTCAACAACTTCAGAATGACGGAGCACAATTTTCCACCTTTAAAAAATGATCGTCTACTCAGAGCTGCTCGTGGTGAAACTGTTGACAAAGTTCCAGTATGGATTATGCGACAAGCGGGCAGACATTTGCCAGAGTTCAGAGAAACTCGTTCAAAACATGACTTCTTTACAATCTGTCGAACACCTGAACTTGCCTGCGAAGTAACACTTCAACCTATCAAGAGATTCGACTATGATGCGAGTATCATATTTTCTGATATTCTAGTCATACCACAGGCAATGGGAATGGAAGTGGAAATGAGAGCTGGAGTTGTAAGTATAATCAATTATCATAAAGCTAGACAAAAAACAAAAAATAAAAAAATAAAGGAAACTGTTATAATCAAAATTTTGTATCAAATTTTCAGATCTGAAACTTTTTTTACGAAGATATTTACCAAAAATTACAAAACTTTCAGGGCCCAGTTCTGCCAGAACCCTTGGTAGACCCATCTCATTTATCAAGATTGATAAAGCCAGATGTTGAACAGGCCTTGGGTTATGTAGGCGATGCCATAACTTTGACTCGGAAGAGTTTAGAAGGAAAAGTACCGCTCATAGGTTTCACCGGTGCACCTGTTAGTATTTTTCTCCAAGCTATTGGCATATCTTTAATTGATGTCTGTTGTAATCAAATATCAGTTTGATCTATCTTTTTCTTAGTTCTCAGTATTATTCATAGTTTTGATCAATTATTTTAACCATTGTGTGACAGAAGTTAAATTTTCTATTCAAATATTCAATTGATATTATATTTTCAAACTTTAGTGGACTCTGATGGGCTACATGGTGCAAGGTGGTGGTAGTTCTACTATGGCACAAGCTAGATTTTGGCTTTACCGTTATCCAGACGCTTCACATAAACTCCTGGAACTTATAACAGATGTTGTGATTGACTATTTAGTACTGCAAGTGAAAGCTGGTGCTCAACTTCTCCAAGTATTTGAAAGTTCTGGGGATTTTTTAAATGATGAATTATTTGAAAAATTCTCCCTTAAGTATATCAAGCTGATCAGGGAGGGAGTGAGGAGAAAACTAGATGAACAGAACATTCCATATGTTCCTATGGTAATAATATTTTGTTAGATTAAATTATCACCCCACCTTTGTTCATAAAATGAATAATTCACAAATACGAACCATTCACTTATTCGTATCATTAATTTTCGGTACAGACTGCATTCCCCAAAGGCGCTACCCTCAATTCTCTTGAAATGCTCGCCAAGGACGGAGGCTACGATGTTATTGGACTAGATTGGACAGTAGACCCAGCAGAAGCGAGGGCTCGTTTGGGGCCGAATGTTACTTTGCAAGGAAATATGGATCCTTGCGCATTATATGCATCAGAGGTATCTTGATTTGCGACAATTGTTTTAAATGAACAAATGAATCAACTCTTTAATTTATCACGAGTTTAATAATAATTATACTCCATGTCTTCATGTATTTTATAGACTGAAGTATTTGAACGAGCTGCGGAAATGGTTAAGAAATTTGGCAAGGACCGTTACATCGCAAACTTGGGTCATGGTATCTTGCCTGATGGACCAATTCCATCTGTTGAGGCATTCATTGCAGGAGTTCACTCTGTTTGATGGACATAGTTTATTAATAAGTAACGTACTGTAATATTCCATCATAGACAACTGTTCATCTTACAAATTAGACGTTAATGAAAGCTACACTTTTGTAGAAATTTATGGTCTAAGTCAGGCACAACAATTTGAACAAAGCCTAAGTTTATAATTCTGATATTGTAACTAGGTATTTATCGTGAAGTAACGATATGAAAATTATTGGCTTGAAAGAAACTGTGATAGCTGAGTACTAGTGTCAAATAATTCCGATATAGGTATATCACCGCATATTGGCAAAGTGGCAGCAATCAGTAACCAGAGTTCTTCTATAAATAGACAATTGCCCAGGTCATAAAGCATTATTGTAAATTCAATATCATGTATACGTGCTTTAGACGAATGAGGATTAGATTCGTCTTATTATTTAACGTTTTTGCTATTGCATACGTTATACAAAAGAATGTTAGGATTTAGGATGTCTCTTTCCGTTTTTTGTAATGTATATAAATTTTACTATTATTGTTACGAATAAAGTTGTTCGGGAAATTATATTTTATAACAATGATATGATCGGATTTTCATAATACCTGTTGAATGTTAAATCCTCTAAACTTATTTCGAACATTTATCCATATTGATAAATAAGAATTTCAAGTAAATCAACGAATTTTTTTTTTGTTTTTTTTTTTTTTTAGCGAAGGTTGTATATATTTGTATATTTATGTAATATAGCTGCATTAAAACATGTAAAAACTTTATGGTAAGTATTAGTAGTACAGAAACAAATAAAATAAATAAAATCACAAGATTTTACAAGAATATTATAAAATAGCAATATTTCATATGATCATCGATTTCTTCATACATGTAAATATCAATACAAAGCTTGTGGCACAGTGCGATTTAAAAATTGTCTATAACATTGGAACTTATCTCCAATTCTGCATTTTTCACGTTCAAGTTTCTCTTCATCTTCAAAATCCAGTTTTTTACTGCGGTGCAAAATTGTAGACCGGATATCTGGGCGCAAATTGACTTCTAGCTCCAAGTACATGTTCAGATTCACCACGCTCTCGAATATTACGAGCACCGTATGTCGACTCTGCATACGATGGCGGGGCTGTTGAATAAATTAATAAATGTGTAATTAAAAATTGAACAAACTTATTTCGTAAACTATACGAGATTTCAAAATTTCAAATGATTTTATGAGATTTTAAAAATTACACAAGATTTCGAGGTATATACATATCTTACAATTTTATATCAGTCCAAAAGATTTGGGATAATATAGAGGATTTCAAACGATAACAAAAATTATTGAATATTTGAAAAAATTTCACTCAATTATCGCATATCCGCAAAAGATTTAAAGTGCATTCGTGCGTGATTTTTAAAGATTTAATAGGATTTCAATTCTGAAAGATTTTAATTAACTTAATGGTATTGCATTGCATATAAAAAAAAAATTTAATTCACTCACGAAGATTTGGGTACAAATCCATCGTCGGTGGTAACGGTGGAGGTACAGTCGGAGTTGGACGCGCCGGATAATTAGCTGGATTATTAATCATAGGTGCAGATGGTGGAGGTCCGTCTGGATAACTAGAAGCAGGATCAAAAGCTGGATATCCACTAGGATATCCACCGTACGTCGGGTCAGCTGGTTTTGATGGATACTCGTCAGATTTAAGACCAGCTCCAGGTGGCGAAGCAATTGGAGGCTGATAAGTCGTGAGAGGAATAGTTCCTACATAAACTGGGATATTTCTCTTTAAATTGCGATGGTACCTTTAAAAATCGAAGAAACAAAAAGATTAAAAATCAATGAGCAAGCCATGAATTATTATAATTTCTTCGTAGCTTTCTTTCAATCAAGAAACAATGGATATTATAAATGCATTAATTATTCTGTTAATTCGAACTGACCATCCCGAGACGCAAGCTTCGATCTTCAAGCCATACTCAAGTCTTATGATCCCACAGTTCGCGAGGTTTGAAGGTGGAAGTGGTGGAACTTGAAGTCTTTCTTCCCAATTTACAGTCGCACCTCCTTCGACAGGTCCTTTCCCAATTTCCGATACAATGATCTTTGTTTTTTTGGTCGCTAGTCTCGGGGAATTTGCAGTAAAAGTGACTATCTGAAATTACAGAACGATCTCATAATCTTATATTTTTATTTAGAATTTTTATCAGATTTTTGAATCGTATAAATTTATCATAATTTTCACCCTACTTTTCTGAGCAAGAATTTCACCGTGTCGACATGAACATTGCTGAGATTTTCAACGTTTACTCTTATCGGTATTACTTGACCAGGTACATAGCCCCGAACCGGAAGTGATACCGTTACGTTAAGAGGTGCTGATCCGCAGCACAAACAGCAAAAAGTTTTCGTTAATTCTTCGTGTACAGGTTCCTGAAATAATGAGAAAACTTCAAGATCAGATTTTTTTTATATAGATTATAATTATCCCGTTCACTTTCGTCTGTAATAATTAATGAATAAGGTACAAACCGCGGCTCCTCGTTCCGTGTTAAGGTCAAGAGGCGAAACTACCGTAAATGCTGTCTTGACTTCCTGATCAAATTTCCATGGTCGATCTAAGGTGGCTTTTACCGTATATCGCACGTGACCAATGTCAGATTCAAAACTACTAGGTAGATTAGGCGGAAGGACACAGCTGAAGGGGTAAGCGTGTTCGCCAGGAGGTAGTTGGATCTCAGAACCTATTTATATACATTTATTTACATATTTTTATCTCCACACGTAAAGAGAAAACGTGACATTCTTGGCTCTAGTATAAACGCGTAAATGATTATAGCCGCATATTACGTCATCCACTAATGACTGCAGCAAATCATCACAATTACACATGCTTAAAGCATACGAAGTATCGCCGTCCTTCAACGATATAATGTTGATTTTCATATTAGAATAACCTTCAATTCGAACGAATCAATATTCTTGACTGAAATTGTATATATTATACTATTAACAAATCACTTGAGGATTGATCAAAGAATTTTTAAGCCGTTAATGCACACGCATTAAATTACTTCTTCTTCGTCTGGAAACGAATCTCTAATCTTGCGATTAGTCTAATATGTTATGCAGATATTTGAAAGATTTATTATCACATGTTACTCAACGCTCATATTATAGCGTCAAGCTAAAAACGCGGGGAATTTTTCACCGTTGATAATAGTTAAATAGGTATATGTAGTACATATAATAAATCTAATTTGCAGTCGATTAATCTGTCCAAGGCACGAGTCTATTATTATACAGAAAAAATAATCTATGGATTGAAATTGCGTAGTTAATTTTACCTGAAGCACCGCCGAGTAGATAGTATTGTATATTGAAATATTCTTCGTGGCCGCTGACCACTTGAGTTTCATCATTGTATTTTCCATCGTTGTTCAGCTCTGACTTGCTCTCCGACCAAGCAGTATTAGCCTCTCCTTTAATCCTTATATTTATCCCTGCAGCCAAGTATACATATGGACAAAAATATCAGCTTAGATTTTACTTGTAAATTGTTGTTTCATAAGCTTAATCCTAAAATAGAAATGATTTGACAGCCTATAATAACATGCCAGGTCCCTGTCGTTCATTTCTATCATTTTCAAGATATAATAATGTAAGCGTTGTTTCGTTAAGCTTATAATTGTACGGGAGATTCTTTCGTCGTTTGGTATTTTTGACATCGGTTCTACTATTTCACGCTATAATTATACACTCACGAAAAGCTGGACAATAGCTCTTTGAACGCCCACTAATAACCGCCGGTTCGAACAAAATGTTTTCGTATTCGGAATCTCGGTTAGTTATATGTATTCAAAGAATTCGGACGTACGCATCATTGCTTAATTATTTCTTACAATGTTTTCTATTTTTGTGTATTATTCCAAAGCGCATATACAACTATAAGGCCTTTCCACGTTCAAACTAAAATCAATGACGCTTAATGAATCTGTACGCCATATATCCCTACATTCGTGATAGGCATAGAATGAACAAAATTTCGGTGAAAATTAATTCAAATAAGAAAATTGAGATAATTTTTATTTATTTTATTTTATTTTTTTGAATCTCTAAAAGGCGCAAAACGTATTTTGGAATTGATAAAGGTGCGGTTAGCGATTGGTAACTCCGGGGTATCGTCCCGTTATAGATTTTTAATAGATTGAAAAATGTGAGGTAGTCGCGACGATCTTACCACGGATCTTCTTCGTTGAGTCTATGACGGCAATAACCCGCCCGGTTACCGTCTGGCCACCGTAGAACGTGCTCCACGGATTGTCAAACAGTATCTGAAAGTCCCTGAGTACCATTTCAACTTGTTACAATAATTCGCGAGCCTGGAGCTTCGCTTCACTACAATGTTTAATGTATCACTGTACAGTATCGGCACTCCTGGTCAACGCTAATTTCAGCTATTCTATACGATTTAAAAATCGCATCGAGACTAATACTGTTCTCGACAAATCTCTCTTTGATGCTCTGCGACTATACGCGCTAGCACACTGCCTTTCCTTGCGGGACCATCGTCGTTTATTTTATCTCAGTTATACGAAAGAGAGCCGCGTGCTATATCGAGCTCACGAAGGCTACAGCGCGGCGGCCCGTCGCGCCGACTCTGACGTCATCGGTAATCTTTATAACTGTGACGTCACATCTCAGGACGCTATGTATGAACCTTTGCAAAGTTGCAATTTTGCACCTTAATGTTTATATACAAGCATATGAAATTAATTGAAAATTTTATTATTCAGTTTTTGCAACTGGGAAATTGTTTCGAAAACTTTCGAACTCAAAAAAATAAATAACAGAATAATAAACTCGCTGCATTTTTATACGATGATCTTAACAGTCATAAATAACGTTTTGAAGTTCATATATTCGATGTAATTTTTACATGGAAAATCGATTCTCAGTGGTATAGGTTTACAGTTTTTTCAACTTGGCTGTACTATTATTGTTTGAATTATTTCAAAATATACCAAATTGTAAAATCTGTTCAAAAGTGCTTTACGGTATTCTGAACAGTCCGGCAAATCGTTAATCTGCCTTTACCAACAGCAAATAATAAGTTCAATGATATAAAGGATTCGAACTGTTTACCGCTCGCCAACTTGCGGCAAAAGTAGTTCCAAATTGATGCTGAAAAGGTGGGATGGCGCCATTACTCGAATCACATTATGGCGCCATTATTACACTCTATTCAAAAACCGATATTTCATTACCATTCTGGCTATACGCTATAATTAAGGCGGAGATTTTAATTTGCGAATGCAAAATGTCTTGAACTTTCGATTGATAGTATACTTTTTAAAAGAGACGGATTGACTCAAAAATAACGAGGCTCTAGGACTTGTTGAAATATGGATTTTATGTATATTCTCGAAATGTAAGCATTCTGCATCTCTATGAATGAGATCCGCAGAAGCTAAAAATTCAAAAGAGAACCGGTGAATCACTAATATAGGAAATTATTTCATTACATCTATGAAATTGCAGTAAAGTCAGTTAGAAATCACGAGTAATAATTGGAGATCATAGGAAATCATGTTCAATTACAAATCTCAACGTTGTATGTATATACGTAATTGAAACATATGATGTGTAAATTGTTGTAAAATGTAGCCGCATATTACGGAACGTAAATAGCGGCTGGATTATATCGAACCTTTTGCACAGCGTCAAGTGTCTTTCTTTGCATCGAGTAGCTCGATGAAGACTAACAGGGCAATCAGTGATAAGATGAAACAAGATCAGCTGCAGCTGCGTCCTGAGTCAAACAGGCTCCCCCTGGAGATGGTTGGCTTCGGGTTCCTTTCGGGTCACTCTCGGGTCGAGTTAAAATCGTCCTTGCGCACGCCCAGGTCTATTGATCGAGACACGATCGTGCCAGTCACAGAGTCAGGACACCGCGACGTGGAAAATACGAAGTGTACTGAGCATCAAAACGAGTATTTGGATAAGCGTTCTTCTCCTGAAAAACGGCCAACATGGTCGGAGGAGTATTGGAGGATGGCCCGCTGATACGGCCGGTAGATTCTGGTGAGTCCCCCGAAATAGGGGAGCCTTAAAACCATGAAACTTTTCTCGCGCTTTAAGTCTTATTAGAATTTGGGAGGTGACCATAAATGCGTTGTACGTATATACCTATGGTACGCGACCTCAACACCTACGGCATCGATCTTATCAAATCAAGGGTTTCCATCAAACTATTAGTGTAAAAATAATTAATATAAGAATCATAAAATATCGCTGAAAATTTCGTGTTAAAACGTTATTGCATGTCCCGTCATTATGTCGGCCGATAGGTATTAGTCACCGTCTGTATTCGTCATCTGTCAAATTGCCGACAGCAATATGGTATCTATCTACCATCCTAAACTTTGAGATCAAATAATTAAAAGGGAAAAAATTCTAGTTGTCTGAACCAACAGAAATTTTTAAGAACCTATATAAATTTTTAATTAAAGTATACATATAATGAGCCGACATTATCTCTCGGGATTTCTCTTCCCACAAATTTTTACCACGTTATATCTAAAGTGTTATAAGATCAAATTAAACATGTCATTTGCACGATAATTATCTAAATGGCATGAATATAAATAAGAAATAGTATGAACTCAATTTTGTGTACTTTTTGAGATATGAGGCCACTTTTTTCGCGCGCATCGTTAATAAAACAGTAATTATAAGTCAATGAACGGTTCAGAATAGTAATAATAATAATAATAATAATAATGATAAAAATAATATGAGTCACCGTTTAGCATTTCAAGATGTTTTTTTTTTTTTTTGATTAACGAATCAATGAAACAACTTGAAATATTGAACGGATTATATGGTATTTTTTATCACGGTGATGAAAGTTCTCAATTTCGCGGTAGGGTCCTTCCACAATAATCGATCTGTCAGCAAACAAACAAAGATTAATGAATCTCATTTAATAAAAATAATAAGAATTGTCGTAAATCCGGAATCTTCACTAAATGGCTTCATATATCTATTTTTGTATATAATTATACCTATACCGTGTTGTCAAGAGTTCGCGAATAAAAATTCGTCCCCAGCTTTTATTCCCTTCCGTTTCAGTCTCAACCGCCACTCTCGTGGCATTATGCATTGGTGGAGTTCTCCTGGTCGGTGTTGCTGTAACGACATGGTGGTTGTGTCGTCGACGTAGAGGTCACACCAAGTTGGGGCCAGATAAATCTTTAGCATTTCGTCCGCCCCACCGAAAGCCAACGGCTGTAAAGAGTCCTGGAAGCACAAGCCATTATCTTAAAAAAAGTCCGAGTCCAACAGGACCGGCAAAGAGTCCTCCTGGTTCAGGAGGTCACACGCCAAGTCCCACCGGGTCACAACCTTCCCAACAGACTAATAATCAATCTTCTCAGCCTCGTTCTCCTCAGGGTGCTGGCACTCCCGTCCAAACACCTCCTGGAGAAATAACACTGACCATTGAAAATGAACGGGACAAAGCTGAGCTTGAAAATAACGAGAAAACGGATAATGGGACCGCGAATCGAGACAGCAACAAGGATGGCTTAGGCCAATTAGAGTTCCGATTAAGATATCGAAGCGAGCAAAATGCCCTTGCTGTTACCGTGGTCAAATGCAAAGACCTTCCGGCTCGAGGGACAAATGCTACCAGTGATCCTTACGTCAAACTTCAACTTCTACCCGATAAACAACACCGAGTTAAGACCAGGGTTTTAAGAAACACCAAGGATCCTGTCTACGATGAAGACTTTACTTTTTATGGTATTTCCCAGAGCCAACTCCAGGTACGTTGCAGTGGAAGAAAGAGAATATTTTTTAATACCATCAAGAAAGTGGGACACTCATAACGTTCTCGGTTTATCTACATGTCGGATATAACTTTCATGCGAGTTGAATGATTTTAGCGAAATGCGGTACAGAAGTACGTTAAATAATTTTTAGATTCGGTATTAAAATTGAGCAAAATATAGGTTTCGGAGTTTTCAGCGAATTTGACTATAATGCCCATTTTCTTGAGACACCTTTCTATAATCTCGGATTCATCGAGTAAGTAACCGAAAATTTTCTACCTCTGTAGAAAATGACGCTCCACTTCGTGGTGCTGAGTTTCGACAGGTACTCCCGCGATGATATGATCGGTGAAGTAGTATGCGCACTGTCTTCGGTTCCGGGATTGGAGCAGGTCGACAATCAGCAGTTGGTTTTATGCCGTGAGATATGTCCTCGGAGTTTGAAGGTACTGCAGCGAATCATTATTTCCAAAAAATTCAAAGCTCGAATATTTCGTTTTGCTCTTCACATGTATAAGAAAATTCATTTTTAGATCCAATCCCAGGGAAGAGGTGAACTTCTGGTATCACTCTGCTGGCAGCCAGGTGCAAGTCGTTTAACCGTTGTCGTTCTCAAGGCTCGGAACCTTCCAAAAATGGATGTTACAGGGCTGGCTGATCCCTACGTTAAAATGTATCTACTGTACAACTCTCAACGTATTGCTAAAAAGAAGACACACGTCAAGAAACGCACCCTTAGCCCTGTGTTCAACGAGTCTTTCGTTTTCGACATTCCCAGTGGTGGAGACGGGTTGGGTAGCGTCAGTTTGGAGTTCTTGCTATTGGATTGGGATCGTGTAACCAAAAACGAGGTAATTAGATCATTTTTGTCAATCAATAACGCGGGAATTACTTACAGGTTCAATGAAATGTAGGTAGAAACGTTAATTCATGGTATTGGAATGATATTCACATCTTTTTATCCCAAAAATTAAATGAAAATATATTTCAGGTGATCGGGCGACTCGAGTTAGGAAGCGCGAAGAGCCAAGGTTCGGCGTTAAACCATTGGAACGAAGTCCGCAGTTCTCCGCGACGACAAATTGCTGATTGGCACAAATTGAGGGAGTAGCCCGTCCTCGATACCCCGATCCTAATTTCTTAATTTAAAAAATATTATTTTCTTTTTTCTTATCCCTTTTCTGCCCCCTCCTTACTCTGTAAAGATGTGTAAGATGTCTGTTTTTTAAATACCAATTCAATGTAATTAATTAGGGCTTGAAGTGAATGTGAAAGAGCGGTCAGTGATTATATTTGGGTATCATTGTTAATTATACGCAGAGGCCAGTTGTAAGTGAAATAAACAAAATAATAATAATAATAATAATATATAATAAAATATTCTACGAAATACTCAACAAGCAATGGCACGCAGCAATCTTATCAAATAAATATCTAGGATGTCAAATTTTGTGCAAAGTGCAGTGTTCTATACGATCGAGGACATAAAGAAAAGCTCTTTCCAAAACATTGTTTGATATTTATTATCAATGGGAGATATTCGAATCAATCTAATCCCTTTAACGTTTTTTTTCTTTCTTTTTTTTTTTTTTTTTTTGTATCGATAAATAAATGGCATTAATATTCGTTAGAGGCAATTGCTTTTGCACGAATTATTGCTGCAGGATCTATAATACCCTTCTAAGACCCAACAAGAAAAATTTTTTAACTTAGAATACGAGAATTTTACTTTACTTAATCGATCCCCGTATGAATACGTATTCTGTAGGCTGTTTAAACGTATTAAAAACCGAAGCCCAGATCTTTAATAATTATAGAGAGAATAAAGAACAAACGCGACTATCTCTATAAATGCTTACACCGTAGCAGATCAGGACTTTCGGCATCAATAAAGTTTAAATAATTCGTAAATTCTGTACCCACAGAAAATATACATATGTTCGCTTAGATTCCGAGATATCGCCATAATGTATAATGAAAATCATGACAATTGATTACTACCTAATTGCAGAGATTTAAAAATCTGAAATATTACATTGGCAAAATTTAATTAAACATCGTATAGGAATTACGGACTGTAATGTAGGTACAGAATTCTACGACATTGTGAATTCTGTTGATGTTAGTTATTAACTTATTGTGACCAAGAAAAATGAATGTACCGAAATTAAAATACTATGCATAATAATAAATAAGACGTCGGCCAGCAGTGGGTTGTTGAATACTCGCAAAATTTGGCGAAAGAAAAAAAAAAAAAACAAATAAATAAAATAAGAAGGTGAAACTAAAAGACGGAAACTTTGTGGAACAAGAGTCACCATATTATCAAGAACTTGGTGATATGTATTGCGATTGGAATAATTTAAAAGAAAAAGCTCAAGCAATTCTATAATACTTGGCGATAGAATATTCCGTAAAGCCTAGATGAGACGATTGACGTGCGATTCGTCTACGATATTTTAGCTAGAAGCTTTTCATTTTATTAATCTATGGTTGTATATAATAATATATTTAATATATCAAAATATAGTTACAATTTTGCTGAATTCACTATTCGATATTATTTAGAAATTGGAAATAATGTAATTAATTTAACGTTAAATGGATATGATTTCAAATCCGGCATATTGATATGATGGTAATTTTTATTTTTTTTTTCAATTATTTATTATTTTTTTATCTACATAACACAATAAGCACCTCTTCCAGCCCACAAACCGCGTGATATTCTGCTTTTCGGTATGAATTACATGCTCAATAGTTTGCAAACATGTTTCTTAAGTTGGAATTATACGAAATGAAGAAATGAATTATAACTCTGGAATTAAAATCGTATGGATCAATATTATAACTCTTAATTTCATCTCATAGATTTTAAAATAAATTAATGATAAAAGATAATTACTGATAATTGTAATCTTAATAAAACAAAACAAGAAAAAGATAAAATAAAAAAAAAAAAAAAAACCATAAACGAATGTGTAGAGATTATCAAATGGAATAATAAATTAATCTTTGCAAAAATTGCATAAAGACTCGAAATAATAGGACGAAAGATTGATTACATTATTTATATAGTTACACAACTCAACAATATAGACTTTTAATCAAGAAAGTCAAAATATTTCTCTAAAATAATAGTAACATGCTATATAAATTAGACCTAGTAATAATGCTCTTGGTTTTGTTTTTACGAAATTTGGCATTGGCTTTCGATTTGATATGAAATTGAGAACTGTAAACCACGTCGTTCACTCTGTGAGTGGAATAAATACTTCAATACCTGTTCTGAAGTATGGTGAAGACAAAACGAATTTGCTGCAATATATACTATAATCGCCATGGTCTAGTGCTGAAAATCTGTTACAAGATAAACTCTATTACTATCAAAGAATCTTTGAATATTAGTGGATTTAAATAATTGAATTCAATCATCGTTGTACTTTTGGTCAATTTCAACACTAAACCAAGGCATTCTACTATATGAAAAAGAATGTCAAGCGACGTAATGTGTGGACAGATTTTAAGGCTGTGCCGTCAATAAATCATTTAAACACTCACTGAGAACATTGTATTATAAATTATAATAATCCCTTCCACAATAGTCATTCAGGATCAGAATACGTACCTCAATCTTATCCAGTTATATATAATTGCCGTTATGATTTTTAAGCCTTGTAAACTTCACTTTATAATTACCATCTTTAAATTTTAAAGACATAAATAAAGTGCAGGCTCAATGCTAATTTTGGCAAAAAGTTGATGTCAGAAGCATGTTGAATAATGGAAAGATTTTTTTTTCATCCTTTCCACTTTGATGTCTAGATTGACAATTTGAATATGGAATGTTTATTGTTTGATAAATTGAAAGTTAGAAGACATAGATTAGATTCTTGGGTATACATATACCTAGTTAAGATAAAAATACTTGTATGGTATATGGTGTAGCGTATAAAAATATTTTATTAAACTGTTTATCAAATCTGTGTATCCCATAGAAAAAGGTATAATCAAGTTATTAGAAAACAGAAAACAAAAAGAAAAAACAAACGTAATTACAATTATCATGGAAATGCAAATGGATTTGCAAAATATAAAAGATATTCATCCTGATGCCTTAACTCAATGCAACATTCATTATGATTATACGTTATAACAATATGAAAACTCACAACAGTGATATAAACAAACGTAACAACACTTAATAATAATTATTACATTTGTAATATACAATCTAGAATTACAACACATACCATTTACTGTTGATCTTAAAGTAGCTCAATCTTCGTTAAAAAACAAAAAGTAGAAAAGAATTACATTATTTCATAAACATATATCTAAGTCATTAATTATATTATGAAAGCTATGAATTAATTGGAATTATCCACAACGGGCATTGACATCATGGTAAAAAATTTATTAATGCTGACTGTGTGCGATCTCATTATTTCATTCGGCCAATCTAAATTCAATGTTAGATTAATCGCGTTAATTTTAATTTTTAATTTTTTTTTTTGTTCGTTCTAATTAGTAACTCTAAGGAATCATAAATATATTCAGTGTGCAAACACAGCTCATAGATATTATACAAATAATTATATTGTTATTTGTAAAAGACAAGCTTATTCCTCCGGTATTTTTTTCTCAAATTAATTATCTTCCTTTCAATCATCGCTATCTTGAAAATCAGCATTGAAATTCACGAATATTTTAAACAACAAGCGCAAGATACATCAAAATCGGTAATACCAAATTATCCACTTGGTCTGTCCATGCTTCGACAAACGAAACTCCAATCACTGCAAATGTGGCCCGTAATACTGACCAAAAATCATCAATAAATCCTGAAAGAGAAAAAAAAAGAACCATAATTCATTTGATAATAGAAAAAATATCCAAAAGGCATACATATTTTCAAAGAACAGCAATAAATCAAAAAACCCAAAACGCATTTCAGTACTTCAAATAACTTACCAAAAGATGCCAAGGCATATACGACGAATAGCTGACTGCAGATACAGGCGACTGTTCCTTCCACGGATTTCAACGAACCTGACCATTTATGCTTGCCATATTTGCTACCAATAAAGCTAGCAGCTGTATCACCAATCCCGATTGTTAAAACTCCGCTCAACAGAGTTAACAACGTAAGATTATTGGCTGGTAGCCATAAAGGAAATGATACTCCAGCTAGAAGATACAATGGAGTCAAAGAAATGAGTAAATCCTTTTCATCACCGAAGACGAAGAATGCTTGCTGTAGAATCTGACCAAGTGGTGGGAGGTTCAAGACCCTCATTAGCTGAAATTTAAGCAAAAGAATTTAAAAAATGCTATATGTCAAGTTCTTCACTAGTGATATTCAAGCAGTTTCTTGATTACATACCTCCAACATCAAAAATAGACACATAATCAATCCACTGGCTAGATAAAGTAGCGTAGGTTCGCTAATCAGACCAGGAATGTATACCATCACAGCCAAAAGGTGAAATGGTTTTCTGGCTAAGGTCGAGGCTTTTTTGTTTATCAAAATTTGGTAGAATATCACACCCATGCCTATCGCTAAGCATAGTGTCCAATATATTACCATAAATACCTGAAATAAAAGATGGATAATTATTAACCCATAGTTTCCTGGTTTAATAAAGTGAAATTATGGCAATTTCAATAGATATAATTTACAGTCATTTCTTATTACCCTGTCGATTTTGTCAAAGATAAAACCCAGCACGAATAGTAGTGGACTGCGATCCAGTAATAAATGCAAAAGTGGAACAGCGCCTAACAGAAGTATGCCAAAACTTGTTGAATAAAATCTCCCTGGCGTTCTTAGTTTCGGAAATGCAGCACAAAGTAAGGAAACTATTGCTACAAACAGAATTCCCACCTGTAATTTGAAAAACAATTAATCTTACAGTACAGAATATGGCGCAGTATAATTAACACTTGATATTGCCTTTGCAGCAAATTAGTCAAGTACATACCTGCAATATAACAGTGGCAATATCATCGTCATGAAGAGGCGGCAGGTGATATCTTAGGGGAATATTTGCAGCAACAGAGATCAAAAAGATGACACCAGCTTGCGTGACTGCTGATGCTTCTCCGATTGTGAAACAGCCAGGGAAGTATGACATTGTTTGTAAAACACCCCAGGATCCTAATGTCCCAACGCCTAGACCCCATGTCACACTCACTAGTAATCCTGTTCTTAATTAATAAAAATAACTCATTTTAATAATCAAACATTTGCTAATAACTGTAGATCGAAAAACTTATTCTTTGTTCTGACACAGTAAAAATAAAGTTAATGTGTATAGTGCCAATTATTTGGCTGATATTAAGTGTTTCAAAACTCAAGTACAGGTTTGAAAATTTTTTCTTCACTGTAAACAGTAAATATTATTCCGATTCACGTATAATTTCATGTATTTCAAAATAACAGTATGATTATACAGATTAAAATTTATGACAGACACATTTTTGTCGATTTCAAAGGTGTATAGTTTCTCGTTGATAAGTTAGTTCAGTTTTTCCAAATATCAATGACTAATGTAAAAAAAAAACGATAATTTCTATATGACCATAAGATAATTCATGCTGCATATACCTTTGTCTCCAAAAAGTAAAAATAATACAGACGTCATCATTGCTGGTAGAAAGTATAAGACTTGAAAGTCTTTTATGGCTGTTATTTCTGTAGATAGTCGGATAAAAAGACAAAGGCAACTCATTATAAGCCCAATTCCAGTTATTCCTGTGAGCAGACAGATCTCAGAATAACTGCTGTCTTCTCTAAGAATTGTAACTGCTGCGCTCAGAGCTACTAGTGGCACTAGCCATAATCCCAAACCAGCATTCTTCCTGTAAAATAATGCGGAGTTGATTTTTGGCTAAGAATTTTAATGATAATAGAAAAACTTGATTGAAAATCTTTTAACATTTGTATAAGAGTATTTTGAACGGGTTTTTAAGACAGGTGATAAGTGAGTTGAATAATTTTTCCCTGAAAAATTCAAATTTTCAGAATCTTGATACTTTGTTAAATGTCTGGAATAACCAAATTTAGTTAAATCTGAAAAATATTCATGAATTTAACACCAGTGATGATAACAATGTGTGTATAATTAATATGTTATTGTCATTATAATACCATGATAATATACATATTTACGTCTACAATTTAATTAAGGTCATCAAATGACAGTGTCGGTCATTTTCAGGACAGAATTATCTCGTTTAAAAAACTATATGCATGCTGTGCAAATACAGGTTTTTATTTCTAAAACGTTTCCTTGATAATTGTGCTATAATAATTGAATGACGTTTCTACTGTGTGCTAATTTGAGGATAGAACAAAGAAAACCTTTGTTGCATACGCAATCAATTAATTTCATGCGAAATTAATCGTATTATTTAGTATACATCTTGTGAATGTATTCCATGAAATATTTTGTGAAATTTTATTTCATTGAACATGCGACAAGATTTCGAAAAAAATTTGTTTATCAAAACAAGTCATCATTGTATACGTAGAAGTGAGGTTAGTTTAATTTGGAGGTTAGGTTAGTGTGAGGTAAGGTTAGATTATGTTATTGTTTAGCTAGAGCGAGAAAATAAACTGCAGACTATGTACCTGTGTTGTACATTGTTGTTGATTAAACTTTTGAACATTTTATCGTTAAAAGTTTTATGACTTTGAACTAAAGTTTCCATTTTATTATGTGAGAGAATGAGCTGAAAAGATGAAGTTCAAACGCACGTCACACCACACCTCATGACTAATAGATAACGACTAGCATGTTAATATCAAGTTTTAAAATATACGAGTGTTTATTAGGATTTTTCTCCCACTCTACTTATAGCATTAAGTAAAGATAGGTATAGAGGTGTAGACAGCGTGGTGGGGATATGCTTATTCACTTTGCCTTATATACTAGAGCTTTCGCGCTCCACTAGCAGATGGCGCTGACAAAAATCGCCCCAGTTTGACTCACACATAGACGGGTGCCACGTGGGTGAGACGCAACACGTGAGTGGCTCACAAACGACCCTACTTGAGCGCCCTACCACCTAGTGCACTACAGTCACTCACTCACGCAGTGTCACGCGGCACTCTTCTATGTGTGAGTCAAACTGGGGCGATTTTTGTCAGCGCTATCTGCTAGTGGGGTGCGAAAGCTCTAATACATAAAGAAAAGTAAATAAGCGTACCCCCACCATGCTGTCCGCACCTCTATACCCATCTTTACTCAATGATAATATTCATTGTATTTTGTCTGCCCATCTTGTGCGTACAGAAGATGTTTTAATCTTTCGTCGTTATTCGGTATATTTCAGTCGATACACAGTATAATAGAAAACTATTTTTAAGTCTTTATCGTAAAAGTGATCGAACTAAATTATTCATCACATTCCCAATTATAAAATTCGGTCATACAAAACTTTTACATTTATAGGTAGAATAAGTGACCATAACCTCTATATCGTGAAGTGCGTTTGTTTATTTGAAATAAGATATAGCGTATGTAATTTTATTATTACCTGTTGATCAGTTTTATAGTATTCTTTGATTGTGTTGTATGTATGTATGTAGAAATTATTTTTGGAATATCACATATAAATGCATAGAATTCAAATATAAGTATGGCAAGTATTTCCTTTAAATACCTAAATAATAAATTAATTATTACACAATTATAGGAATTGGGAAAATCACGCTTTAATTCACATAAATTTTATAACTTTTTTAATCTTCTCACTGCAAATACCCGTGTGTATTAGACAGGTACAAAACTAGTTAAAATAAAATCAACATTTCTCAAATATCTCTTGTATCCTATTATTTTCCCCATCATTCGCTTGAATACAATTCGAAGAAAGTAATAAATTAAACCATACAAAAAACATTAGTGAGAATATTTGCTAGGTATAAATGCTAAAACTTTCCTTTTCAATGTGTTCTAATTTTTCTGAAATTTTGAGAAAGAACACCTGGGAGATTGTAGATATACAATATGCAACGTTCTGGTGCTTGATTAATTATTTAAATTTATCATTTCTTATCGTTTGTATCATGTTCAAATAACCAGCCACAGTAACTTCGTAATCGACAGCATGTTGTAGGTTATCTATCAACAAGTTGCCAGGCATTAAACCTATGAATTTTTTAAGATTTCATAATAACTAATACGATCTGTCTATCATTATTATTCGATGCAATAGAGTGTGTGTTATGTCTATGTCATACAATTGTCTAAGTCCGAAATTTTTAATGTAATATAAATATACGTCCATGCCCATTCTGCAAGATGTTGAGGGCTGCTCCTAAAGCCCAATTCAATTCGTAATTATTTATCATCCGCTTCAACTACAAATAAATAAAGAAATTCATCAATACTTCTTATTTCAAAACAATTTAAAAGAGAAACAGAATATTTCTTGATCTAATTCCTATAGCCAAAGAGTCAATGTATAAACTTACTTCAAGTTTAGTAGTTTGTTGTAAATTGAACCCATCCATAAGTAAGACAGAAATGAATGTCAAATCAAGGCACATAAATGGATACACAATCTCAGGATTGTCACAGTTCGCTATAGCTTGTTTCAGAAATGCATCTACTGTAATAATTCCTCCATTGAATGGATCTACGAGGCCAACTTCTGTAGCCCGATCAAACAAATATGAAAAGGCCACAATTCTTTGTTTTTCTAATCCTAATGGCTTGTTTACAATTGTGCCGACATATTTTTTAACAATTTGCAAGCATTCGGAGAATCTTACAACAGATCTGTCGTCAGTTTTTGTAAAATTATATGGCTCTGAACTTTTATGCATTTCATTCCTTAGACCTTTTACGAAATAATTTATTCCGCCGTAATTCCATTTGGTAGATATTGTCGGATTAATACATTCGGAATCTACCTCTATTACAGATACTTGTGATCCGTTATTGTATTTTGTATCTACATTCTTCCCATAAGTTAAAATTTCCTTCCTGGCTGCCATGAGACCCATGCCCAAATAGCTATGACTATAAATACTCATATTCTTGATACCGGTACTGATATTGAAGATGTCGTTTTCTTGATCTTTCATGTGTTTGCTATCAGGTGCAAATGTTACTTGGATTGACCCGCCACCTAAGTCTAATGCAGCTACTGTATTTTCATTGTTTTGTGCGGTGAAGCGGTCAAGTAAAAAGTTTATCGTAACCCAAGAGTAAATTCCTTCGTCAATACCATCCATAACAGAGATAGATTCCTTAGCAATGAGGAAGCCTGAATTTCCAAACAACTTTTGACACTCTTCGATTAATCTGTTAGCTTTATCTTTTGGTAATAGTCTCAAACCAGCCGTTGCTTTAAGACTCAAAGGCGTATGTGCCCATTCAGATTTTGGAACAAAAGCTTTACCTGTGTCAACCAGAACTTTCAGAAACTCTGCCCCTTTCACAGGATCATCGGCAAACGAACTTAGTCCAGGTGTTATTTCCGCAAAGGATTTACCTTCCAGCGTAAGACTTCCATCTAAACTTGATTTGTGAAAACTAAAAGCATTTACACGACTTCCAGTCGAACCAGCATCAATAATAACAACATAAACCAGTTTTTGCTGATTTCTGATTAACATGTAGCCAAGTAGAGTTATACCAATGATTATCAATATTCCAATGCATATCTTGTTTCGCCAGTTGAAAATTTTTTTCTTAGACTGCAGTGCCACGTTATGTTGTTTTGCGTCTTCATTTAGTATTTCTAACTGAAATGATGAAACAATGAAATACAGACCGATGTTACAGAATATCTTTGATTATTGACAATTGATCTAAATACCAAAGAATTTTTATACATAAACAACTGGGGTTATATAATTGATTAAATTATAAAATAACTCATCAATAATTTATATTACATATGTATATGGAATACAGGGAGAATTTCCTCATTTGAAGTTTACCCTGATGTTAAAGCACGATGTATTATCAATACCTGTATGTGAGAAATATCACATTCTGTTGACATTATCACAATTAAATAACTTAATAATGTATATAAGCTCTATTAAAACTTGAGAAGAATCGTATGTCTGGCAGTTATCCAAGCGATTCCAGATGAGACTAAAGATATGCCATCTAACCTATGACCTTAGATTGTAACATTACAAATCTTATATAAGACTGTGTCCTCCGCGGGCAGGCACAATTGGTAATATAGGTCGCTTGGTAGAAGATTTTAAACTCTTCTCCCAATATTGGCTATTGCTCTTTCGTTAAATAAGGATAAATTGCAATCACAGTGGTGAGGTCTCCTTCTATAATTTTTTACATGGATCCTGACCTTGTAGAATAATTTGAAAGCTATTGAATGAATCCAATCGTGATTTAATATCGCTAGTTTTCAGGAGGCCACGTGACATCAATACCCACTAATCCAAAAAACTCATCACTGACCACATGATGAACTGGCAGACTGGGCCATTCAATAACAACTAATGTAACGAATAATTATACACACAATAAATGCAAATAACTTTCAAAAACGCCGAGATATTATGTGTTGCCTATCTGAAACTTGATGAATCGTTTGAATTTCAAAAATTGTATGGTAAAAAAAAACGAAAAGGTTGAATATTCAATTTGTTATCTACGGTCTAAGTAAGTCAATTGACTACGAGAATTATACAGTCAAAGAAACAGTACTTTTATTTTTCTGTACAAACTCTCTTTAGTTTTCCATTTCCAATATAAACAATCGAAACAAAATATCACAAGCTCTACTTTTACATACACAATCATACAGTTTCACTTTTCCAAAGTTCTTTTAATTATACTGTCCAGCAATAAAATGAATAATAATTTTCCTGTCTTACTCCATTTTCCTATAGTTTCTGTACTTCGATTAAAACGTATACTATTCAAAAGATCAATAATACATATTCATAACAATAAAAAGAAATTCCACCCGTACATGGAATGCGTTATAATTGTAGTGATACTTATTCTTAAGGCACTGAAAATCGATGCGCTTCTCTCAGATAATCATTTATAAACATTGTAACAGTAAATCGTAATATATTAATACCTGAATATTTACAAATTCAATTGTGCTTTTCCTTAAGTTTGTTAAAAAATATAATAGAAATTATTATTTGTGCGGAAAATTTGTGCTATTTATATTAATTTATTACTATGTCAATATACGTCGTGAGTCAAATAGATCGCTAGCAAGTTATGATGATAGGGAGGGGGGCAAGTTTCTCGGATGAAACGCCACAAAATTCTGGGAAAACTAAGATTTCCTTTTCTATATGGATCGATTATTGTTGCACGATGATTAATTACATCCACAATCTACCCCAGTTGCAACTTTACCCGCGATTCAAAATGTATCACATACTATCGACTCGTTGAAATAATCTACTCTAAAGGTACGTCATAGTCCATTCTGCAAGATGTTGAAAGCTGCTCCCAAAGCCCAACTCAATTCGTGATCGTTGATTTTCTTATACAACTGTAAAATAACCAGAAATATTAGAATATTGGCGAAAAATTTTTGGTCTTTTCAACATCTTTGATATGTTTCATCACAAATGTGGGTGAGAAAAGGCACATTCGTTTATCAAATTTCAATACTTAAAGAGCCAATGGATAGACTCACTTTTAATTTGGTTGTTGGTTGTAAATTAAACCCATCCCGAAGTAATACATGGATGAATATTAAGTCCAGGCACATGAATGGCTGGTCAGTATTTGGATAATCGCAACTATTCACAGCTTCCTTCAGGAAAGCTTCAACTGGAACAGTTCCTCCAGTGAACGGATCTATCAGGCCAACTTCTGTAGCCCGATCAAAGTAATATGAAAAGGCCATAATTTCACGATTTTCTAGTCCCAGTGGTTTGTTTACGATTGTGCCAACATAATTCTTCACAATTTGCAAACATTCAGAGAACCTTACAACAGGCCTGTCCTCATCGACTCCTGCAAAATTCTGAGTCTTTACAACTTTGTGGGTTCCATTCGTCGGGCCTTTGACCAAGTAATCGACTCCGCCGTAACTCCATTTGGTAGATATTATCGGATTAATACACTCTGACTGTAACTCTATGACAGATAATGGGGAGCCATTCTTATCATTCTTTTCTATATTCTTTCCATTAGTTAAAATTTCTTTTCTTGCTGCCATGAGACCCATGCCTAAATAACTGTGAGTATAGATACTTATATTATTGGTAAAGGCATTGATGGTGAATATGTACTTTTCCTGATTTTTAATATGTTTCTCATCAGGTGCAAATGTTACTTGAGTGGACCCGCCACCCAAATCTAATGCAGCTACTGTATTTTCATGATTTTGTGCGGTCAAACGATCGAGTAAAAAGTTTACAGTAAACCAGGAGAAAATTCCTTCGTCTGTTCCGTCCATAATAGAGACTGATTGTTTAGAAGTAAGAAAACCTGACTCTTCAAACAGCTTTTCGCACTCTTGAAGCAATCGATTAGCTTTTTCTTTTGGCAATAATCTTAATCCCGCTGTTGCTTTCATGCTTAATGGCGTACGCCGCCATTCAGATTTTGGAATAACAGCTTTGGCTTTGTCTAACAAAACTTTCAAAGACTCTGCACCTTTTACAGGATCATCGGCGAACGAACTTAGTCCAGGTTTTATTTGTTCAAATAATTCACCGTCTAACATCAGATTTGCATTTATAATTGATTCGTGAAAACTGAAGGCCAGTACACGACTTCCAGTCGAACCAGCATCAATAATAACTGCATAAAATGGTCTTTGAAAATTAAAAGAAAATGCTAAATTGTCAATAACTTTACTACCGAACTTAATTGGCTTTAAACCATTTCCAATTGCTATATAGCCAATTAAGCATATCCCAATAACCGTTAACAATCCAATATAAATCCTATTCTGTCTTTTCGGTGTTGTTTTCTTCGAGCGCGATGCCATTTTAGGATCATTCGAGCCTTCATTTTGAGCGTCCAACTAAAATGATGCAATAAATGTAGATTAGCTAAGTAAGTGAAAAAACAGAGCATTGTACAAAGAAATACCACTCGTACATTTTCGAATTTAGACAATTGAAAAATATTAGACTCTAAAATAACTTTTCTGTAATTTATATTATATGCGCACCTAATGTACATCGAGGCCATAGCTTGACGTATTGTCAACACTTATCTATGAAACGAATGATAATGTAAATAGCAAGTGAAGAGATAAATGGATCAATAATGTATTCACTTAAATTTATGGGTTTTGAGGATCATAATAAAAAGCTCAATTATTATTTTTTTGTTAAAGAAAATATAAAAAGAATGAAGATATATGTAATTATTTTGTATGTTATATAACAATAACAAAAAATGCAATGAGAGATAATTAATGGGATCATATTTTTTTTCTATTAACTTTATATTATGCTAGAAATGTTGTGTGCACAATAAAAATTATGCATTACGTAATTATTGTACATCGTTATGTTATCTAAAAACGGAGTATCCAGTTCGGATAATTTAGAGGTTAACTGTATATTTTAAAATGGATAATCGCAAGTTCCGCGTTGAATCTATTTATAAAACACGCACGAGTTAAAATCCTTACTTTTGAATAGATGTTTAAAGTTGAATATTATCCGGTTAGAATGATGTTTTAAGGTACGTATACTTGCCTGAGGTAAGGCATAAATTAAGCATGATTATAAGTAAATTAATTTTCTATGATATTGTATAGGAATGGCCATTTTATTTGTTAAACCGTATTGCGTGACACTTACGAATATATATTGCATTTATCGTTGACGAATGCCAATTTAAAATATGTGAAAATGTATAAAATGCAGTAACATTTGTGCACGCGATAGATAGCTGTGGTCGACGGACATAATTTCTTCTACAGAATGCCACGTCACGTAATATGTACCGTAATCGAAGGACAATCAAGTAAAGGAATGTATATTTCAAAAGATATTTAATAAAATATGTAGATAAAAGAAATATTAATGAAAATGTTCAAATATTTACCTTTCTTTTTCTTAATTCCATGTTTATACTGCACACTACTGTC
The DNA here is from genome assembly GCA_963924015.1 of Macrophya annulata. Lineage (NCBI taxonomy): Eukaryota > Metazoa > Arthropoda > Insecta > Hymenoptera > Tenthredinidae > Macrophya > Macrophya annulata. The sequence continues at coordinate 18,102,104 of OZ001261.1, forward strand.
GTACAGAAAACAATATTTCAAACATACAATAAAATGTTGAACAAATTACGACGATAAATGTACGAATTAGCTAGCTGACTGAATGCGAATGCCTTGAAAACTTTAGAGTATGATTTATTATACCTATGTTAGATATCATTTAGAGTGGCATCGCGGACGGAAGATAGATATCCGTCACCAGACGATAACGATTCAAGGATTATTATCTATGTATATTTATATTTAACGATAAGACTACGTATAAACGATAATAGAAAACTCCGTGAGCTCGAATCGTGGTATTAGACCTATTATAGTCGTATTGCTTAAGCTATTGTAGGTACTCAGGCAATTGCATTCATTAAACGGATCGAGACTTTTGTTGAATGGGATTTACATTCTAGTATACATAACTATACTTTGTGATGTCAGAGTTGCATAACAGAGATGAATAGGCATAATATGGTACGTGATTATACAGATGTTTAGATAATATTTTTGATAATACTAAGTATAGGAAAAAACTATGCACAGTAAGCATGACTTGACAGAATGTATAGGTATGTCAAAAACACGTGTCATCACCCTTTATGGATCTGCAGCTATTACGTCATCATCTTTGTTGTCGCAGCTCGCAGTAGCGGTTTTTATAATTACTATCTGTTAAACCAGAAATCTTCGTGGAAACTCTTAAGTATTCGACATTCGATCGTACCTAAATCTTAAAAAGTTAAATGTGTACGGTTTTAAAAATAGATTCCCGCTTGTCATGAGCCCGCATATATTTGAAACAAATACCCGAAGGCGAGTCGCACGCCAGTGATGAGCGGCCGATCGGTCCCGCTGGAATTATAAGGCTGACTTCTGAATTTACTCCCACGGATACTTATTTCTGGCTATTAAACAACTACGATAAATTTTATAATCGATAAAAAATTAAAAATAATCAATAATAGTTATGCTGACTGGTTTTGAAAATGAAAAAAAAATTGGTAACTATAATTAGTTCATTCCGTAATAAATGCCTGATCGCAAATTATTATAACGCGCAGATTAAATCTTTTATGCAATATATTATAATATTAAAATACCATATCATTATTTGGATGATTATTAACAAAATATAATATTTGAATAATAAAATATGTAGAAAAGTTCTTTAGTTGTATATACAGAGTATTATACTGTGACTCGCGTATATTTCATAACAAACAGTATTAAAAAATATATTAAAAAAATATTTTACCTATTTCAATGTATATTATGACTGCTTTTCCATGGTGCAGTGCTTATACTGAAAATAATCATCATGTTTCGTACACTCCTGATAAGCCTTGACTTATACATATATGTACAACTATCTTTATCGTAATGTAATACAGCAGTAAACAAGATATATACATATGTATAATATTAGGTGTATGTCTCAACTTATAATTCAATACACATTTAGCATCCTCTTATCATATTAAATTCTGCACCACAGCAGGTAACAGTGTCTATAACTTGAATGTAAGATTTTTTATCATTTTTTCATATCATATTTTCGAGCTCTGCAATACCCTAAATAAAAATTACATACATAGATTACTATTATTATTATTATTTTCGATCAGATTGAATTTCAAGTATCAGCATTGTAACTATACTAAGTTTTGTGCCAATTACATTCGCATCCAATGAAGAAATATTTATCTGGTTACTTTAAGCTTACTATTAACATTAACATATGTCAGACTTGTCATTACAAGGTTTGAACATGATTTGTAAGTTTTCAAATGTCTTTCACACTTGACCATTTATTTTCTGGCTATGAATTAATTAATGCCTATTTCTTCCCTCCAGTTAGATACATGATTGTCCTATGTAAGGAGCTTGTATGTGTAGGACAATGATTTGTGAGAAGGTGTAAGGAGTTTTTGAATCACGTGGGAACAGGAGATTGAGGAAAACCATTAAAAATGACACAACGAAGCGAAGGTCCGGGCATCCTCATGCAAGCCGCTATACAAATTGGTGCTGGGGGTTCGGCCGGCTTTGTAGAAGTATGCATAATGCATCCGATGGACCTTGTTAAAACACGACTTCAAATACAAGTTAAATCAACTGCCTTAGACCCAGCTTATTACACAGGCATTATAGACTGTATGAAAAAAATGTATGTTAGCGAGGGTCTTGGTGCTTATTGGAAGGGAATCATACCACCCATCATTGCTGAGACACCTAAAAGAGCTGTGAAAGTATGGAGATTGTATTACCTGTATAGAAATCTGTATAATTGAAAATTACAGTTTTATTTCTAAAATTCGTACAACAATTTGTTTTCTTTTTTAGTTTTTCACTTTTGAGCAGTACAAAAAAATTTTCCTATTTGGTGCGAGCAGCCCAACACCTTTGGTAAGTTGTTCAATAATTTTTATCAACCTTATTGTATGTAACATCTACCATTGTGCAAATTAACTCTTAGATATCTTGATCCCATTTTACTATTTTTATTTCAGAAACTTTTAATAGTATTTTTACTTAGGATTTGAAAAAAAAAAAAAAAACTAAAAAAATAGTATTTCATAACGTAGATAGATCTAGATCTATTTTTAATTATGTATGTAGAAGAAATAGATTACCAGTCTAGGCTATTTCGGTTGGCTAAGACCCAGCAGCTTGATCACGTTCAAAAAATTTTTTTTGCTACCAGTCGATTTTCTTCTATTTGGCTTTTGATTTCTCCTTTGGATTTCTCTGCCTACAGGATCGACGAAAATGGACATGGGAAGAATTTAATAATGCGTACTCACACTAAGATTCCCAAACCTTTATCCTCCGCTTAAAAAGGTGTGATGCTTATGCGACAGTAGTTGTAACATTTACTTAAGACTTATTCACATAAATAAATTCACCCAAATTCAATTAAGATTCTTTATGTTTTAGACATTCTCATGCGCTGGATTTTTTGCTGGAGTTACCGAAGCTATATTAGTCAATCCGTTTGAAGTTGTTAAAGTCCAGTTACAATCGAATAGGAAAAAAATGAAGGAAAGTCCCTCCACCTTTCTAATCACAAAGGAAATAATAAGAACCAAAGGTTTTGGCTCAAACGGCCTGTTAAAAGGCCTCACTGCAACTGTATCAAGAAATGCAGTTTTTAATTCTGTTTATTTCGGATTCTATCATTCCGTGAAAGGCTATTTACCAGTTAATAAAGATCCTTGGCTGGAGTTTCTGACCAAAGTAATTATTCCGTAATTTTACCATTACTTGAACGTTTTTTTTCTTTCATTATTTTATTTATTACAAAAATTCTTTTAATTGTTATGTTTTATTCCGATTAGGTGGGAATAGGTTTTACTTCCGGAACCTTAGCGTCGTGCCTAAATATTCCTTTTGATGTTGCAAAAAGTCGTATCCAAGGGCCACAGCCTCAGGCGGATAGTATCAAGTACAAAGGAACGTTAAAGACTATAGGCATAGTTTATCGCGAGGAAGGGTTTGTGTGAAATCAGTTTTAAATCCTTATCAAGATTCTTAATTTTTCTCAGATGATTGATTGAAGCCTTTGTTTTATAGATTCAGAGCACTCTACAAAGGCCTGCTACCCAAAGTGGTTCGTTTGGGACCAGGAGGAGCTATAATGCTTGTAGTCTATGATTACATGCATCACTTTCTTACGAACCATTTTGCAAATTGATCAAATTAAATCCCAATGTTAAAAAAAGCCAAAAAAAAAACTCATATTCATCAAAATTAATTTTTATTTCTCTTGCCAAAGTTGTGTTTCAGCTTATTAAAATTGAATTATTACTTTATTTAATTATTTCATAAACCATATTATTGCTAGAACTGTGATTTAAGTATTGCATTTTCCCAACAGTCTGTAACACAAGATGGAACATCCTGGCTTACAGTTTTCTGAAACCGTTATAATTGTTGTCCCTTTTCAATAAGTTTTATAGATAGTATTAGTTAACTTTAATGTTTATGTTTAAAATTGAGTAATAATGTAAACGAGATTTTGAATTTCAAAGTATCTTTTAATACATATTATTTTACAAGTATTCCATACCACAGAAATGCATTAGTTTAATGTATAATAAGCTTTAAACTAAACATAGGTAATTATGTTTAATTCTATAACGAACCTCCGAGAGCTGAAAAACGCTTACTTACATTTGTTTTTTTTTTTTTTGCCAAGCAAGTTTTATAACGAAAAAGTTGTCTTGTTCAGAGCCCACAAAATGTTTCGTAAATTGGTGAAAGAAAATATAACTACAAGTCCAACTAACTGAATCTAATTTTTGTTTTTCTACATTCGATCCACAATTTATTTGAACAAATTTGTTAATTCTACATCAAAATTAAGATCATATAAGACAACTCTTTCTATAAACGTTACTTGGTATTTACTCGATACCGCCGCAAGCTCCATTCTGATTGAATCGCCGTAGAAGGTTGTAGCTGAAACTCAAATTACCAATCGATGAAAAGTAAACTATTGAATATTTGAATCCCTTAGACCTTTGTTATTAGAATATGATTTGATTCTGACCAGCATTATAAATGAGAATTTACGAATATTCTATGTAGACGTTTAGTTTATTAATATTTCATAGTTTTCGGATTATCACATCTATGCAATAATCTGATAACAGTTATTTCCAATTTTAACTGGTATGAGATATGCTTATCAATGTTGCTGATATTATTCTGTAAAATTGCGCAAGTTTATTTACTTAATGACTTTGTTACTGCGACTTGTTGACCGTTTTTCTTTTCCCGAGTACTGGTAATCTTAAGTATTTACAGTATTACATAAGAATCTTGTCGATACTCATACTCAACCTGTGGACATGTTGAAATTTATTCAATACTCAATAGGTCCAACCGCAGCTCCATTAAGTCCAAACTTGTTACGCAAGGACTGTAACCAATCCCAAACAATGAATTATGCAAATAAGACACAGTATATTTGACTAGCCAGGCCTAAGCTAGGTAAAACCATTAGAATCTGATTACATAGAATTATATATGAGCCGAAAAGCTGTGAAATCTTGTCCAAATATGTAATAAATAGTTTGGAGTCCGCTTATAAACTTCTTTGAGATCATTTTTGATTCTATTTTTTATAACTATTGCATTTCGAAGTATAAGATCTGTGAAAGTAGTTTGATTTCAACTAGCAAATCAGGCCTGGCTAAAAAATTTCATCGACGCCCACCTTTTAATAATATCCCCAACAGCCGTGTCAGCTCTGCCAAGCCACTGTTCTGGAAAAGTAAACATTTTTTACACTCTCGGAGGAAGGTTATAGCTAAAACTAATCTAATTCTAATTAGTAGAATATAAAAACAGTTTTCATTAAACTCGAAAGAAGTTTAACGCGCGTTTAAAGCCCATGCTTTAGATTTACAGAATATATTAATTTACAAAAAAAAAAAACAACATAATATTATTAAATAATGAATACCTTATCAACTATATAGTATACTTATATTTTACACAAATAAATCAATCATCCTTATTTTGTAAAAATGTACTATTTGTGACGAGGTATGTAAATGAAAATTTTTTATATCAATCCCATAATCTATGTTTATAATCGGTAGCATGATTATTTTGATGAAGATTTTTGAATCAATCATCTCTTCCAAAAATCCTTGGATTCCGATTTCGATATGAGATACATATCGGACTGTAGTTCTTTTACTGTACTCTGTTATTTATTGATGCAAGTAAAAAAAAAAAAACTCCATTTGTTTTCCCTGAATGATTTCCATCATCTTAACAATAAAACCAAAGAAGTTATTTCAAGTAACTCTTATAGCCATATCCATTTCATTCTGGCATTGAGTTGAGGCTATTCATATGACAAATAGAACAAAATTCAAGTGAAACCTTTTCTGAATTAACGTGCAAACAGATACCAGCATCTCTAAATTGCTCCAGTGTATTACTGTCCTCGTAAAGATTTGGTAAACTCTCCAAATTGTCAGGCTGGCTTAATATGTCATCAAAGTTTGTAAAATTATCGTAAATGTTTACATTCAATGTTGACCATTCGTCCATTTCTGTATCAGAAATATTCACATTGATTGTTTGGTCCAAATTGCTCAAAGGTGAAGTATCTGATTCCTCTATATTAAAATCCACTGAAATTTTATCGTCCAAAACTGAATTATTCCTACAGTTTTCTATATCCTCACGTATCTCGTCTTTCCCACTGAGGTTCTGAATTTTTGGAATAGTGTAAGTATGATCAAATTCTGAATACAAATTATTTTGAGATATTTTACTCTTAGGAATGGTCTGTAGTACTCGTTCCTCATTTTCTGTAATAACATTTTTCTTAGCCGCGATACGTTCCAAGGTTGATTTACCATTGTATAATTTATTCTTGAGATGTTTATTGTTAGATGTTTTGGTCAGTCCTTCGTTCATAGATTGTAACAAAGCTGTAATGTTTGTATTGTTTTTAAGAATGCATCTAAGGTAAGTTACTTCACCCTTTAATTTTTTAATGTCAATATCCTGTTTTTGAATCACGTTTACCAAACTCTTATTCTTTTGTTGATAAAATGATAGTTTATTTTCTACCTGTTCGAGGTGTTTCTTCTTACGAATTCTGTTCTCTCTTGCTGCTTGCGCGTTTTTGTTCATGCAGGGCCTCTTCGAATGACCTCGACCCCGTTTTATTCTCATGTCAAAAGAGTTCGATGATGTATCTGGTTTTCTTGATATTTTATAATCGGTTTCATAATCGTCAAATTTTTCGTTACTTTCGTCAGAATTTTTGTAACTCCGATGGTATTCCTCGTCGGATGAACTCTCGCTTACGTTGTTGTAACGTTTTCCCGACATTTTTTTTTGCTATATCCACCGATTATAACTTTAACCAATCTCAATGTCAGCAGTACGATGAGTTTCCCAAATTTTACTTATTTTCCCAAATTTTAATTCACGTTATACTTAATGGCCATTATAATCAACTTACTTCGTAATTAATTGACCTTTTGTCCGCATAAATTCTAAAACTCGTAGACACACAGCTCTTCAATTCAGGGCAGACATGTTTCTTTACCAATACATAATCGATTCGACTCCGGTTATACAATCCAAGATTGCAAAGTCTACACATATCTGTTGTCTAGCTTAGTAGTTAGTCAATGTTTTTTTTTTTGTAACAAAAAAACCCCGGGAATTATTTGAAATTTTTTTTGCAAGGGTATAGCTGGATAAGCATATAAAATCTGCCTCTAGTGATTTTTAAAAATCCATGTGGCTGATCAATTTCTAATTAAGAAAATAAAATTTCCTGAAAATTTTAGCTTTTAAACCCAAAGAGGATTTATATCTCAAATTGTTTCAGGGAATTGTGAATATTTTATGTTCAGCAAATGAAAGTTCGAGTACTCTTGCAACTTTATTTTTTCGAAAAGAAAATTAGCCCAAATTGGTCCCCGTACGACAAACGTAGCCAAAGTTATGAATTTTTTTTTGTTTTCTTAATTAGAAATTGATCAGCCATATGGATTTTTAAAAATCACCGGGGACAGATTTTATATGCTTATCCGGCTATACCCTTCTAAAGCAAAGTGCGTAGAATATAATATATTAAAATTCTTTATCCAGAGCTTAGCAAACATGATAATAATGAAAGACGTAAGTAACAATGGTTTTAATTTTTTTTTTTTATTATTTTTATCAACTATGAAAATCAGATGAGATGTTTTACAAATAGTATCTGTTAAATTTATGTTCTGTTAAATAAAATATGTTAATAGTATTAATAATATTTATAAAGATATCGCATAATGATCACAAATCTTAATATTTGTGTGAAATAAAATCCTGTAGTGAAAATATTGAAAATTCAAAAACACAAAAGCTAATAGCAAAATTGCTAACATATTTGAAAGACGTTTTAGTAGTCCTAAAATCTCCAATATTGGTGACCCTTTGTTTAATATGCGTAATCAGATCTTTACCATAAATCTTTTTTTATTATATATGGAGATATTTAATACATTGCAGTATCTCAACTTGCACAGAATCATGATCAGTGATATCTGCTATGAACGTGGCCAGGATAATGAACTCAAAACTTTCAACCATTGAATTACTGAAAAAAAAGATAAAAAAATAAAAAATAATTAAAGGAACAGTAGATACTCGCAGTTAAAAACGAGAAAAAATATTATACTAAATTATGGGAAGGATATATTGATAACTTAATAAAATCTCAACTAAAAATATCGTTTTTTTTTTGCAATTTCTAATTTGCAATCAAAGTATGAAAAAAAAAAAAATTGTGATTAGGAACAATAAAATTATTAACACAAAAAGAAAGATTATTACTCCGTCAATAAATGTTATACATAGCTTTTGTTAGTCTAAAATCTGTTAAAAGAAATTCTTTTAAATTTGTTGTCAGAAAGTATAATTGCGATAGATTTATCGCTGTCAAAATCAAATTCTTTATAGATTATATTTGTAATTTGCCACTTCGTAATTGAGTATTGAAATAGAAGTCTGTCCTCATTTTGCTTAAGTTATAACAATCAATAATAGAATTTTCAATGATAATATTACGTTTGCATGACAAGTTGTCTTAACTTTTTCTGCCAGCAATTTCGCTATTAGTCTCACAAGCATCTAAAGATCAAGAAAAAAGAACATGACTGAAATTTAATCCCTACATTATATTATTATGCTTAACCGGCCTAAGTATGTAATTATATACACTCCGAAAATTCAGCAATCAATAAATCTGATCAACAACAAAACTGAAAGAAAGTTGTTAGTACGTTTTGCCTCAAACTCCAAGTCTGCTGAATACACCAGGTTTCACTACCCTCTTAACAGTCGCAGTCTTGTTGAAAGTCACTTGTTTAACTGGGGAAGAGCTCGTCACACCAAGACGAGCTTTGGCAGGTAATGGCGAAACCTGTTCCGAAGCTGAAAAACGGAATTGAAAATTGATTAGCAAAAATAAAACTCTTAACATCCCATAAGACAGTTAAAAAACGATCTAAAAATTAATTCGCACCTAATTTACTGGAAGTGGCAATCTTCCTTATGACTTTGGTAGCAGAAGGCGAGGTATTGAAAGTAATTTTCTTGTTTACTCTAACCAACTGCTTTGTTTTTCCCACTATCAATTTCTGTTTTTTTTCTTGGTCAGCCCGCATAGTGCCAACAGGCTTAGTCCCAACTTTGAATATCTTTTTGGTAGTTAAAATCGTATTCCCGACTCTAGTTGGCGAATTTTTCAAGATCCCAGACGACGCAGAGTTATTATTTGTACCGTTTTTCAAAATTCCGACGTAAGGAAGCTGGTCTTTTTTACTATCCTTATCTCCTAGCCTGTTAAATACACTAGAATTTCTCTTGAAGACCTCTTTGCCCAATCCAGTAACGTTAAAAGTTGGCGCCGCAGTCTCTGATACTAAATTTGTTGTGCTTGTTACAGAACTATCGCCAAGACGATCGAATACAGTCCTTTTCTGATCCAATGCTTTCTTCAATATTTTTCTACTCCTGAGTGTCGTACCTTTGGGCATAATCACTTTATACCCTACCTCATCTTCTGTCAATGTTTTCTTTGGACTATCATTATTCCAGTCTTCTGTACTATCGTCACTTTCATAATCCTCAGAACCAGACTCCAATTTTCGCTTCAGAGCTGGTTGTGGTTTTGGCTTTTCTATATAATGAGATATAACTTTGGCAGTTGGTACAGGCTTCTTTTTAGCCAGTATAGCAGAGGTAGTAGCAGTACTTGGTGTACTTTTTATTACTTTTGAGGCATTCTGTGGTTCTGATTTGACTTTTCCTGCAGGAATAGCACTCCTGGTTACCATCTTTGCTATAGGTTTTTTTAAGACTGGTTTTGCGGTCACTTTTGATACAATTGAACCCTCTGAATCTACTAAAAACTTTTCGCAAGTTATTTCCTCGACTACTTTCTTTGCGTATCTTAATATCGCTATCATATCGCCCATCAATGTTATCCCCATCTCTTTTAAACTCGGCTTATCAAGTTCTGGCAACATGTCTGGGTGGATACGATTGTTTGAAAATACTACCGCATGCTTAGTCGCAACATCTTGAGGAAAACCTGCTCCGATGAAAAACTTCACCCAGTATGCTAAGAAACAAAAAAAAAAAATGAATACGTGAAGTAGCTTATTTTAGGTGTTTTACGATTCAATTCGAACAATTTTTTCAAAAAATTACAATACGGGAGTTTAGTAAAATATAGTATACAATATGTGAATTAAAAGAAAATGTTCTAGTTTATTTATTTAATTTTGTTTTAATTTTTGTTTAAGGGATTATTTCTCATTGATACTTGTAAAGTGAAAAACTGTTTATTTTTTTGAACATTATCTGAATAAAAACACTGAAATCAAATTATCATTCTGATTTAGGCAGTTTAAAATGTCGAATTCTGAAACGGTACTTAAAAATATAACATTCAGATAATTTGATGAGTCTGTTTTATGAATGTGAATTAAAATACCATAGGAAGAAGATTGTGTACTTGTCCGAATGGTAATTAAAGTTTGTTATATCTATTCGATTGTGTTTTCTAACCTCAAAGTTGTGTTTGACATTCTCGTAGCTTAGGTTAAATACTGAGTATAAATTTGTGATCTAAAGTCAACGATTAGGAATCTGAATTAGTTGAGATCAATGAAGTTATTATAGAGCTAATATTTCTTTTCATAACATCTTAATAAAAGTACAAAAATGTTCATCGAAAAAATAGTATGCATTTGAGCAAGCTGAACCGTATTGTAGTAACGATGAATAGACCGAAGTGTTGACAAAAAAATTAAGAAAAGTCAAATTAAAATCAAGACAGGAAAAATTTGTGTAAATGGAAGTATAAAAAAATATAATTGGAGGAATAATAAAATGTATAAACAAATACGAACCTGACAGGGAGACCGCCATTTTGTACCAATGGTATGATAGAAAAATAGAAGAAAAAATGCAACAAACGATAGTCAGCGGGACTCGATTAGGACAATCGATACTAAATATCGACGATCGCTACGCGTTCATCAATTTGTATATATTTCGGTGATGGGGGTGCGTCGATTTTTTCTAAGCTCGTGGCGGGTTCAAGATTATTTTCGATCCGCGTGGGTGAGGTACATACGCCCCGATAGCAAAGCCGGGAGTTATTTTTGACATATTCGTATTCAACGTGTAAAGTGGAGTGGGGTTTCATGAGAAAATAAGAGCAGTTAGGTATCAGTTCGAGTTTTAGATAGATTCGTGCCGGTAAGATAGCTATTGCCGCTATCCGGAGTGGTGGGAGTGGATCTCGTCAGTCGTCGTCGTCGTCGTCTGGCTCAAGAGTGGGGATAAGTTTGTGAGCTAGTGGTCCGCGATTGTCAGATTCTAGGCAGAGGGGTCAGCGCGAGGGCAAACGACGACACGAAAGGTTTTCTGGGCTTGGCGGGTATGTTTTAACAAGGCGTCTATTTTTTTTTATATCGTGTTTTTTTTTTTTCGTTGTTTTCGTTCTTTTTTTCTTCTCTTTTCTTCTCTCTTCTCTTCTTTTTGTTCTTCATTAGTTACTTTCTATACTGTACAATAACGAATATACATATTGTTGCGGGAACGATACCGCGGGCGTTATACACTGCGTACTACCCGTTATAACCCTATTATTTGGATAAAGTGAATATCTACGTTTGCCTTATTGAAGGGGCGTCAAGAATGAACGACATGGAGGCATATGGGGATGGGTACATGGAACCCGAAGAAGAGTGGGAACGCGAGGGTCTCTTAGACCCGGCATGGGAGAAGCAGCAGAAAAAAGTGAGTCAATCAAATTCCAATGCTAACACGGGTCTATGTCACCACGTATAACATTAACGAGAAAGAACCGCATTCCTCCTTTACTCGCTAGCTACTCGCTACTCGCGTCAACGTTGCGACACTTTTTTTTCTCTCCGTTTTACCTGGCTCAAAACGCCACGGTTATGTTGCGTCGATTTTAACCAATTTCAAGAGATCTGTCTATTATTTTCGTCTCATTTTACCGCTCGGATTCCGATCAATTTTCAAACAGTCTTGTTTTTACAACTTGCCAGTACGTGGAGGGGGGGATATGATAAGGGGGGGACATTATCGCGATAAGTATAGGTATAGTAAACGTCAATGTTAGGTTATGTGTTTATCGGTGTCCTTTCCGTCTTTATTTCTTATCGGCGTTTCCTATAGTTTGACAAAAAAAAGAAAAAAAAAAAATTCTTGCCTATTTTAGCCATGAAATTAAACCGAGTACATATTTTTTTTAACGATATGTAATTGTTTTAAATGATTTTCTGTAACAAAATAGGGAGAAAAAACACAAAAAAAAATCATCTCTTCTAAATCAAATCATTTTTTTTTGTGTCGAATACGATTTGCAGAGTATACTTTTTAACGATGATGGTGTTTCAATTGATGTAACTTGCTACGGTGAATCGTGCTAATTTCTTCATCTTCTTTTTTTTCTTTTTTTTCTCCTTTATAAAAATTGGCAAAGATTCAACTTCGTCTTCCAGACCTATACAGAATAGACCTTCAGATTATATTTTTGGATTTTATGACAAAAATAATTCTGCTATGACTCAACTGATGGAATGCTTTGCGGCCTCGTACTGGAAATCTGTTTTAATATTATCAAAATTTTTTACTGATTTTTAAGGGCACTGTTTTTTCTCTTTTTGTTTTTCTTCCGTTTTACCCTAATTAACTTACTATTGACAATTCTTTGCGAGTCTTTCTAGGTATATGATAAATAAATTATTCATCTGTGGTAGTAAACATTAAATTTTTACTGTATGTTTGTAAACTTTATAATTGATCGAAATATACGGTATTGAATTATTGTTCGAGACTGAATCAATAAATTGATCCAATAAGTCGTCTGACTCTAAATTAATGTCGATAATATATTTAGATTTTGAATAAAATCACTCACATTTAATCGCCTCTGCAGCCTTCTTTGTTCAAAGATTATAAACATTCCAAAGGTCATAGATACATACAAGTGACACTGGAGAAGACTTAAAGATTATCATTTTTGTTTTTTTTTTGTTTTTTACTACTTGTTTGTATTAACCGTGACGAAAGCTGATGATGAAATTATTGATAATATTGTTCCAATAAACTGATATCAACTTTGATACTCTTTCGATTAGATTTGAAAATTTATTAGAGCAGTCACGAGTAGCTTTTCTAAAGATCGTAATTGTAAAATGACATCAGATATATCATGTATCTTGTCGTCTGTGGTTTTACCGCAATGTAGAAATTCTCCTAGTTGTAACGCATAAAAACTAGGGCTTTTTTTTGCAGATAATCTTTTAAGGAATTACTTTTCAAATTACGTGCGGATACTGAGGCATTGATGTACACATATAAACATGATTTTTATTTCCTCAGAATTCGCTACTGTGGAAATAATCAAAAAAAAAAAATGATTTTTCCATTATTCATTTCATCAGTGTCGTCATTTTTCCGAAAGATCCAGACTCGCCCGAATGTCTTTACAGGGCTGGCTTCTGAATTCACGATTTTTTTTTTTTTTTACGAACTCAATAATAACACAATTATTTTCCTTCTCGAAATAATAGGTTTCACAAATTTTAAGAAATCGTTTAACTTCGGAAGGTTCACTTCGTTTTATATAGCGTACATATTTATTTCAAACTATTTACTTATCAATTGTATATTTGAGTTATCAATTGATTAAGTGTTGACAATTTACCGGAGTTCATAAGCCCGTGTATAGTTCATGAATATATCATGAACAACTAGTAATGAATATTCATTAGAATTTAGGGAAAAAAATACAACTTGTTTACTGGAAATAACGTCTCGAGTAATTATTACCTAGAAATTTCAAATGTTATTAATTTTACGTTCTTTAATTATACCGAAAAGTTAGCTTTATTATATCTATATAGGTATGTGTATATAGTAAACAGGATAATATATAGATTACTGACTACGGTATTCGTCTTGTGGCCAAAGGGGGGAAAAACAACGGTTACTAACAAATAAAATAAAAATAAAATAAAAAATAGAATGAAAAAGAGAGATCACGTTTAACTTGTTTCCCGTTTTACGAATATTTAACCGCTTGATAGACAAAAAATTTCATCACGTAATATTGCGTTTCTATACATTCATATAACGTCGATAAATTTTATTTTATTTTAGTTTTATTTACAATTAATTTACAATATCTTTTTTTTTTTATCTCGAATCATTGACCTTTTCAATATTACAATTAGGCTGCTAGCCAATATCACAATTAAATCAGGTTCGCATGACCCACTGACGCAAAATCTGACTAAGGCAATTGTTATCCGATGATAATCCGAACTTGCATCTCTTGCTCTCTATTTTTATACCTCATTTAACAACAGTTATAGCTGTATATTCTTATATTCTCTAAATAGAGACTCTTAGTTCCCGAATGTCTTTTTATACACCTCTATAAAATATACATTTATTTACTTATTATCTTTTCTTTTTTTTTTTTTCCTTTTAATGATGGAGATATTTTTGCGGTTTTCTTGACAATCTATAGAGTATTTAGAATGTATCATTGTAATCCTATTTGAAAATTTATACGAGACAACGGGGGGGGCATGTGTCTCGACTAGCTAAAATATACATATAGTTATGTGTATCTATGTAGCTGTTTTGTGAGCGTTGCCAAATAAAGTGTCCCCAAAACTTAACAGACTGAAGTTGAACAGCTGTATAAATTGTTGTCGGTATTCGTTACACTAGCATTACGCCTGTTATATTCGCACGTAATTTCGTAACCCTTGAGAATTTTAATAGTATCTACTTTCAAATCGGGTCAACAATTGTTTCTCGTCTAGGTATATAATTTGGTTTGCTTATATGTTTAAAAAAAAAACACAAAAAAAAAGTAAAAAACAACAACAACACAGCTAGTAATGTCAACCCGGCGAATCGTTCGATTAACTTATAGGTCGTCTAATTGTATAAGAATTTCACACATACGGCCATGTATATATACCAAAAAATGTTTTACAAATGTATGTTATGTGTATGTGTGACACGCGTGAAAAGGCGTCACGATATGATCAAAGAGGTCAATAAGTTGTATGTTTGTTTATTTTTATTTATTTTTTTTTTCACACATCTTTCGCAGCTGCAGACGATTCTTACTGGTCCAATTTAATATACAATTTAATCAAAGTTATGCCGGGTAATCTGAATCTATATAATTATACTTTGTGTCAACGGTCATTAATAATAGTAAAAATACAGAAAATGAAATAAAAAAAATAATAATAAATTAATTTTCCGTTAAATTAGTTATTCAAATTGTTTCGCGAGCTGTATATATTATTGTAGCGTTTTATCGCTACTCAAACGAGGTCTCCTACTAACGGTGCAGAACTGGCACTAAAATCATCAACCTTCCAATTAGAGTTATTAAAGTCTCCGTGGAATTTCGGATCAAGGTTTTAAAACCAATTAAATTGAGGCTGGTAATATACCTACTCGGTTAGGAATGAAATGGATTTCGAAAACATTGATATTGAACAAAATTTAGTTATAGATACAAACATTTCTTTTAGCGTTTATCAATATTATAAAATCTGCAGTTTTCACTAATTCGTTTATTTTACATATGTGACTTTATCTATAAACAACTACTAAAACTCATAGATTTGTTGAAAGAAATAAATATTTAATAAAGAGAAAGGATGAAAAAAACATTAAATTGATCTATGCGCAGGGTTCCTAATTTTCTTAAATTTATTTCCGAAATATTATCTTGCCTATTTTAGTAAATGCATCGTATTTATATTATACGTATACATATCTTTGTCAGATCTACACGCTCGATGATTTTTATACATACCTAACAAAAGAAGTCAGGAAATACGCATATGCTGTTTAATAATAACAATATTGAATTTTCTTATCGACAACGATGATGACATTTTAATTCATAACTGAATGAAGAATTCAACTTAGCTTTATTATAATTATACACAACCGCATAACATGAGTAAGAAGAAACATTTCTCCGGGATATCCAAAGCACTATAAGCCAATGCAAGATTCGAAAACGGAAATATGTATGTCACAAAGTACATATGAGTAATATATGGTGGAAGCCACTGACGTATTAAACAAATGAACAACATCATCTTTCTTCGGAGATACACTAGTTCTTAATAATTCACATTATTCATTTGGGCATCTTTGAAGGATAAGCTTTCTTTGTTATATCTTCGAAAAAGTAATAATAATTCTAGCGATTAAAAATAGAAAGACAAACTCTTACAATAAACAGACACAAAAGATTTTAATTAGTTTTTATTAGATTAAATTCGCATCTCAACGGGCTCGCTATTCAAACTTGAATTTAACTCTCAAGCACGTGGCCGAGACCAATCTCTCTCTCTCTCTCTCGGCTCTCTTCTTTCTTTTTATTATCCGGGTTATTTTAACGCTTTGTAAATCCGAAGCTGAAGGGAGATTTACCACGCGATCTGATTCACGCTGTCATTATACTTCGTTATACATCATAGAACTACAGTTACCGAATTACTCCGGGCTTAGCTGTAAGCGTATAGGTATATCTGTTAAAGTTAAGTCATACAGCGAGCGGAAAGACTGTATAGATTATTATGGCTTCGCGCCAAAGGCAGTCTCTTCGCCCACAAATCGCTGGGCAAACAGGGGAACAGTATTTTCGGGTTGTAGGAGCTATAACGTTTACGTAAACGAATATGTTTTATCGAAAGTCAGCTGAACAATCTTTGATTTCTTTTTCTTTCTTTTCTATGTTTTCTTTTCATTTTTAACCAACGACAATATCGTTTGTTATGCGAGAGTAATTAAAATTCTTTATTATCTTTTACCCTCACTGCTAATACCGCCTCGTCGGCGCTTCAACCTCGAAGAGTTTATACGCTCTCGAAGTATAGGGTGAACGACGGACGACGACGTTCCGTTGCGTCATCAGCACCGTCTAAAAGTGACGCCTAACAAAAATATCTTCTACCGTCTATCCCTGACTTTCGTAAACAAACTACAATCAAAAACTTATGATACCGTAATTTTTCTTTTATCGGATATGATCGGAGAGCTGTAAATGTTTAAAATCAAATCATTGTTTACTAGTTTCATATACTTTGAATAATAATTTACCTCAATTACAGGATCGATATTCTTTTTTTAATTTTAATTTTTTTTTAATAGAAATTGCGTGGTAGTAAATTAGTAACGTTCCGATTTTCTATTTTAGATTATCTAATGATTATTTTCTCTTTCAAACACGCTGATTAATTTGTTCGTTCTTCTTTACGATTAATAATTTTTCAATTTTCAAATTTTCCATCCCACTGCAATTTTCGCTACATTATGTAGCGATTCAACGGACAGAAGCAGCTGCGTTTTAAAGACAGGTGTTTTAACGTATACCTGTAATTTAATTCGAATTAAACTATCACTGTTAAATATTGAAACGTAAACGTTACGATTATCCAATAATTAAATTATCGATCGAACGACGACGTACGAACTGAAAATTTGGTCAATTTCAGATAAAAAAATATCTCAGTGGCGATACGCTACTTTAATCAATCTCAAACATTTGATACAAGATAAATTAATATTTGATTGATATAAATTCTTGAATTACGTTCTGACGTTGTAATAAAGTATCTAATCGTTATCTATTATTCAAACACGTATGTAAACAAATTGAATATACATACGTATATGTACGAATTGAAATTCTAAATATTTTTTTAAGTATATATATATATACGTCGGAAAAGATTTTTATAGAAATGATTCACTCTTATGCATTTTATTTATATATATATATATATCTAATCAGTTATTTATTAGTAATAAATTAGTCTGCAGTTTAATTTTATAACGAGCTGCTTAGGTGTCTAACTATTACTCTTTCTCGAATAATTAGTCAGATGATCATCAATTTTTTTAGTCTTAAGATCGGGGCATTGTTTAGCAGAACAATACATCGATAGTCATAGTCAGTCGGAGATTATCATGTGGCGGGAAGAAGATAGAGGCGTTTTAAAGTTCAATGCTTTCGAAACTGCTACTAGCGCGGGAGAAGTCGATGTTTTACAAATAGATCGTAGCTCGGATTGAGGGTTAGGGTGGCCCATGTCCAATTTTGGCCCGCCGCCGCGTTACGCTGCCCGTATTAAGTTTCACGCAATATTTTTCTCCACAAAAAAAAAATCCATTTTTAGACTCGCAAATGGCTCACCCAATCCTTCTCGATGCTTTTTTGCAACATACAAAACATTGAATTATGCAAATATGATAAATAAAAAACTGAATAACTTGAAAAGAAAATTCATCTGTGTCTATTATTATCACCCATTGCCTCTCGTTTGACATTTAGAAAAATTTAAACACTTCAGTCACTAAAAACTGCAGAAAACTATATTGTTATCTTATAGAATCAAATTAACGCTTATTAAACTTATCCTTGAATTGACATTATACTGAAATTTTCCTCCGCAATAAACTAATTGCCAATAGATCAATTTCAGTGTACTGAATCATATGTTTTGTTGTTAATCCCTATAAGGAAGTGATTTTTTCGGTCTTTCTGATATACTTTGTATTTATCTAATTAAAATAAACGATTAATTCTATTTTTAGAGCCTCACATTTTATTTCATTATTTATTTTTATTTTCTTCTGTACAATTTCATCAAGCTCACAAAATTTTTTGATACCATATTTAATTCGCTATGAATTCTTCTTTAACTCTTTCAAAATGATTTTAGATTTTATACATTCTAATAACTACTACTTAGAATAGCTAAAAGAGTATTCGATTGATAGGTATTTACGGTTCCAACTATAAGAACACCATTCATGGCTTTGATATTGATTCCAGACCGTTGAGTCAATTATTTGCTTCCCATGTTCTAAAAAACAAGATAACACGATGATATCGTTATAACACTTCTTATAGCTAACTGTGTTATTGATAATATCAATCAGTTAATTTCTTGATGTGCGTAGTAGACAAATCACTATAGGAACAAGTTTCATTACTAAGTACTGTATGATTGTCGATTGAAGTTCTCAAATTTTAAACAGGAGAGCAAATTTCTTCAGCAAAGTTCCTTTTCGATAATTTGCTCGAATCTTTTTACAGAATTTGCTTTACGGCAGTCCATCATAATTGAATAACAGTAAAGGATCCAATCGATGTTTTACCATGTTTAACTTGCAAGATGATGTTGGTTGAGCGGAATAAGATGGAGATAAAGATAAAGATGAAATTGATAACTCAAAGTCTCTCATCATTGTTTGTTAACATTAAATTTATGTTGGTAAAACTTTACTCATGAACATTACACAACTTTACCACTGTTTCACGTTAGCCAAGGTTGCATAATACTTAAAGACGCAGAGGATATTAACTAAGGTCACAAGACCTTGCTAATCTCAGACTAGGTGCATTTGAAAACCTTACCATTAGTCTCGGCATGTTGCAAAGCAGTAGGAAACGCCAGTTAGGAACCAGGCCGCGGGATATATATAGCATCAGGGATCGGGGTCGCTACTAAAATACACGCGAAGCGGTATCTCACCTCAAACTCAATTTTATGTTAGAATTTCTCATTCTTGCTATCAATCGAATTTAATCATTCGCAGGTCTTTATTTAAATCGGCATCATACGTATTCAAACATGAAGTTTACTGCTACTCGAAAGCAGCTAACTTAGATTAGTAAATATGTGGTATGTCTGTTCTTTTCAGAATTAGTTTCATTATTTCTTTCGCCAGCATTCCAATCTCTTGAAAGATAAAAATTTGTCATCATTGTTGTGTAGAATGATATATTTCTGTACTTCTCAGATCGGAAGTACAATTTCTTTAGTTACGTTATGTTTGAGTAGCTAAAGTTTAGGTGTGGCTTTTGAATCGGTGATGTGTTAAAATGATACGAAGGCAAGGCAGGAAATGAAGTGTATTATCTTACTACACACTCTTTGCAGACCTCAGCATATTCAAACATATAGGCCTAGAGAAACTGCGGAACTTATGATGTCATCAACAACATAATATTTGGATTATCTCCAACAAAAGAACCCAGTTTTTCATGTAATGGCAATAATCATGATGGGGAAATAATCGGATTATTACAATTCACTTGGACACTGAGAATGTTTCTATTCCACGCTTTTCTCATATTAGCTATGTTATACTGACGTCTACAAAATTGTCATTCCATTTGTTTTTAAGTATTATCAAAATGTGATTGTACTTTCCTTTTCCAGACTTTTACAGCCTGGTGTAATTCACATCTCCGCAAGGCTGGAACAGCGATCGAATCAATCGAAGACGACTTTCGAAATGGGTTGAAGCTGATGCTGTTACTGGAGGTGATATCTGGGGAGACCCTCCCAAGGCCAGACCGTGGCAAGATGCGTTTCCACAAAATTGCGAATGTCAATAAGGCTCTTGATTACATCGCCAGCAAGGGAGTCAAACTCGTCTCCATTGGTGCCGAAGGTTGGTCTTCTTTTTGAAACTTCTGAAACTATTATGAACTTTTCATGTTATTGAATATCAGGGTATAGTTTCTATTTAAAACAACACTCCTTTCATCATTGTGCTTTCATTGCTATAAATTATAAATACTGAAGAGCTTGCTGTGGACTGAAACTGTGAATTGATTGTTAGAAATCGTTGATGGTAACCTGAAGATGACTCTGGGAATGATCTGGACGATCATTCTTAGATTTGCAATTCAGGATATCTCTGTAGAAGAGATGACTGCTAAAGAGGGACTTCTTCTATGGTGTCAACGTAAAACAGCACCATACAAAAACGTCAACGTCCAGAATTTCCATTTGTCATTCAAGGATGGATTGGCATTCTGTGCTTTGATTCATCGCCATCGCCCTGACCTCATCGACTATAACAAGCTTAGCAAGGACAATCCGCTGGAAAATCTGAACACTGCTTTCGACGTTGCCGAGAAGTACCTCGACATCCCACGCATGTTAGATCCAGATGGTAAATTTAGTTCTCATTTAATCTTAACAATAATTATTTTTATATCAATCGAAATCAAACTTCGGATTCAAAGTTTATAAGAATAGATCTTACGCCATAGCTGTGTAACAAATTTTTTCAACGTGTTTCACGTCACAACTAATTAGCTTCTAACTTATTCCCTTCAACTCTGTATAACATAATTATCCCACTTTTATTTATAAATTAAATTATAGTTATATTCAATGAAAAACTTATAAAATTTAACACTCTGTACAGACACAGAGTTCACTTATTCAAACGGCTTAAAGAACATCAAAGCATCAAATGCTATTATCAACTTAATTTGATAACGGAATATTTACGATTCGAGTGTGATAATTATTTTTTAGAAAACTTTTCCATTGCTACATCTTGCTCGGCAGCCATATCTCCGAAACGAATGGAAGTAATTCTATGGTTTTCTTCACTTTTTAAAGTGAAATCACGGAGCTACGATCGGTTGAAATTGTTTTAGTTGATGTTAA
The DNA here is from genome assembly GCA_963924015.1 of Macrophya annulata. Lineage (NCBI taxonomy): Eukaryota > Metazoa > Arthropoda > Insecta > Hymenoptera > Tenthredinidae > Macrophya > Macrophya annulata. Next base: position 18,123,673 of record OZ001261.1, read on the forward strand.
CAGCTGTTGTAAGATTTCATAATGTGTATTTAATAGATTTGATCAACACCCCGAAGCCGGATGAACGTGCGATCATGACCTACGTTTCCTGCTACTACCACGCGTTCCAGGGCGCCCAGCAGGTCAGCGCAATGCATTGCGTGTCCCTTATTATTCACAACTCCATATACACCTCCTAATGTACAAAGTAAACCCCTTGCGCATCGTCTTAATCGCACTGAATTACCGTTTTATTCATATAATGTAATGTGTCCAAACTATAGTACCAACGACTTAAATGAATTGGTCATTTTTTCAAAGCTCCAAATACGAGTTTGATATATGAAAATTAATATATATCTTTGACATATTTTATCCATTACTTTGTGCATTCTTGTTTAAACTATTACGTTCTGATATAACAACCTAATCTGGTACTTTTATAGAATGAAAGTCTTTCGATGCTTTGCATGCCGTAATAATCCACAGGCATGATACGTATGATAATACAGGAAGCTCTGTTGAAAATGACCAATTTAGGTAAAAATTTTCAGCTGTTTATCTATAGGGGAGTTCAAAAGTCGACTATTTATTGAGAAAAGTTTGCTATATCTGGTTCTTAAATTTGTTAAGTTGATCAGGACTAATGCACGACCCTATATTACAGCGTAAATTTGTCTTTGGAATTGAAATTTACATACATGTTTGATTAATTAATTAAACGAATAGGATTAAAGATTTTATTTTTAACTAACATTGCATGGTTTGTGTTTCTATTGTGTTTTTCTAGACATGAGAAATACTGCTATGCCTGACGAGAGAGCAGTGATGACTTATGTATCGTCATACTACCATTGCTTTAGTGGCGCTCAGAAGGTGTGTGTGGTTTTCAATGCATTGACAATAATTTTTAACCACTATTATTAGCTGTTACATGATTCGGTTGGTATGCACAGTTCTATTTATATTCCAAGATCCCGATTCATTGAGACACATAGCTTTTGAAATTCAAATACAAACATCTGACTGAGAACAGTAATTTCATTCTATTATCTTATACAGTCTATAGAATTTGAAAATCTACAACATGTTTCGAAATACTTCAAACATTTCGTCTTATGGGTATTTTCAAATGAAATTTTTTTGAATTAATAACGGATGAACTCTTAGACCTGGAAAAACTGATATTTTCTCTTAATGATACCTCCTATTTATCCATGTGTGATGTTTGGTCACAGGCGGAGACTGCTGCAAACAGGATTTGCAAGGTTTTGAAAGTAAATCAAGAAAATGAGAGACTTATGGAAGAATATGAGCGGCTGGCATCAGATTTGCTGGAATGGATAAGACGAACTATGCCATGGCTAGCGAGTCGTCAAACAGACAATTCTTTGGCTGGATGTCAGAAGAAACTCGAAGAGTACAGGACGTACCGTCGCAAGCACAAGCCCCCACGTGTTGAACAGAAAGCTAAACTTGAGACCAACTTCAATACTTTGCAAACTAAATTGAGGCTTAGTAATCGTCCTGCTTATATGCCTACTGAAGGGAAAATGGTCTCTGATATCAACAAAGCATGGAAGGGTGGGTAAAAAGATATTATTATGTTTAATCAAATGCAATTCAAGATATGGGGAAACATAGGATCACGTTTTCTATGTAATTTCGGTCTTAACGACGAGTATGATCATACAGGACTTGAACTTGGAGAAAAGGCGTTTGAAGAATGGCTTTTGTCTGAAATGATGCGTCTTGAACGTCTTGAACATCTTGCCCAGAAATTCAAGCACAAGGCAGATGCTCACGAAGATTGGACTGCTGGCAAAGAAGAGATGTTGACATCCCAGATCTTCCGTCAATGTAAGCTAAACGAATTGAAAGCTCTGAAAAAAAAACACGAGGCTTTTGAATCCGATCTTGCTGCCCACCAAGATCGAGTTGAACAGATCGCTGCTATTGCTCAAGAGTTGAAGTAAGTGATAATATCATTTTATAGTCTAAACTTTTCTTTGTCATTAATACTTCATTCATTTACATCAGCACCCTGGAGTATCACGATAGCGCGTCTGTCAATTCACGATGCCAGCGTATCTGCGACCAATGGGACAGGCTCGGAACTTTGACCCAACGCAGACGCCAGGCTCTAGATGAAGCGGAACGAATTTTGGAGAAGATTGACGTCCTCCATTTAGAATTCGCCAAACGTGCTGCGGTATGTTGCATATCAAAGTTTAAGATGATGTGTGTATTTAAGTGGAAAAGATCTAGTTGAATTAAATTAAATTTGCATTACTTGCAGCCGTTCAACAACTGGCTGGATGGAACTCGTGAGGATCTGGTAGATATGTTCATTGTTCATACAATGGAGGAGATCCAGGGGCTTATGGATGCTCACGCAGCATTCAAAGCCACCCTTGGAGAAGCTGACAAAGAATACAACTCCATTGTTGGTCTGGTTCGCGAAGTTGAGTCGATAGTCAAACAGTTCCAGATTCCTGGCGGCCTTGAAAATCCGTATACTACTCTTACAGCATTGGTGAGTTGTGGCGTGAATCTTACATAAAAATATCTTCAGCTTCAACACTCAAGATAGAAATACACGATTGTCAAACATGTTATTTCTTTTATAGGACCTAACTAAGAAATGGAGCGACGTTAGGCAGCTGGTACCACAACGTGATGGTACTCTAGCCGCTGAATTACGCAAACAACAAAGTATCCTTTTCTTTATAGCGTTTTGTATTTATTATGGGTGAAAACTCCTATTGCTAATAATTTAAAGAGTAAGGTAGTTGAAATAAACTCTATTATAATATTTAGACCTATAAGATCCTTTGCATTTTAACACCATAGTCAAAAGACAGTAGATTGTTGTTTAATTGTTCTGAGAAATGACGTTGAAATATGAAAATTGAAAATCACAGCAAATTATAATTACAAAAATTATTATTAAGAACATTTGCGCAGATTAAAATTTCTTAACTCGAACAAAAGACAACGAGATGTTGCGCAGGCAATTCGCCGAGAAGGCTAATGCTGTCGGACCTTGGATGGAACGACAGTTGGATGCTGTAACTGCGATTGGCCTTGGTCTCCAGGGTACTCTAGAGGATCAACTACACCGATTGAAAGAATATGAATCAGCTGTATACCAGTACAAGGCACATCTTGAAGAATTGGAGAAGATTCACCAGGCTGTACAAGAAGGAATGATCTTTGAGAATCGGTATACCCAGTACACCATGGAAACTCTTCGTGTTGGTTGGGAACAATTGTTAACTTCTATCAATCGTAACATCAACGAGGTCGAGAACCAGATTCTTACTCGGGACTCAAAGGTATCTATTTCATTTCTCTTAACCGATTGATAATTCTCACTAAAATTTCGTCATTTTTATGATTTATTTACTATTTGCCCATCACCCAATCCTAATGATTATTATCTCGAAAAACAGGGCATCACGCAGGATCAATTGAACGAATTCCGCAGCAGTTTCAACCACTTTGACAAAAATAGGACAGGCAGACTCGCACCAGATGAATTCAAGTCTTGCCTTGTATCGTTGGGCTATTCAATTGGTAAAGATAGACAAGGCGATATTGACTTCCAGCGTATTCTTGCCATAGTGGATCCGAACAGCTCAGGCTTTGTACACTTTGATGCCTTCTTGGACTTTATGACTCGTGAATCAACTGATACCGATACTGCTGAACAGGTCATCGATAGTTTCCGCATTTTGGCTGGCGATAAGGTGATTATATACATTTATTAAATAGATTTATTAGCTATAAAGTTGAAAGAAACATCAAAATGCTCAAGACTTTGTAACACCCAAAATTTTATGAATTAAGGATGAGTTTCAAATTTTTATTGACTTTTATACTTATGAATTACAGCCTTACATTCTGGCTGACGAATTGAGGAGAGAATTGCCTCCTGATCAAGCTGAATACTGCATCCAACGAATGCCGCCATACAAAGGAGCTAACGCAACACCTGGAGCCTTGGATTATCGCTCGTTCTCTACAGCTCTATATGGAGAGTCTGACCTATAAGTTATTACCGTAAAGTATACAGAATTGTACCTTTTCCATACAGGCATATTAATTGTGTAAAACGAAAAACATCATTTCATACCGCATACCATCATCTAGTTGTAAAGAATCTATTATTCAAGTCTCCGTAATATAAAACATGTAAAAAAAAATTGAATTATTTTAAGTAAAGGTTGCGCTAATAGGAACCAAGCAGATTCACGCATTTCGAGCATCAGATTCATATTTTTCTACCTAAAAACTAGTTAGCTAATATAAGGTTTTATCGTTTTTTTACAAGATAAATGTCTGTAAGGAAAAGGTCTCATAACAATGGGATACTTTTTGGAAATCCCGTCGTAATTTGAGGAGATGAATCAATAGTTAGGGCCTTTGAAAGGGGAAGGGAAAAACAGAAGATTATGTGACACAAATAAAAAAAATCAATGGAAAAATTCGATATTATTTACATTAAATTTGAAGAAAGGCATTCCATTGACTGGGGGCAAAAAGAATAAACATCTGTTATCCTAAACGCTGAGCTTTACGCATCCCTCAATTGTTGTATCGTTTAATATCATATATCCCTTCCTCTTACGTCATATGATAATAATCAAGCTACAATACCTATATTTCTAACAAAAAAAGAGCAACTGAAACTTTGAGAAATTTAAGTAACTGAAAATATTTGATATAATAATTGAAACTTTGATATTATAAATTATTTTGTAAATATTTGAAGACTATTCATTCAAAACTAGTTGAAGATCTTTTTTTTCTCGCAAAATATTTATGAACTATCACGTATTTCATTAGAGCATTGTACTTCCTATCTTCTCATACTTTGGAAATAAATAAAAATCCATACGTTTGTGTTGACTCGGTATCAAATGCTTGCTGACCGGTTTGCATTCGTTGGGACGGGATACTCTAGACGTAGGATATTTGTAAAAAAAAAAAAAAAAAAACAACTTAAGAATGTTGGGAATTGATAATCGTTCATAGAATTCAATTATTATCTTGCAATGTTTATTGTTCAAAAATTGCAGTTGCTTAAAAGGCACCAAATGCATATCACAAGCTTATTTTATGTTAACCAGATACAGTAGCTAGATTGTATGTACCTATTTTCCAAATACTGGGACGTTTTTTTTTTTTTTTTTTTTTTTTTTTTTGCAATGAATTATCTGGGGGACAAATTTTTCTAATCTAATGGTTGATTATATGAAATGGATATTTTTTATCAATATAAAAATAATAAACGTTTCAGTATTAAGGAGATCGATGTAAAACTTGGTCATAATTGACTCATATGCCAAAAACAAAGTGATTTGCCATGTCCAGTTTAAGGGAGCATAGATTTGGATCAGGGTTACTTTGAATCGCACTTCGTTAATTGGTTTCGATCGATAAATTAAAACTGAAATTTATCGTGAATTGATGATGATGAAAAAAAAAAAATTTCTAATTCAGTAAACTTTAATTTTGTGTCTCAACATCTCGAATATTGAATCATGAATCAGCTCTGTGCTCCTGGTAACGATTGAAATTGTAAAAATATTAACTTATTGATAAAGAAGAAAAGGGAGAAGAAGAAGAAGAAGAAGATGACGACGACGCCGACGATGAAGAAAAAAGAAGAATAAAAGAAGAGTAAAAATGAAAAATGAATATAAAAGCATGAAATTGATCTACAGAAAAAAAGAACTTTCTCGCCAAGAAACAAGAAAACTGTACGATCGAATCGAAATGAGCCTATTTTTTTAACAAAATAACGGCGCCAACGAATAAAACGTGTCGCCTTGTAAATTTAGATCCTTAATTAATTAAACGAGAAAGCTAGAGAGAGAAAGAGAGAAAGAAAGAAAGAGAAAGAGAGAGAGAAAAAAAGAAGTTGAAATAAAAAATAATCAAAGCGATACGATGAAAAATTATTTATTTATTTGATTTTTAATTATTTATTTTACCGATATTAATTATTGTAGTGAACGAAACACTTTTCAAAGTATTTATTTTTATAAATATTTTTGAAACATTTATCGGACCTGTGGTCTATATATTAATATCTGCATAGCAGCTGCCAACTATCAGTCATCTTCATTGACGTGTTATTATCGTATACATACATTAGGCAAAAGTCATTCATTTGAATCTACTTAAAATCATTGTTTAATCATTGATCTATCAATCATAATATGTTCTCGAGCATGACTCTTTTATTTATATATACTATAAAACAAAAAATAAAAATAAATAATAATAATAATAATAATGAATATACAGTAAGTTTTGTTTGGCTTTAGGCTTAACGCGCTTATACAAAATCAGTCTTCACGCCTTTGCATTCTTAATAAGGAAAGAAAAAAAAAATAATTTTTTTTTTCAAAGACTTCGATTTATGTAGTTGCAATTTGTAATAAGCTAAATATCATTGGGAAAATAAACATGAACACATATTATATGCAACACGCACAAAAATACATACCACATTATGTAACACACATTATAACACGACATATAACAAAAACGGAAAACACAAAAAAAAAAAAGAAAAAAAAAATATTAATATATTTACAATACATTATTATATTATTATATATACCTATACATATACATGTAATTCTTATATATAATTAAAATTATTATTCTAAGATTAATTTAATCAGACAGAAATCCTATCATCCCATATTATACAACTTCCATCAAATATTGATTTGTTTTTGCCTATTTCATCTCCTACTACTAGTTTAATTATGATATTAACTGTAAAACGTTAAAAAAAATTATGAGAAAAAATAAATAAAATCTTCTGGGGAATAGACACCTTGCTTTCTAATTAATAAATATTCAAAATTTATCATTCTATGCGATTTGAATCAACGCGCCTTCTCAATTTTTTATCTCCGTCGTTGTTAATCAACGTATACAGCGTCATCTGCTGGTGGGAGAGTGAAGTCATCGAAGCCTTCTTATCTATCTCTTAGATGTATTTTTGTGCGTCCGAGTTTCACTCTATACAACAGCCTATTCATTGTTGCATTCGCGCCTGAAAACGTCTTTGAAAATGGCTGACTGTGTTGTGGTCTTTTCCGAGTGATAGTTGCTCTTGGCATTTTGAGTATAATCGTCGAGTATTAATAGAAACAATTGTAAAATCGAGATTTTAATTCCGTTGTATTGGTTGAAAAATAATTCATTGATGTGAACTTTTATTTAGACCCGTGACGCAAGTGGATTTGCGTTAATAATAAACGTACATAGATACACATAGGTATGTAACTACATTATACACCGTTCCATACATATTTGACGCGCGTTGTTTTGGCACCGCATTCGCACAGTTGGGGGAGAAAAAAAGTGTATTGTACAGAAAAAAAAAAAAAATATACGTATTTACCAGAACTTAGAGCCGGTAATAAATGCGATAATTAAAATGCAGTGAATACAATAAAGGTACGTCGAGTAAAAACGGTTCTTTATTAACAGTAAATATTCATAAATTTCTCTTGAACAAATTCGTTAAACCCTAAATACACGAAGAACTAGGTATATTATCGTTCGATAAATTGACAGCTCGTTAACTCACAACTCGAACGGCTCACTTCACGCGTTTCGCAAAGTTCGCTGCAGCAAGGGCTTTGTTTTTCTTCCAAATATATTCATTACATACAAGGATAATAAACTGGTGACACAGAGTGCGGTAAAAAAATAACTACGACGTTATTATTCAATGAATGATATTGTCTCGCGACCGTGATAAAACTTACGTTAATCTACAGCAGATAACGATCAATGCCGAATAATAGACCTTTTAACAAGTGCGTGTTATAATCATTTCCCATTTTGCTGTCACTTACAATTAGCCACTTGTCATCGACCGCGAGTTTGTTATTTAACTTTATTATTAAAAACTATAAATCACAGCGTTTTAACTGGTCACACTTGTGTATATACACACAAGTTGCGCACTGTGTTTTACTTGTATACCTTGACACTGAACCCACTTTTCATAAACCGTGTTTTGCTGGCAAGATTGGTGTAAGAATTTTTTCCTGAGTGCGGCAAATTTCGGGGGTGACGCCATATTTACACTACACTAATACAAGCCCCCCAAAATTTTTGCATCCGGGGTAAAATTCTTACACTAACTTTGCCAGCAAAACACGATTTATGAAAACTGTGTTTAGTGTCAAGATAGCAGTAAAACAAAGTGTGCAAATTCAATTTACACTCATAGTTTGACCAGTTGAAAAACGCTATCATTCTTTGAAATCCACTTGTTCAATTTCAAACTATTAATACCATCTAAACAAAAAAAATTATCAAATTTTCGTAGGTTTTACTTATGGACAAATTAATATAACTGTGCTAGATGCTAGAGCTTAAAAGAATATCGTTTGGGGTTGGGTGCGAGTCGAGGTCAGACCAGTTTCATCTCCTTAAGGATAACCAGGTACAGCCGCCACGGCTTTCACAGATATGGTCGGACTCGCTGGTGGGGGAGGACATCTCTATCCCTCACCAATGCCCCCTAATCCAGAACGTAAGTTACATGCTTACTTTACCTTGAAATCAAAATCCCTCAAATGTATAATATCATTTTAACTGTAATACTGTAACATAAAGTGAGGGAGATGACCGGCATCGCTCCAAGCGCACCTACCAGTGCTGATGCATGCCTGAGCATAGTACATTCTTTAATGTGCCATCGCCAGGGTGGAGAAAGTGAAGGCTTTAGCAAGAGGGCGATTGAATCGCTTGTCAAAAAATTGAAGGTAATATTGTTGTTTTTTCTTTTTTTTTTTAGTCTATTTTTTTGTCATATTGTATGGCCTTTTGCATGTTTAGGAAAAAAAACAAATAACAAAAAAGAAAGGTATATCAATTTTGTTTGTTCATTTGATATTAATATTCTTTTATTTTTTTTTTTATTTCAAGGAAAAACGAGATGAATTGGACAGTTTGATAACAGCTATTACAACAAACGGAGCTCATCCAAGTAAATGTGTCACAATTCAACGGACATTAGATGGTAGATTACAGGTAGCAGGAAGAAAAGGATTTCCCCATGTTATTTACGCAAGGATTTGGCGATGGCCAGATCTGCATAAAAATGAATTGAAGCATGTGAAATACTGCCAATTTGCATTTGATCTTAAGTGCGATTCAGTATGTGTCAATCCTTACCATTACGAAAGGGTCGTTTCACCTGGAATAGGTAAAAATGAATTATCAACATTCGGTTTAGTACAATTGGTAACAACTGATATTTTTACATTAAAATGTCGTTTGTACCGTCGTAGATTTCATTTCATTTGCTTAATGTATTTATTCCACCTTTGCAGAAGCTTAACAAAAAAACAAATATATAATATTTAATCTTGCTAAATTGTTCTGTCAGAAGTTCCTTCATTCTGCTTCAATTTTCAACATTTGATTTATCGCATTTATTGAACATTAATATCATGTAAAAAAACAAGCAAAATATCAGTCTTAAACTAAATTGCATGAAAAATGAAAGAGAAAAAAAAAAAATACAAAAACAATGCATGGATGTTATTATGATTTAGAATATTGATCATTGTTTTAATCTTCACCGCAATATAATTTTTTAATTTATTAATCGTCTATTCGGTGTATGATGGAATGAATGGGTTGGTTTCCCCCGCACAGACCCGTTCTTTACAGACCTATCTGGACTGACGCTGCAGTCCGGTGTTGGAGTTGGTCCTGGTGGCCGGCTGGTAAAAGACGAGTATACAGTGGGTGGTGGTGGAGGCGGAGGAGCAGGAACTGGTATGGATGTTGATGGTGAGATAAATCAAACCATTCAACATCATCCACCGCCGCCACCTCCGCCATCAAACAATCCACAACCGCCTCCACCATCCAACAATCCGCAACCACCTCAACAAGCTTTTATTCCTGGTTTACCACCGAATAATCCAGGTCAGTTTAGTTTAAGGATATTTTTTTTAAATGAACACTCATAATAACTTGTCTTTCCAACAATCGATCGAAATTATCGTCTGAAGAGTGAATGTTAAGTTGATTTTTTGAATTTTTATTAATTAACTTATATTTATTCAATGAACATTTAGGTATGTGAATTGCATTTGAATTTATAATGAAAGCAGTAATAAACTTGGTCATTAATTACCATCGTAGTATAGTTTAATGATGTCATTAGTCATTGGTGAAATTGAGAAGTTCTGATATCAAGTTGATATTTAAATTTTTTTTTGTTTATACATTATGCCGTGCCATTCTGATAACAGTTACGATAGCCTTGATTGCAGTATTAAAGATTTTTCCGTCGCCTCCAATCCGTAGTTGGTTTTATTTCAAACCTCCTACTTTCAATCGTCAAATATTACTTTTGTTTCATATTTTTTTATTTATTTTTTATTTGAGTTTTCTTTTATTTTCGTTTTTACGCACAGCTGGGAGCGAGAGCATGTTCAGTGGAGGGTCGAGTGCGGGTGGTGGTAATCCTCAGACTAAACTGGAAGAGAACAATTGTCCTCGACAAACGTGGATACCCACGCCACACCACCCTGCAACTCGTAACATGCACCATCGTACGTACAGTTCTTTTTGGTTTTTTTATTTGATTATTTAATATAATTTAGAAAAAGTGGTCATTTCCGTGTATAATCTTTGTTCCAGATGATTTTTAGCCAATTTTTTAGATTAAAAATCGTTTTCATCTATTTATTCACTCATTTATTTATTTACTTATTTACTTCCCAAGACTAACGCAGGTGATTGATAACAAACGGAAGGTTTGAGACGAATAATTCAGAGATTAACAGAGATTTGTTACCTTTAATTTACAGCTGTTGTTCACCCTATTGGGCATTCGGTAGGGAATCAATCTAGTGAACCTTTTTATGGGTCAGCATCATCTCCGCAAGATCTAAACCAGCCTCCAACAAGCGTTGATGCATTGACAGCATCTCTTGGTAAGAAATAAATGCCCTTTGATTCCCGATTCATTTTATTTTTATCCCAAACTCTGCGTAGTCAAAATATCTTAAATCTTTTCTCAACCACCCTTTTCCAAACATTGAATAGGTGGTGGACAGAGCTCACCTGTATCTCCAGTACATATGCATCATCAGAACGGTTTTGCAGTTGCAACTGTAGCAAACCCTTATAATACTGGGGCTCCTCAATGGACCGGTGCAAATACTCTCACCTATACTCAGAGTATGCAACCGCCAGATCATCGTCACCTTCACGCAGCTTCTTACTGTGAGTGATTTTCCATTTTTTTTTTTTCTTTTTTTTTCTTTTATCGTAAACCGTTTTTGCAAATATTGTGCTAAATTTCGCAGGGGGTGCCGGACACGGAGGTGATGTAGGGGGAAGTCTGGGTGGTTTATTATCCACGCAACCACCTCCTGAATACTGGTGCTCGGTAGGCTATTTTGAACTTGATGCTCAAGTTGGCGAAACTTTTAAAGTTAGCAGTGGGTGTCCCACAGTAACTGTAGATGGCTACGTTGATCCCAGTGGAGGTAACAGGTTTTGCCTTGGTGCATTGAGCAACGTTCATCGTACAGAGCAAAGCGAACGTGCTCGTCTCCACATTGGTAAATATTTAAATTTAAAATGGTTATTATAACGTTATTATTGATTCTATTTGATCCTGGATTAACTCAAACAAATTATTATACAGAAATATTATGGTTTTTTTCTTGATATTTGTCAAAAATCTTTTACCTGAGAATGAGATTGAATCTTGAAGTTCACTGACTCATAAATTTGAAGAATTTTAAATTCTTCCAATTCTTAATTTTGTGATTATTTTTAGGAAAAGGAGTGGTGCTTGATTTGAGAGGTGAAGGAGATGTTTGGCTCCGCTGCCAAAGTGAACATAGCGTTTTTGTTCAGTCTTACTACCTGGATAGGGAGGCTGGACGTGCTCCTGGGGATGCAGTACACAAAATTTATCCATCAGCTTATATAAAGGTCTTTGATTTACGTCAATGCCATAAACAGATGAGAGGACAGGCTGCCACTGCTCAAGCCGCGGCTGCAGCACAAGCGGCCGCAGTTGCTGGCCACCTTACTCATGGAGCTCCAATTACTAAAAGTAGATACATTAACTTATGCATATAGTATGTATAACTATTTACAAGTAGGCAATGTTTTATTTCAACGAAAGCTCGGTTTGCACCTATAAAATGATTCAATGACTTGTTAAAAATGAAACATCTATGTTACTAGGTTTAAGTGCAGCAGCTGGTATCGGCGTGGATGACTTAAGACGGCTGTGTATTCTAAGATTGAGTTTTGTCAAGGGCTGGGGGCCAGACTATCCTCGACAAAGTATAAAGGAGACTCCCTGTTGGATCGAGGTTCGTTCAAGTATTATTGAAATGATATTTATGAAAGATATTTATCTAGTGAAATTCTTCAACAATTTTTGAACATCAATGAAATATTTTGATTTTTATGATGAAGACTCAGTTATAAATTAATTGAGTGTGAACTTTGAATCTTTGATAAAAGAAATGTTCAAAATGCGACAATTATTCAGGTTCATTTACATCGAGCGTTGCAACTTTTGGATGAAGTGCTGCACACGATGCCAATTGACGGTCCACGTGGTATTGAATAAATATTTTTCAACATCTTCAAGTGATCGTAAGTCAATTTCTTTTTATTTCTTCATACTTAGTTCATTTCCTGAACGTATAAATTCGATTTGTCATGTTTTTCTTTCAATTAAGAATTTTGAATAATCATTGAACATCCATGAAGACCTATACCCATGTATAATGTATATTAATTGCTATCTGTTGTACACATGACAATTTTCTCGTTACATAGTCTTAAATATTTGAACAACCCTCGAAGCTTTTTGACAAACCTTTATCTATTTGTGGGTCTACTTATGGCTACTAATATTAAATATGTTAAAGAAATATGAATACTGGAGACCACGATTCATATACCGAATGCTGGAGATGGTCGAATGGGATGGCCGGTGAAAAAACATTTTCTGAAATGCCAGTGAATATTGATTAAGCAGCTGACAACGGTAACGATAAGATATAAGTTTTAGATTTTAATGAAACAAAAATAAAATAAAAAATGATGATTTTCAGCCCTTTGTAGGCAAAATGTTATACCTATTTTGAAATATCAATCGAATTTGTATGTTGTACAGTACAAAGCGATACGTATACCTATGTATATTGCTACTGTGTACAGAAACTCGTAATATTGGCATCTTTGCTGTTGTGCAATACAAAATTTTATTTTTTGAACATCCAAATTAGATTTCTAGTTAAGAATGATTAAAAGAGATATGAAAAAAAAGTAGCATATTCTTATAACATGCTTGAGAGATTTTGGTTTAAGTTCGGATTTGTTCGAAAGTAACGACATTACGCAAAATGATCTTGATTTGATAGAAATACAGTTATAATCGTTTCTGAAAACGACGATATGTGAAAGAGAGGGAGAGGGAGAGGGAGAGAGTAGTGTGTCGGTAAATTATTACGAAACAGCTCAATATTTGTAATAAATTGATACAAAACCACTTTGGACGACGCCAACCGTGATACGAGTTATTTAAGTCACTGATATAATAATATATATATTGTGATTGAGAAAGATAATATTGTTTAGTACTCGTGGTTATTTGAACGTAGAGGAGCCAAGTATGTTTTATAAACACTAAAATTGATTTTTAAAGGTATAGATATAATAAAAATCAAGACATTTCTGATTAAATATTTTGTATTAGCTTATTAGTATTTGTTGAGAAAATTGAATTAGCAACCGATTTTATTATTATTATTATTATTATAATATTCGTTCGAATATATGTTATATTATATGGTAATTAGTACCCACTATTAAGTAGAGATTTGACCAAAATTTTTATAACTATATTGAATTATTATAAAAAAGAGAGAAAAAAAAAATTGTTTTATCGCTTGTTTTTATTGACGCGTTATTATATTTTTGCTTTGTTGTATGGAGTAGAGATTGTTTAGCAATTTGTTTTTATCTTGACGTGTATAGAACTTTAATTACTTATTACGTATACATATTATTATGCAAAGTATCCTTTCTTTTTTATTATTATTATTATTATTATTATTATTATTATTACGATTATTCTTTAACTTTCTATGCGTTATATTAGGTATATTCATCATACATACATGCATACAAAAATACATATTATATTCAATCGCATCGTCATATGTCATATTATATATGGCAATGCAATTAGCATTGTAACTCTAGTACTAAATGATCCACCTATTATCTAAATATAGACCGTCAAACAGAGTTTGGTTGTGACCTAACATTATGGCATATTTTTATTTTATTTTTATTTCTATTTCTATATACATATATATAATTTTTTTTATTTTTTTTTCGTTAAAGTTTCAACGTGTTATAAATTATTATGTAATCGATTTACAAAGCACAGAAAATTTAATAGTATTGTTAGTAACTGGCAGCATGTTAAAAATTTGCCAAGAAAAATTACTTAACACAAGCCTGAATGTGTTACGATCGTGTAAAAGAGAAAAAAAAGGAATGAAAGAGAATAAAAGTTTAATCTTTCTCGATATCGTTATAAATGTTATCGATTATTATTTAAACGGCAGATTTTAAGCGCATCTATTTACGATCCTATATTATAATAATCTACGTGCCATTATTGTTTCATATGTACTGGGTTCACACACGCTAAACGCGTATATGTAGCTTTTATTTCGTTTCTTTAAATGGGTGTCATACTTTTGACAAGCACATCGACACAGGTCATCATTTCATTGTTGCATTGGTAAATCATTTGCAATATTCAAAATTGTAACATTAGAAATGAAAACAAAGATTGAAATTTAGTATGATGATTGTTTCTGATCAATATAGGGGGGGGGGGGGGGGGGGTCGTGTTTATCTTGGTTTTCTAAAGAAAAATACAACGTGCAATGAAAAACTGTTTTGTGATTCTTTGTGTTGTGCCTGGAATTTATTCATTGATGAACATCAGTTATAGCATTTGATGCAACGTTTCGAAACCAAACGACGTGCAATAGTCCAAATCTGCATAAAAAATGTGAATATCACATTTGCAGACCTGATACTAGTTCTTAGTCAATCATAATGCCTAATCATACAGTACCTTGGGCACGAACTTGTGTTGACCCTTGCAATCTCTCAAAGATGATTTATAATGACTTGTACGGAATAAAAGAAAACAAAAAAAAAAAACACTGTTATCATTTATGTTATTATGAGGAAACTGATGTATCGTACTATAATGAGCACAGAAAAATTCATTTAACTTTTAAGATTTTAAGATTGCAGTTTAAACGTTTGAAACGACAATAGTATTAAGGTTTTTCATTATTTTTTAGACTTGTTTGATTCATCACACTGTGTAATAGCATCTTATGAAACTAATTTATACATATAATCAAGTTAAATGTAAGGATTTTTACGTATATAACGTAAATTTAGGTATTCTTTGAATTATCCAAACATATATATATATATATATATATATATATATATATATATATATATATATATATATATATATATATATATATATATATATATTTATTTATATATGTATATGTATATGTATATGTATATGTATCTTATCCTTTGCAACCGAACACATTATGATCTCGAATGTAAAATAATTTATCAACGATAGTTTATTTACTGTCTGATTAAGGTCTCACTATCACTTCATACAAAATATATTATTTACCCATGTTATTCAAAAAAATTCATTTTAGAATATTGAATAATAATTAATAGTACGTATACTACAGATGCCTAAATTTTCAAATGACACTCATACAGACAAATAATAGTGGCAAAATATTTATGTCCAAAACAATTTGTACAAATCAGTATTTCTTTCATCGGTCATTATACCTACATACCTAGTTGTTTAGAAATGTAATAAGAGTAAACTTCAGGAAAGAAACGAGAGAGAGAAAGAAAAAGAAAGCGAGAGAGCGCGAAAGAAGAAAAAAATATAAAATTTACGTTAATGTATGGTATATTTACGGACAAGTATAATAATTATTGTATCGAGGCAAATCATATTGAAGGTATTAATTTCTGTTTTACATATACACCGTTTGTTTTAAATATACACCGACAAAATGAATAGGGTGTACTTAGGTAGAAGCACCAAAGATAATATGTTAAAAAAGTAATATTGATTTGAAAACAGAAAATCGCATAGTAGAGGGGTTTTTTTTTTTTGTAATTATAACTGTGTAATATGCTTCAATATTCATTCATTAAATAGGTCATTTTAGTGGCTAATTAGCGTATTTTTGTCATGTGCCATGGGATTTAAAGAACAGATATATAAATTACCAGTAGCAAATAAAAATAATAAACGTAGCGTGGTAATCAGGAAATGTTACCGAATGTTTTAGAATATATTTTTCCACTGAAAAAAAAGAAACAAACATAAAAAAATAACTAAAAAATACAATTTTTCAGAACAAATCTTCAATAATCGAGCCAATTACAAGTTTTTATTTTATAAGATATACAATGCCAAATGTTAACCAGAGATTTTACACTCTAATTTCGTAAAATTGATCTGTTTGGATTACTAGTATTTGATCAATCTTAGTTACTGAATAAAAATCCTTTGAAAAAAAAAATAAAAATATTTACATGCATTGGTAGATTTAGAGGTCTTTATTCACTATATTCAAAAATATTTACATCCTTATTATATTTCATTATCTGCAAACAGATCAAGATTTACGTTTAAATTAGATTGTGTGTGTGTGTGTGTGTTTCATACCTCCTAAATATCTGACGATCGCACGTCGTTACAACGTTACGTTGATATGATTTCATTAAATAAAAAATATTATGTAAAGCTACTGTAAGTGTGAACAGAATTTAACAATGTGTCAGCAATATTGTTTCTTTTTTTTTTGTCATTTTATATTATTATTTCATTTATGTAAATAAAACATGTTATACACCATTTTCAATAAACGAATTCTGTAACAGGAATACAGTCGCTTTCTACATAATCAATGATTATTATCTTGCTTCTGATTCCTTTGTATTTACTAGTTGAAATTTATAATTTACTAATTACATACAGACGAATAGAAAAAAGGTGAAATAAAATAACTAAAATCTTGAATGTTTTCAAATTACGCAAGTTTATTATCAAGACAGAAAATATCACTGCACATAATGTTATTACATCTATATCTTATAATAATCTACAATAAATTTGATTTAAAAATTTCGCTGTGCTCTTTTGTGTTTAGAACTATCTTCGTTCTCAGGTTTAACATATTTCCCATGATACACAGTCCCGTTTTCATCAATTGCCCAATTATGATCTACTGGATTATTCAAAGCATCTTCAATAGCTTGGTCAATATTTTTCTCAGTTATAAAACTCAGGGATTCTATCTTCATCTTTCTAACATCTTCCTCAATTTTTTCAATAACTCTACGATCTCTTTCTTCTTTATCCAATATCTTTTGCAATATCGCCTCTCTCCGAGCTGCTCTTTCTTTTGCTATTCTCGACTCTCTTATTTTTGCTATAGATTCATTCCATTCATTGTTCAACTCTATACAACGTGCCAAATCCTCTTGTTCCATGGTTTCGCGTAAAGACATGTCCACCTTAACTGCACCTCCTACAATCGATTCCCTTATGTGACGTCTGTAAGAAATCGAGCAGACAACATAATTACGATTATTAGATATAATCCGGAAAAAAATTAGAGCCGAAAGGGAAAACTTTCAGATCAAAATATCAAACATATGCGTGTCTGGCCTAATAATAGTCGGTTCATGAACCTTCGTTTAACAGTTATAGGTTATGTTCGACGTTCGTGTTTACGTTTAACAAAAAGATTGTCTATACTTTGTGAAAAATATTGTTAAGAAAATATTACCGTAAGGATCGTACGCCGGTGTTGTAATTGTTGTGAAGTCTTTTAAGTTCAAGGCTTTCATCTTTCGGAATTTTAGGAACTACTGGTATTCTGAATTGTTTGCTTTTTGCTACGGGTAACCAGCGCGGTTTTCTTCGCCATCGTACGCATTGTACACAAACTGGATTAGGTAAGATGCTCAAAACACCGAAGGAACTATTAGCTATTGATCCGCCGATCATCATAGTCGTTCGTAACATTTTTAACACCGAAAACAGTAAAATTGTAACTCGCAGTACTTAGGATATTGGCTTAAGCTTCCTCCAGGTGGGTTAAATTGTTTACGTAACGAGATTCTAGCTAGCGCGCGTGCGCGAGATTTTCAACGACATCTTTGATTGTCGTCGGGTTATTTTACTAGAAAATGAGAATAAAAATGCAGATTAATCGGTAACTGCGTTACTATATTGTCAAGCGATGAGTCCGCGGTTTCTCGATTTCCAAAACTGACTGATTAGTTGAAACTCCGACGAAGAGATGGCGGGGTAGTAAGTTGTATTGATACAGTCAATCTTACGCGGCAAGTGCATTGATACCTACTGTATATGCATCTTAGTTTAATTATTATACCGCAGTTCAAACGTTAGGTCTAATTAACGACCTAATTCAATTAAAGAGTCGAGTCAAGGTCAACGTAAAATAAATCAAACGGATAACGAATTGAAGCTGAGTTGTTATTAAGGACAGAAAATCTAATATTGTAAATGAAATCATGCAATTTTGAGATGACAAAATTTTGCGGAAAACAAGAAGCAGGAAGAGAAGAAGAAGGAGGCTGGGAATGAGAGAGCGGCAAAATGTAAGTAAGTTTACTTTTAATAATGACCGCATATTATAATGTTTACGTGTAAGTAGCTGGCGGTAAATGAAGCGAGTCAACAGATAAAGACGAGATGTTTTTCACCGCAATCTAGCTTTTATATACCTATAGATATTTAAGGTATATGTAATAGTACGCGTAGTATGTAAGTAAATGAAATAATAATTGCGCAGGTGTAAATGTATAATATGAATATCAAGCCTGCGCGGGATTCGAGCGTCAAGCGACGATAACAATGTACCAGCGACTAACGACGGATAGAAAAAAAGAAAAAAATTGTTAAATTCACAAAAAAAAAAAAAAAAAAAGAGAAAAAACAAAAACTAAAGAAAAATAAATGAAATATAAAATTTTTTAGCGAATGCGGGATCCTGTATTGCTATACATGTATACGTGTATATCCATATGTTGGGTGCGATTAAACTCGGAGGATGTCACGGCTCATGGGGGACCGGCACCTCGTTATTTAATGAAAAAAAAAAAAATTTCATTTCCATTTCTCTCTCTCTCTATCTATCTCTGTTTTTTTCTCTTTTAATTCTTTTTTTACTCTCAGTGTGAAAACGTGAGTAATATGTTAGACTTTTCCACCAAATATTCTCAGTGTACAAACTGCACCGAGCGAAAATAACGAGACTTACGATATGGTATATACCATGAGTTTTTCTTTCTTGTATTTTTTAATGCAGTTTAAATACTCCGCAATGTCTATATCGCTATACTATATTTGCAAGAAAATTGATATATTTTTATTAAAAATTAGTTTAAAATATTTATTCGTATTGTAAATTTCATTTTAAAAAATAATAGAACTACAATTGAAGCAAATTTTAAGTTGAAATTTCGTGAAATTCAATAAATCATTGTACCGACTAGAAAACAAAAACAAAAAAAAATTATATCATTCGTTCGAAAATTGTTACTAAAAATATTGAATAAATTCTGTTGAATTTAACATATTACTAGATACGACCTCACTAACAAGCGTATAGGTATATGTATAATATAATGTGTTTATATACCGGTTAATCATATTGTTTGTGTGAACTCTGAATTCAAGGTTTGAGATAATATTCGCCCCACAAGCTTGCAGGAGAAATCATGTCATGCAGCGTTTTCTTTTTTAACGTTGACAATATTATTCCAATTCTCGTAATTTTTAGTTTAATACTTCAATATACCGTTTCGCAATTGCTAATCCTTCAACAGCTTAGTTAAACACACTGAAAAATTCTGCAGTCTAACGTATATATAATATAATGCACCTTTATTCACTATCGATTATTTGACTTTCCAACAAACATTTCTATACGTCGCGTTAACCTGTTGCGATAGATTTTAATCCACTGAATCTAGCTCCGAATAATATATACATACGTATATTATAGAAGGTGTGTTTGTATAGACATGAACAATTAACAACAATAACGCAATAATACCGAAGGCTATCACGACACCTGAAACTCGCTTCATGCTTATCAAAACCCACCGATATACATATTATATGTATACAACTGCGGATATTTTCATTCGTTAAAATACGCTAAATATATAATAATTTCGCAGATATTATTTTTCGCATTTATCCAAGATGTGTATACTGCGAGTGGTCAAAAATTGAAGAAGAAATCTCTGGCTTCTTAATCGAAAAACAAAAATAAAACAAAAATAAAAAAAAAAAAACGAAAAAAACGCGACGTATTTTTTATTTTTATTTATTTTTTTTGTTTCTTATATCAAAAGTTCACAAAAATGTTTTTTTTGAGATATTTGGTTGTTAAGATACACGCAGCTATATTATATACTTATATTGTATGGTATCACGCATAAGGTGATATAGTATAGGTGATTCTCAGCCGTCAGACGTCAGGCGTGGGTCGCATCGCGTATCTATACGTCGCCCGGTTTTACGCGGACGTCGGCGTCACGGCGTCGCGGCGCTTGCGTGCGCGCCCGGTCGCTGAGTGCGGCGTAGCGAACGACCGAGAGCGGCGTCTCCCCGAGCTCGGGCTCGGGCGTTGGGAGCTCGGTAGTATACCCAAAGTCGGCACCCCGCTCGAACACGCCATCGCACGACACTTCACCGTAGGGCCTGATAAGCTGCATCGAGAATACAATAATCCGTCAGCTGCTGCGAGTCTTGAAAGCAAAAAGAACGAAAAAAAAATCAAGAAAGAAAAAAAAAAAAAACAAGAGAAAACAAACCAAAAAAAAAAAAATAAAAATGCGGGCGACGGGACGGTTTTTCGTACGAGGCGATTACGAAACTCGCTGAAAACGAAAATTTTTATTTATTTTTTTTATTTTTGTTGTTGACGGAAGGAATTTTGATTTATTTATATACATATATATATATATATGTATATATATTTATTATTGAATATTTTTTTTTTCAATCTCAGATCATATATCGCAGCTCGTTTCGATATCGCTTATTAGTTTTTACTCCGATTTTATGAAAACGTATTTGGTTCGCGAACGGCGAGCTATAAATGCACGACAGAGACTGATAATCCCGGTATCTTTATACGTCAAGGTGTGAACCTGTGAATAACGTTGAATGCTACAAGATACTCCTGCATACGATGTGCTTGGAGTAAAAGAAGAGAATTGAAACGAAAAGAAAACAAACAGAAAAAAAACAACAAAAAAAACGAAAGTTAAGGAAAAGAAAGGAAAAATATAAAACAAAATAAATTAAAATAAAATCAAATAAGACAAAATAAATAAATAAATAAATAAATAAATAATAGTGAAATTGGCCGTGGCTCGTAGTACCCGTTGCGTGACATATAATTTCCGCAACCCCCCGACAAAGTTGCGTTTCTCCCTTCTCGCCGCGAAGGACGAATCAACGCGGTTCCCCGCGAGTCGCGTATCGAGTTGCTACGAAGCACCGAGCACACAAACATATATACATACAACGCCACCATCATCACACACCCATACCCATACCCACACCCGCACAGCCACGTATATACATAACACACACATAGCTACAGCTACGTACGAGTAACATTTAGAGCCAGAGCGTCGTTGTTGGATTTCAGCGATCGCCTCAGCTCGGAATTTCGCGGACTTTTTCCGGAGGGGAAATAAAGGTGCGGGTAACCGCATTCGATAATATAATACGGAAGTCTTGAACAGCTGTGAAATAGTGCATACGGTTTAGAGGAATAGTTTACTCTCTTTCTCGAGACAAAAATAATAATTGATACGAAAATTCCTGAAGCGAGTTGATTTTCAGTTGATAAAATCATATATAAGAAAGCAATAAGGAGTAAAGAGAGGAGAGAGAAGAAAGAGAGAAAGAAAGAAATAAAGAGAAACGGAGAAAGAATTAAAGAATTATGCAGAGGCACGACGAAGCGTCTACCTTGTAATTATCTTTCGTATATATCCATCAGAATCTCGACGAGGAAGTATTCTACGGCTGTGTAAAACGACGCGATGATTTGCGCCAGTTTTACAAGGCAAGGTGTGTCGAAGCCTTGACGATATATAATTGACAGAAGAAAACAAAAACAAAAACAAAGAATAAAAATAAAAATAACACGACAGAACGCTTTGAGAAGCGCGTGATATATAAAATTTTTTGTTGTGAAAGTGTATAAAACGACCGAGAAGTTTTTTTTTTTTGTCAACGTCAAAAATATATCTGTCCGGATCCCTCCGAGAGAATATAAGAATAAAAAAAGATAAGATAATATAACAGAGAAGAGAAGAGGCGAGAAGAGAAGAAAGGAGTGGAAAGGAAAGGAGAGGAGAGGAGAAGAAAAAAGAAGAGAAAAGAAGACAGAAGAAGAGAAAATAGAAGAAGAGAAGTAGAGAAATGCGAGCCAGCAATGAGCAACGTTCGATTTAGCAACGACTGGAGTCAGCCGTGTATTATAGAAGAAAAAAATCAGTGAAACGGTGAAATAGTCCGAGCCCACGAAAGTCTTCGGCTCAATAACGCGCGGGGGTGGTGACTCGGTCCATATACAGGTAGGAGGCAAAGATGCGTTCTTCCTGTAAGTTAAACTAGTCGAAGACGTACAAATCTCATTCAGACCATTCGTTCCAAGTTCGATCTTACGCGATAAAGAATATTAATAATAATAGTAATAATATTAATAATAAATATAATAATAATAATAATAATAACAACAACATTATTAGCATTAATAATAAATCTAATAATAATAATAATAGTAATAATAATAATAATAATAACAACAGTAACAATAGTATTACAAACAAACCCAAAAATACATATATATAGGTGTGTATATATATATGTATGATAAATATTTGTGAATTTTTAACGCCGGTAAATTATAGCGGAAGTAAGAAGCGGAAAAGTGTGATTCAATTTTAAACCTCTTTTTTCTATATACACATATATATATATATATATATATATATATATATATAAATAATAAAATTAACTTATAAAGGGTCTTAGTAAATCTAAAGATATATAATACTATATACGTATATATGTATATATAGTATTGCTCTAATTGTTGGTGGGAATAAACCGGCAACGAGCATATAATATATAGTACGGATATTCGGTAACTGGAATTACTTTATCGAAGGGATATTTAATCCCCGTTATCTAATATATGGGGGACTTTAAATACGGCCCTGTTATCTCAACTCTGGACTACTGTTCCAGTTTATTTGCCAACAACCCTGTACCAACATCTAGTAAGCCGACGACGGCCATGCAGGACGATCTCTTGATAGAAAAACAAACCGCTAATAAATCGGCACCGCTGTCGCCCGGTGGCTCTGATTCAGCAATTGGTGGTGGAGGCGGCAGCGGTGGTCAAGACAAGCCTAAAGACCAGGACTCGGAAAGAGATGTCGGTTCTATATCCTCGATAGGATCAATCACAGGGATGAGTTCCATCACCTCAATGACTTCCATGGCTCCCATGACTGTCTCGACCTCGGATAAGGACGTTTCTCAACCCTCGGCTTTCCCCGATCCCGTTAGGGTACCAAGCCTATGGGCGGATGACGGAAGTCTTCACGCTCTACCGGTGAACGGATCCTTAGCAGCATTTCAAAATTTTCCAACCGGAGGACCGGGCGGTTTATTCACGAATACTGGAAGCAGTGGAGGTAACGCTGGATCTAGACGGGCGATTACTGCTAGTCATAATTTCCCACAGCACAGTGGTGCAGGGGGTGGTAATACGGGTGGTGGTGGTGGTAGTGGTGCTAGTGGTGGTGTTGGTGGTGGTGGAACTAGCGGAGTTGGTGTTGTTTCGAGACACGGAGTTTTATCGGTGTCTTCAGCACCGTCTCAACAACAATCTCAACAGCAACAACAACAACAACAGCAATCGCAAACTCAGCAGTCACAAACTCAACAGCAACAACAACCCCAACAGCAGCAGCAGCAGCAGCAACAGTCACAGCCGCAGCAACAGCAACAACAGCAACAACAACATCAACAACAACAAGCCGCAGTATCGAATCATCCCGGTGTCTACGTACAGGGAAAAGGGTACGCTGCATGGTCCGGTGGATCTCAGTCTGGTGTTGGGCCCCAGCAATGGGGTGGAGGTGGTGGAGGAGGGGGTGGAGGCCCGCAGGGGGGTGGTAGCCCGGCCCTGCAATCACCTTGGAGTCGTGGAAGGTCGGTACCAAATTTACCACCGTTGCATTCGTCGTTGCACGTTGCTGCGGCCGCGGCAGCCGCTGCTGCAAGTCTTCAGGGCAGGAAACCGAGCCCTACCTTCCCAGGTCATCCAGTGCACCCGGGGCACGCGGGACATCCGGGTCACCCGGGGCATCCTGGACACCCGGGACATCCAGGGCCTACTGGTATCAGCCCTGTTAAATTTCGAAGGAGTACTTCGTATCCAGGAAAAACTAGCTTGTATCCACCACCAACTGCACCAACCTTTGAGGTCACTGGTGCTGACGAAAGAGATCTTTTGCAGTTACCACCTTATCAGCAGGTGCGTGGTTATACTCGTTAGTTATTATTCATTATACAATAAAGAAGGAGAAAGTCGTCTGTTATCAGAATTCTGATCGTATGTATGACTTATGATATTTTAAGTTAAACATATATTATTTGAGAACCTAATTAAGCAACGAGACCCAAGAAACTAACCGCAGTTTCTCCCAGTCTGCAAAAAGTTGGCAAACGAAATATTATAAATTTAATTTTGCTCTAATTGGCAAACAGTTATCGAGCTATGCCGTAATGAAATTTCAAACCGCTTTTCCTCTGATATTAATTGATCTTAAAGTTGTGTTATATTTGGCCATAAACCTCGTTACCTTGATAAGTAATACAATCGAACAAATTTCATTAGAAATCTTCCGGACGATTATAGATAGATATTAGAACATCTTTGAAGACACATTCTTAACTGCATTCAGTTCAAATTTGATATCGGTTCTATACTAATTCTTCAACGTATATCTGTTTTAAATATTAGCAAAATTTCTTCGATTTGTTCCGAAACGTTTTTCATCCAATTGTGAATACCTTACGATTAACCGAATGGAAATTAAGAGACGTAAGACCCATAGATGCAGTTAAAATGTTATAGCTTATAGTCGCGGGTTTGTGAGGAGATAATTTTAATCACTTGCGGCTACAGCTACTGATTGTATATTGAAAATGATTACTTATGTTACATGATGTTTGTTAAACAACCAGCACCGAGGGGGATATACAAGTTAGAGTTACATTGCCCAAGGTGTCCGTCTAATAAGACCTAATCGTTTATACTATATCTATACACAACAAGTTTAGTATATTTCGTAGGTGTTACTGTGGTTTGTAGTCTGTAGGTCTGAAAGTCCAGTATATGTGCCAGATTGAACAGTTTTACTTAACTATAGAATTCTAGTACGACTTGAGTGCTCTAGAATCTTTTACGTGATAAGTATTTAGCTCAATGGGATGTTCAATAGAATCGTAAAGATTAATAGAAGCGAATTTCTCGCTCTATTTCTTAACTGTTTAATTTCGTATAAAGTATAATTATTTTATTTATTATCCTTTATATTGCAACTTACAATAGTATAAAAATTACGGAATAATTTTTTTAGATGAATTGAAAGTATAGTTTAAACTTTCCACCAAACTCCAAAAATGTGAAAAGTATATGAACTACGTTATTAATTCAGTGTCAGAGTTAGCTTTCAAGAATTAAAATAGATAAGAAAAAACGAAAAAATAGATCCAATTCACAATTTCATCTTTTATTTGAACTCTCCGAGATCGTAGGTGTACTCACACTATTACTTGATGATTCGGACGAAACAATCTATTCTTAGACGTCCTAAGTTTATTTATAATAATTGAAAGACTTAAAATAATTTTCTGCACATTGAATACGTCGGAGTTTATTCTATTTAAATTTAAATTCCATGTTGTAAAGAATTTTGAAAAATTTTTCTTTCTTTTTTTTGTTTTTTTACGTCAGAGTCGACGTAAGGATAGTTAGAATAACGTAGGTCCGTTGATCATTGGATCATGACACAAAATCTTATGATTCCTCTGGCAGACGTTTCGCTCAACATCAGAGACCGCGTTACGACAGACATAACGTAAGTAGCTGGATCAGTCATAGTCGCGTACATCTTATGGTATGCCAAGTGGGCGCGTAGGTAGTATATACGTAAATACGCGTACCTATACACATTAACAAAATCTGTTTCACATACATATACATGCGTATATATCTACATTAATAACTTTTATACGCTGTGTATATACGTGCGTAGGATAAAAAAAGAAGAAAAAAAAATACAAATATGTGCGTGGTCTGCACGATCGTCTAGGTTACGCGAGGTGCGTTGTCTTTGGCTGGCGTGTGCCGAGATGACGTTTTCTCTCTCTCTTTCTATTTCTCTCTCTCTCTCTCTCTCCCTCTCGTTCTCTTTCTCTCTTCTTCTCTTTTTCCCTATTTTAAGATCGGGCTAAAAATAAAATCTCCGCATCCAATTGAATGGCGAATTTTGTTAGCTGGTTAAGCTGCAGGTCACGCAGTTCCTTCCTTAGTTTCTCTATACATTTGGTTTTGTCAAATATTGTATTATTTGTATTTTTTTGTTTGTTTCTTTTCTTCGTCATTTCCTCTCAACTCTTAAGGGTTGAGTGATACCGTATATGAAATTACGAACTGCAATCAGTTAAAGAATTTAAAAATTCAAATTCTCCTCGACCTCATCTGTAAAGCTTCGAAAGCTTTCCCAAACTCAGAATCCAGAAGGTAGACCAGACGCAGACGCGGCCTGTAAAGATGTGTTATATATAATTATTTCACCTTTAGCGCACGCGCGGAGGCCGGATCCGGCGCGTTACGTAACTCGTGGAACAAACATATCGCGCAAGAGCGATAAGAGGCGCCTCGTCCGTTGGTTTGTTGCTTGTGTTTAACAAAATGTGTGAATGTATGTATGTACAGTACACACAGCTGTGTACAGGGTTTTTTTATGTATTCGTATGTGGTTTATGGCCTCGAGTTCATAAACATATTCTCTCTCTCATGTACGTTTGAGGATATCGGTGTAAGTAACTACACGTTTATATATGGGAAATGTACACGGAGGGGGAGGGGGGGGGGAAGAGGGCTGAAGAGGAGGCAGAGGTTGAGGTGGAGGAGGAGATTGTCGCGCGCAACGTGGAAGCAACGTGGTTCTATACCAACGTGGAAGCAATTGCCAGGAAGTGTACCATTAGCGGACTCGTTGGCGTTTGACTCGTTCTACGATTAACTGTGCATGTAACGTCAATATGCTGCAGGCTCCAGTCTCCGGCATTAGCTTGTTACAGTTTCTTTTCCGCCTCCGCAGTCTCAAACCGCCTAAACACTTTCCATTATTTCAATCAGGGTCGCGGTTTCGTTCAAAGATCGCAATACCTCGAGTTGACAAATATTCTCAACTAATATATTACCTACTCTAAACAAAAAATAAAAAAAATAAAAAAAAACAATTTTTTCTCCATAGTCAAACAAACTACTATAAATATTTATACGGAGGATTAACTACTATAAGATTCAACGATGCCTTTAACCTGTTCGTACTTGGCCTACATACGTACAAATTAGCTATAAGCTTCTGACTTTATTCATTATCAATTATTATTCAACTCCTTTGCATATTATTTCACAAAATCATTATCATCATTATTATCATCATCATCCTGCAGAGCTATTCTTTACGGATATTGTTTTTGCTTATCATATCCGCCCTGAAGCTAACTGCAGTGCTTCGTGGTATCTGTGCTCTATTTGTGCATCAGTATACACAAATATATATACATATAAGAAATGACATGATCGCTGTTCGCCCTAGTTGTATTATAGAGTAAAGTGTTAGGCTAGACTGTGAATTGGCTATACCGGTATAGATACATGTATACATATACACGTGTCTTATGTACGTAATATGTATCTACCTATACTCGTATATCTATATAGTATAGTTAATAGTCTATGATAAACTGCGATCGGCGATGGCTCCTCGCGGTCAGGGCGACCGACCGGCTGACCGTTTCATCGCCGCACGTGCCTCGAGTTTCGTTCAAGGTGATTCACGCGCGTAATGCAACTGCTCATTCCCCTCGGTTTTATAGTAGGTATCTATATATCTACGAGACGTGTAGGTTATACCTATTTTTGTCTTTGCGTATATCATAAGTTTACATTAGTTATTGTCGAAGAGCGTATATAGTAGTTTGTATATTATAGTGGAACGAGTTCGTCTAGGGCCTCATTTATCCACAAAAGTCCTCGAGTACTAAAGTAAGGCCATAAATTCAAGAATACAATCGCGTGTCTAAGTATATGTCGTATCTAGTATATACCATAGTACGTACGTATCTCTATAACTATACATATATAATAATAACGCAATTCAGCCGATTATTTAAGCTCTTATGTACTCTGGTGATAATTATTACGCGAAATGAACACGTTCGTACAATTTTATACTCGAGTCTTTTCTTTTTTTTTTTTTTTTTTTTTCTTTTTCTAATCGTTCATTTTTAAACTTCGCTGTTGTGCACTTACGCAGTTTCTTTATTTTTATTCACATTTTTCTTATCTCTATGTATATTATCACCATCATCATTATTATCATTTTTACACGTAGGTAGGTATTCATTTTTCGGATATATAGTTACTTGCACTACTCGCGGTTTCGTATTACGTACAGAGACACGAGGAGAGCGAAAAGCGCGTTTCGGTAGAACGGGGGATCGATACGTACACCTACGTATACCCACTTATATACGCTTTTTGCTGTCTACATCAACGATTACTTTGGGACACTCGTATAACTAATTCACGTTTGGGAAATGGCCCGCCAATTTCTCGCTCCTCGTTACTACACCTACGCAAGATTCATAGACAGAGGAATGGACGTTTGGCTTTATTCTTTTATATTATTTATCATACTGTCTGAGTAAAAAAGGGGCCGTGGTACACTCATCTCGTAAAACTTTCTTTACCACAAACTTTAAAAAACAAAAAAAAAAAAAAAAAAAAAACATCTTAATTTCATCTAACAGAAGAACACATAGAGCCGAAGTATCAGCTGAATTTTAATAATTCGTAATAGCGAATATAAATATTGTAGAATCGTTACTGTTGGCCTTGGTGAAAACGTACCAGGATAAAATGGAAGTATTTCGTTCGTTTAAAATTTAACTGTATTAAAGAAATTTCATTACCTTTTTGTATGTACATCAATTATTTTTGGGATTACATATGTAGAGTCGTACTAACATTTTTTAACGGCTCGAGTCATACCTGGGCAACGTGTGCTGATAAGAGGTAGACGATGTTTTTTTTCCTGTATGTATGTATGTACGTTACATGCATATATACATACATACATAGGTATATGAAATGCTTATCGTTTTGTTTGTTCAATGTGCCTGGATTTAATTTCATTAAAGTTTCAAAGGAAAAAAAATAATAAGAAGTGTTTTATATCATTGGGCGTACATAAGTATTTAACATTACGGTTTTCCTTGAAGTATAAGGTAATACTTGTACCTACTATATGCAGTTTAAAGAGAAATCGGTACGAAATAAATGCATTGAGAAATCGAAAACCTTGGCAAGAAATACTCCGATAGAAAAAGGGCACGAAATAAATAACCGCGCTGATCGTTCTAATGCACTTGCGTATTAGAAGAAGAAAAGAAAGAGATAAAATAAAAGATGAAAAAAAAAAAGAAATAAAAAAAAAAAAGAAACCCAAGGAAAATGTTCTTTTGCTCCCGCTACGGTGTCGGAGCTGAGGCAATGTTTGGCGCGTGTCCGCGCGGACGCTGTGGTGAGATTGAAATGGACATTGTGGAACGTAAATAAACCCGTGAGCACTACAGAGAGGAAGAGAGGGACATAGGAGGCCAGATAGTCTACCAATGACTCACTATCGCGTACTGGGTTGCTCTGCATTTTCAGAGAGACATATACTGCCGTAGGGGAATAAAGAGAGAAAGAGTTACAGTCGCAGTTTATTAAATCTCTGTAGTCAATAATAAAAACAAACATACGTTTGCAGATATGCGACAGTAACTCTAGATGCGGGAATATAAGAGAGAAAGAGAGAAATAGAAATAAAAAGAGAGATGTCCGTATAAGAAACTAATAAACCAGATTGATTGTGCAAAAAAAAAAAAAGAAATAGAAAATAAAAAACAATTGTGCGAAGCTGCACACGTGTGCTGACAACTGATGAGTATATCCGCGTTTATGTCTCGTTACTGCACATCCAGATCTCCAGGAGTTGAGTAATTGAATTTCAAATGACTTTCACAATGATCAGTTTATATACTATGTATACCTATATCTTGTATACCTATACTGTCTTCGTTTTTTTTTCTTCTTCTTTTTTTCTATTTTTATTTTCTATCATATCATTCGGATTATAGAATTTTATAGTACATACGGTAATCTCAGTAAAGTAATGATGATCGTACGGTACAACATCAGACTATAATACGAAATTGAATTATTTATAAAACTTATACCTACTTTATTCTCGTACTCGCTATACGCTCTTACAGTGCATAGGTACATACCTACATAGGTACTCGGGGGACTATTCATTAGTAGATTACTACAATTGCGAAGAGATTTTTGTTCGCATGTTGTGGTTATAGAGACTCGTGGAACTTATGAAGAGCTGGTTTCTTATTTTGTGATGAAAAATTCAACTTTCATGAAACTTTTATACTTGCTATATATCCAATTCTTGAAAAGAACTTATTCTAGATTATTTTATACCTGATTTTACCGCTCATTTTTTTTAAAGTAGTAATTGTTGAATTGGTTGTGCTACTTCAGGTATTGATATTTCAAGTCTGCAGTGGGGTTTCCCGGAGTTGCAACAAGCGATATTGTTTTTTATTTATTTTCTTTTACTCCATTTCGGACAGAAAATGAAGCACTGAGATTCCATTTTGATGTCAATTTATAGTCAACGTAAAATTCTTCGAGTTGAAAAAAATTTTTTTTATTCATTGTTTTAATTATTTATAATTTTCCCACCCCGTCCGGTATGCAGTGCTATTTTATTGCAGTCTAATACAATGAACCCTCATAAATGCGGGGAATGCTATGCACGACCCTCGGGGGTTCTGAGGAGTAGGAAATTAGCTTGTTCTGTCAGTTCTCCAACCCACGTGTAAATGTCATACATAGACGTGCTCAGCCATGTGAATCGTAAATATATACAGACTTACCTCACCTCACCTTACCCTACCTTCGTAATGCAGGTCATCTCGATGATAAGGATCGGACCTATTACCTTTTTTACCGCAATATCGTTGAAGTAATTTTGAAACGTATTGTTCAGTACAATTTCATTCATTCATTCATTCATTCATTCAATCATTCATTCATACATTTATTCAGCTCTTGGAAAATAGAAGCTTGTAAACTATTTCTCTGAATTTGAGTGAATTATATTCCCAAATCGTTCCGTAAATTTCGCGAAAGAAAAAAACCGAATAGAAAACAGACGTTTTTTGTCCATTCAAAGATCTAAAAGTAGTTTTATTTTACTTTAGCCTCTCTTGAAACAGCCTGTAAACCTTAGGTATGCTCATATATTTTTGTAACCAACCTATACCTACGTAAGATATCGACCGGTGGTCGTTTGTGGCCGTATCTTCCCCACCTTTTCTCATTCCGAATGTACGCGCGTGCGTCAATTTACGTACCTACGTACGGGTACGTATGTATTTACATTATACATAGGTACATATGCGTATACAGTGTACCATACGAGCTACGACCATTAAAGGCAGAGTTAAAACGAACATGTAATTCGTATGTAACATATAAATATATAAATATAGGCATCTATTCATGTATGTATACGGTCGTGTACTACATAGTCAGGTTTACCGGCACAGGTCGATAAATGTGCTCCGACATTGCGATTCGGAATTCCACAAGCTGTTTATTATCAAAATTAATTTAGAGTTCCATTAGATTCGACGATAAAAAAAAGAAGTAAAAAAATAATAAAAATAAAAAAAAATTCTAGCGCTTTAAAAAGCTGTGAAAAATGAATGTGAAAGATGAATCTTCCTTAGGCTTATATTGCAGCTGAGTGCTTATCGAGTATAGGTATAATAACGCTGACAGCATAAAATAATCCATCTCGATGATAGCCATTGTCCAATTCTCATCCAACATCTTACCAAGACTTTGGCCCACTTTGTCTTTTATCTTCTCCTCCCGGTTTTCATCCTCATGATCGATTGTCCGCAACATGAAGTAGGTACATACTCTGTATAGTCTTCTTTCTTTCTATTTTTTTTTTTTTTTTTTTTTAAAGTTACATCTTAACGGAAAATGATACCTACACCTACACATAACACGTTCTAATTCATAGCTGAAGGGATGAATAGTGGCTCTCGACGTACCATTAGACGTTATTTCTGATATTCAAAGACTGCACTTGGTTTAGCTACTTTCCTGCGCTTATTATGATACAGTTTGCCCGTTCCACGGAGCGTGAATTGTGTATAGTACCTGCATCAGGTATTATAAACTATTTCTTACCGTAGAGTTACGTTACGTATTTGATCCGCATGGCCAATAGCCATTTCGGCTGCTTAGTTCGGTACGACAGAGAAGTTATGCTATTTTAAGATTAGCTCGGTTTAAATTCGCGGCCGGGCACCGCCGCAGTGGCGTGACCCAGTGCCAGGGGTGCCGTTGCAGTCGCTAAGGTAGGTCAGCCGCGAACCGCCCGGGCGCGGCACCTAGGCATATGGATCTAGTCGTATATACCTATATATAGGTATATAATACATTATAGTAGCTATACGTCTATAATGCACGGAATTATATAGACTTGTATAAACCGTCCATTCAGCTGATGCAAATACATGTACGAATGTGAAAAACGGGGGTGACGGTAATTAAATAAATAAAAAGAAAAAAAAATAATAAAATTTCAACCAAATATGCTGCACATGCGATAAAATTCAATCGCGCAGTGAATTTTGATGAAATAAATTGGTTGAGATATGCGGCTATGAAATTCCGAATTGTTATTATCCTTGGTTATTTTAGTTCAAAATTTTACTATATTTTGGGGAAATGGTTGTTCCTTCAAGAAGTATTAACCGGCATAATTTCATATAAATCGTACAAACGGTTGCAGAGATATTAATACTTTTTTTAAAACATGTTTTGTTTTTTTTCCCTAATTCCTTTACAAACATCTGGGACGATTTTCGTTAAGATTAGTTGACTCGTTAGAAACTAATTCGATGTATAATAAACCGAAGAATTTATAAGTGCCCCAATTTGCTCGGTGTACTAAAACACGTCGAATGCAACTGCATTACGTCTGGTAAATCCAAAAGTGCATTAAAATAGAGTCAGTTTAATAGATTATAGCCTCGCATATTACACGTATGTATGTATGTATGTATATATAGGAATGCAGTAAAATCGGGTTACTATACTACGGCATATCGCGAATCGGAGTTATATAGTTGGTTGGATTTGTATCAGGAAAGACGCGAGCGGGTTAAATAATGTGGATCGAAACTATACTCGAAGCTAGGTTGCGGCAAGGTGGTGCATTGCATATAGGTAGGGGGTGGACGAGAAGGAAGGGGTTTGTTGGCGTTGAGAGCTGATGCGCTCGTTGCAGGGATCGAGGCATTCTGCCAGCGGGCTAAACTGGGTCAACCCGTTAGCACCGTTCGAACCGTGTGGCTTCCAGGTTGTGTGTAGGGGATGCTTTGGGGATGCTCGGGATCCCTCGGTACTCCTCGGAAACTCTCGGTTAATTCCGGAAAATAGTATATACTCTCGTACTACATATAGCCGGTATATACAACGTTCTCAGCACCTACACCAACGCAATGTAACGTCACGAATCAATAGAGCTGCCAGTGTTTGCTGCTGCACGCTGCACGTTGCACGTTGCACTTTGCACGCTCGCGTATATCATTTCTGGATATACATATATGTATGTATATATATATATGTATATACATATCCCATATATGTACAGAAATCCAGATTTATCTATCCACAAACGTAGCTTGCGTACATATGTTATTTGCGTGGTCATTATATATCTAGTTTTCCTTTCTCGTCCCTTCTCAAAGACACTCTTAAAATTCCTCATCGCCTCCAGGTATACCTCGGTATGGATCCCCGGATAAAAAGAGCTCCTTTACCTGGTCTCAGAGTACCCTCTTAGTTGTATAAGATAAGAAAGTCACGAATCAATAGAGCGACTATAGTCGTACGTCATACGGTGGTTGGAAAACCTCTTGACATTTGACATTTGACATTTGGTATTTTCTTATACGGTTATGATATTATAGACTTAAGGATATTTCCACGTGAGGTTAGATTTTGTTTACCTTTGTCGGAATGATATATTGAATTGTATGAAATGTACGTGGAAACAGGGACAGGCCTGGAATAGGTCAATATGTTATAACGGCAGCTGCAGTTCGCAATGCTTATTCCGATCCTACAGCACAGACTAATTTTTATTAAAATTTAATATCCGTATATTTTCTGTATTAGTAAGAGAAAAATTTCAGCGGAATAGGTTCGACGGTATGAATCAATCAATCAATCAATCAATCTATCATCTATCTAGCTGATAGAATAACGAGAAATTCTACCTTGATGTCCAGAAGTGGTTTCAACCAGTATGTATGTATACCGTCAACTAGTTCAACCCACTTATTGCTTCAGTAATTCAATCGATTCTTTAACAATTTTCAATTGAGATATCGCAAGTCCGGAAACGTTAGAAAATTTCTTTCAACTATATACCCTGAAGTGTTTAAATCGAATAAAACAAGAATCCTTAATTTTTTTTGTACATTTCCTGCGGTTAGAATTAATGAGAAGGTCTGATTAAGACTTATAGTAGAATTTTTATATGATCTATGAATGAAAAAAAAAAAACTTGTACCTACATCTGTTGCTTCAAGGATATAGCGATGGATTATTTCGAGAGGAAATGAATTTTGTTAAACTAAAGTGGAGCATATTGTCCTTCGTATAATATTCGCACTTGTCAGAGAAGGACGCGGGTGGTAATTCGATCATATTTCAAGTCCTTTTAAGTTTAGTTAACAATGAGGAGTGTATAGGTACTCAAAAACCGTGAAATAATCGATAGTCTTTACCACGGATGTATAGTTAGCTGACCTAACGCCCCTCTCTCCCCTCCTACCCCTGGCTGGTATAGCTGTTCGTATGTATAGTAGGAGTTTCAAGCATCCCCGTCACTAGATATCCCCCTCTATAGAAATGGCCCCTTGAAACCAGCAAGTCGATACTCTTCGTCGAACTGGGCCACGTATATCTAGGTCAAGCCCAGCTTCTACCCGTTTCACCAGTAATCGGTAATGTTACGCAATCGAAAGTAACTTGTGACGTCGAGCGCCTGCGCGAATCCCTTTGAGCTCGACGCCCTTGCGCTGTTACTCCCAACCCTCCGCTATATTCCCACGGATAGTTTCGAATCTTTTTACAAACTAAGATATCATCGTTGCATAATGCTATACTTAATCGATGAATAATCACGTATATAGGAGAAGGGGGGATGAAAAATTATTTTTTAATTTTTTTTTTTTATAAATTTTATTTATTTATTTCATGAATGTTTAATATGTAGAAAGTTTATAATCGAAATCGATTGCCGGATAATTTATTTCGTTAGACATCAGAGTTTTGTAATTATTTATTTAGAATGATTATAGACGTAGAGGTTGCGTTTTGTGGTTATTGACATTTCAACGTTTTCTCAATCAATAGGTATAACAATTCGTGAGAACAAATAATGAACACAAGTGGTTCGACTGGGAATTCGACGGACTAGGGAATACAGTCGGGAAGATGGATAGAGAAGAGGCAAAGGACGGTTGGAGAACAACCGCAACGAGAGCCCTGCGGCAAAAAAAAAAAAAAACAAAAAAAAAGAAAAATAATATCGTTTGACCTTTCTGGTCCGCGAAAGTCCTTCCATAAAACCTAGACGAAAGCTTAGAAAGTTTCAATGCCCCTCTTTAGAAGCTACTACAGTTTCTTATAACTACCTACAGGCTTCAGGATTTTCCACCCTTACAATTAGTTCGTGAAGTTATTATAGGTGCGCATCTTTGTTATAATTTTCATTTTTATTATTTGTTTTTTTTTTTGTTTTTCTGTTTCTATTCAGGCGAGTAATTAAGTGGGAAAGTATAAGAAATAGGTATGAAAATTTATTTGCACAATCGTTTTTTTTTTTTACTTATTTTTGTTTTTTTATTTAGATATTTTTTTGTCTCCTTACTGTTCAGGTATTTATTAGGTAGGTAGGTATTAATGAAAGATTTACTAAAATCTGTTTCACCTGATCATAAAGTCTAACGAGGACTAATTATACTAATTGTTCAAATATCAAAAACGGGAATTCTAAGGAGCGCGTAATGAGACAGTATAAGAAGAGGAAAAAAGCTGCCACCGCTAATAGAGAGAAGTTAAAGGAATTTATCATTCATGAAGTTTGTAATTAATTTATACCATGGAATTATTCGAAAATTCTATAAGCGAGGTATAATTACACAAAGATCAGATGTACTTACAAATGTATTTCTCGAATTCATTCCTTTTTTTTTTTCATTTTTTTTTTTTACCTTTTTTAACTTACAATTTTTTCATTTTTCTTTTTTCAAGAAAAGGGAAACACGCTACTATTAAGCAATCGTTCAGTCGTCAGGTTATTTTAGCTTACAAAATTTAGAGAAATTTTGATTTTTGAATGAGGGAATTATTACAGGGACTGGATTGGACTAGGGGCAGTTTCGAAAACGTTGACGAAAAGTGTGGTTGATTAGGACAGGGGTCCAATGTCTCAATCGACTACACTTTCCGTCGTCTTTTTCCAAACTGTCCCCAATCCCATATCGACTACACTTTTCGTCGTCTTTTTCCAAACTGTCCCCAATCCCATATCGACCACACTTTCCGTCGTCTTTTTCCAAACTGTCCCCAGTCCCATATCGACCACACTTTCCATTTTAATGGCCCGAATTGTACTAAGTTTACTCTACCTTATGAAGACTTCAGGTAGCGTGACGATGAGGGTAAAATACTTATAGTAGGCATTTGATAATTTGGAAAAATCCCGCGTCAAAACGAGTAGGTATACTTTTAAAACTTTGTGTGTTTATCGACCGCTTTATGTCGCTGTAGATGAAAAACTAGTCGACCTAAAAAAAAAAAGTTCCGGACAAAAGTTGTC
This sequence comes from Macrophya annulata, assembly GCA_963924015.1. NCBI lineage: Eukaryota > Metazoa > Arthropoda > Insecta > Hymenoptera > Tenthredinidae > Macrophya > Macrophya annulata. The sequence goes on from OZ001261.1 coordinate 18,161,263, forward strand.
TGGAATTATCTCTTTTACAAGATTGATAATAACCATAACGGCCGTGGTAGCATCCACAAAGGGAATATTGTGAAAAAATAACTTTTTGTCGCCATTTTTTCAAGATGGCAGTGTGAGTGGCGGCTTGCAAAGGTCGAAAGCTCTGAGAATTACTCAGGGTTTGAAAATCCTTATTTCATCGAAAAATAAAAACTCCTTTAAATTTTGTAAGCGAACTGCATTTTGCTTTTTGCTCTAAGAATATATTCCGAAAAATCCTTCTCCTTCTCCAACTCGTAACTCTTCTACCCTGAAACTATAGCGAGATTATCTCTAAGAACAGATCAGGCATATATCTAATCCAATTAATTCTTAGCACGTTTCCGTCCCCTACTCCAATTCCGGAAGTGTAAAAAATGGGAATAGGATTCGCTGCAGGGATAGGTATAGGTACACCCTCAATCGTCCGGAGTTATCTCTCTGCTCGTTCCGCAGCTCAAAGTCTCGTTTCTCTTATTCTGTGAAATCGAGTAGCTTGATCGCGATTCCGCAAATCGTACCTTGGCGATTCCGTCTCTCTCTCTCTCCCTCTCTCTCTCTCTCTTTCTCTCTTTCTCTGGTACATACGTATGCAGTACACGGCGGCTCAACATGGAATTGATTTGCACCGTCTGACAATATATAGACTGCTTTTGACTAAACGATCAATTTCCTTCAAGTCTGCACGATACGCGAAACACGCGGTAAGGCCTCTGCATAAATCTCTAAGAAATAAAACAATAAAATAAACTTTACGTGGTACTAAAGTAAAAAATATGAGCCAAAAGGGCGAAAAAAAAAAAAAATATATATATATATACAATTTCGATTAAATTTTCGAATAATTGTCATTTGGGATGAAGGAACTTATGTATAAAAGAAATAAAAATTTATACGTCATTGCACGCAAGGTAAATACCATGTGTGTGTTGATAAGTGAGCCGTGTATCGGTCCTGAGGGTTTCTGGTAAGATGGGGGGGGGGGGGGGGGGGGGGGTTGGGTTAGGGGTTGGTTAGAAGAACCCTCTATATTTCTATAAGAATAAGTGGCCGTTACGTCAGCAGGCCAGCGCCGTAACTGTTTGACGAGAAACAGCCAATAACGATCGACGCTGGCGAGGTGGAGCTGTACTGGGCGCGGGGAACTGCCGGAGCCAAACGGAGCCAGGGCGAGGGTGGTCGCTGTCGACGCCCTGGTGCTGCTTGCCCGCCGCTTCCTGGTTTTCCTATATTGATTTTCTACCATCCCTCTACCGCGCGGGGGAGTCTGCCGCACGTAGAGAGATGGAGAGAGAGAGAGAGAGAGAGAGAGAGAGAGAGAGAGAGAGAGAGAGAGAGAGAGAGAGAGAGAGAGAAACCGAGAGGGCGAAGGAGGTGCCACGTCGAAAGAGGACAGATGCTCTGCAAGTTACATATTAAATACACGTTCATATGGGATCCAATTGCTCACCCACACATATATACGTGAATAGATGTGTGTTTAATGCGTGTTTTTAGGTTACACATATTGCACTAGGTAAACAAATAAAACAAGAGTTTTGTTTACGTAGGTCTATGGTCTGTAACCGATGTTGGGTAATTTCTCTACGGATCTTGGACACGGAGGAAACCGTATCCGAGTTGGATAAATGGAAATTTAGAAATGGCGGAAACGCGGACGATTTACGAGAGTATACTCGTAGATATATATATTTGTATACCAACTACCTATTGGTGATAAATTATTTTACACGATTATTATGTTACTGCCATGCTGCAGCTATGCTGCTGTCGTAAATTTACATCCGTTTATTAATTTGAAAATTGAGATATTAGATTTTATTGTTAAATAATTATTGCGAGGATTTACGATTCACGATTCGTACGGATCAAGGATCGTTAAATTTTTTATTATTATTATATTATATTTGCGATTTTAATATAATTTATCGATTTTCCTAGTTATTTGAAGAAAGAAAAAAAAAAACATATTTTTCAATATTTAAACGAATGATCACGATGTTATATAGGATTTGAATTATTCTTTTGAATATTCGTTATACAGCATCCGGGGTCGAAAAGTGTGGAAGAACGTGGTTCAACTTGTACTTATACCTACCTACGCGAAGCTTTTAACCACTTGACGATTTTAAAAATGCAGAAATTATTCCGTGTATACCTAGATATATAGGTATATACTTACGCATTCTTAAAACTTTGGTCGTTTTATTCTGCACCTTTTTTTTCTCACCGAGCTTTATCCGGTGTTTTTTATTTTCTAGCGTATAAAAAAGCTCCCCCCCTTTTTTTGTATTTTCTACATCTTTTTTCTTCCTTCAACCAATGCGGATATTTTTTTTCTTTATTATCATCTATAATCGTGGTTTATTTCTTTCCCAAATCCTTCTTATTTAACGAAAATAAATTGCTGTGGTCCAGCTGGTATACGCGAAGTGTTTGAACTAGGTATGTGTCGCTTCAGAGGCGGACTAAAGTAACAACGATCTATTGCAAAATCGAATCATCGAATTTATACGAATCGTTATTCCACGGTTCAATTTATTCCTTCCTTTGTCTGTTATTTTTCTCATTTCATTTATCGTATTATATACGTTGTAGGAAAATATCTGAGTTTGAATTTATGCAAACTATATCACGTCGATCGATTTTTCGCTTTATTATACTTAATTTTTATTTTCCAACTGCAACAGCTGGTCGATTTATAAAAAATCTCGTTCAACCACTATACGGGTTAGCTTTTAAACGTATATAACTTTTACTTTGAAAATCTTGCAACGCGAGACCGCACTGCGAGTGTTACCTTACCTATAATTGTAGGTCATACATGACTCTAGTTAACTCGATATGCCTCTTACGTACCGATTCTCAAATTACATGGATAAAAAATAACAAGTGGATTTATTTTACATATTTTTATTATTTTTTATTTTTTCTCTCTCTTTTTTTCTGTCCTATTGGCGTAGTTAACTTTCGATTTGCACTAGTTGAATTAGTGACAAAAATATACGATACTATATATGACATAGTTTATCACTGGATATAATATTGCAGGCAAGTCTTTTAGTTTTTCTTTACTCATTTTCTCTTTCTTTTTTTTTTTTTTGTTATCTCCTTTCGTTTCTTCCCTAAAAAATCAGGTATTATCTTGACTGCAAGAGATCGAATTCGATGAGCTCTTCTGATAAGGAGAAAAGCTACGTTCGTGGTTAAGGGTTTAAATATTAAATTTTAGGGAGTAATTTAGCCAGAGTTTCTCTGTTGTTCCCTACGAATTTTTCAGGGTTTCAAAGAAAAAAAAAAAAAAAAAATTCAGAATTAAGCATCGTCAGCTCTCACCCCCTTCTTTATCCTTTTCTTTTATCATCCCTATAAATCAATTGTGTCAAAAATTTTAAGTGTATAAAGCTTAAGTACGGAATAGTATTAAAATTAACAGTCAGTTATAATTTATCATCGAATATCGAGGCTGGTATATATATATAGTGCATTATGGTAAACTAAATCCGAACAATAAACTGACTCGTAAATAGAATTTTATTTCATGAAAACGTGTCTGTCAATCTGTTCATAAAACTTCTCATCGTTCGCCTGTGTACATATTAAATAGCAGACTCATAAAAAAAAAAGAAAAAAATTTAAAAAAATATCGAAAAAAAAAAAAAAATAATAAAAAGAAAGAAATAAAACACCCTCTTGTGATTTTATATCGAGGTTTTATCGAGGCCAGACTGCATGCTATATAATTATTGATTAACTCTCTTATACTAATATAAGATTGAATTGCGAGTAAAGGGAGCGTGTAGCGAGGGGTAAGTAAGTAAATCGCTTTTAAAATCTCAGAAACTTGGTGTACTAACACAAAATTTTAATAGTTTTTTTATCCATCGGTCTGCAGTATCAAAGTATAGAAAGAAAGAGAAAGGAATATAATTTAACTATAAAAATTTTGACAAGGTACATTTGACGATTTATCACAATAAAATAATTAATCTTCCGAATTGAGATAGAAATGAAAGTTTTTAAGGTACCTAACTTGTGGTGTAGGTATCTATATATGTATATTATTGTATCGTTGATGATTCTACATGTATCTATTCATAAACCTACGTGTTATTTCGATTAGCGGCAATACCGTCGTTGTGCTATTAGTTTTAAACCGATTATTGAACTACGTTGTTAACCTACGTTATTAAACGAGACGGTTTAATCTGCTTTCCAGGACCGAATGACAGCGAACGGTAATTCTCCGTTGGACAGTATGCGGACCCTAGAACATTACTTGAGTGACATCATGCGCGCTGGAGCAGCCGACACACCTGATCATCTGAAAGGTCAGTTCCCATATAATTTTCCAACCTTTTTGGGTTTTAAGGATTGATAAAATTTGCCGCGTTTTATTTCCCCAGGATTTTTTATCTCGATAAAACTATTTTTTTTTCTCCTGCGCCCTTAAACGACGTGTGGTTAATTTTTAATTTTTTTTTTTTGCCAACGTTTGAAAAAATTTAAAAAAAATTTAGACACATACGTACGTGCTTTTTTTCACGTTTTTTTTTTTTCACTCCGTGTTCAAGTTTCTTATACGGGTTGTCGAAGGATCGGTGAAAAGGGATGAATTTTCATCTAAGAAAGGGACGGGTTTTGTCCCATGTTAAAATCCAAACGGGACGAAATATCCTACCGAACAATAAATCACATGTCACCCGAAGAAATACTTGAAACCTTGATATATACCGGTGCGTATAACGACACACGTGCTGACAACGACCATGGGCTTTGTATAAAATCTATACATCGGCATACATATTTGGGAATAATTGAATTGATTCCAGTCATTTTTGGCAATTAGAAACGTAGAAATTTTGTCTCTTTTGATTGCTAATTAATTCATAGACAACCTCACATTGTCAGCTTTTGATTCTCGCTAGTAGAAAGCCCAGACAAAAAAAAAAGGACGAAAAAAAACAAAAACAAAAAAAAAAAATAAAATAAAACTAAAAATAAAATTACATAGCTTGTGGTAAAGTGACCGAGGTGGCAGAACACAAACGGCAAAGCTCCCTCACGCGCCCACTCAACTCGTGAACCCTCGCCCTCTCCCAGTTCTCTTTGGTTTCCTATAGGTACTATAGGAACCCTTTTCGCGCCCATCCTCTCGGGTCTGTGATCCTCTCTCTTCTCTTCTCTCCTTTTTTTTTACCCTTTATTTCGAGTTCTTTGTCGGCTGCGCGTGCAACCCTTGGCCGAGTGACGTCGTAGTCAAGGGCAGAATTCACCGATTCATAATTCACATAGGTATGTGTTTAGGACTTTCGAGGATTGCTTCGCCGACAAGAAAGTGCGTTCCGAAGTTTATAAGATCTTCTTTTGACGAGTTTTGGATCAGACAGCGTTTGCACAAGTTTTTTTTTCTTTGATATGTTGTTCTTCAAAGTAGAACACACCAGCTGTGCTCTTTCAGGAGATTTTTATACGCAATATATCGCCGTTTATTTCCAGACGTTTATGATCAGATCGGTATATACTTATATATCCGTGTTGAAGCGTTAGAATTGCGTTAAAATCGCGTTAAAGTCGCATTATTTATATAATACCTACGAGGGGTGATGGGCAGGTACCGCCGTGAGTTGGGGGTGAGGGGGTGCAGGGTCTTTGTCCGTCAGGAACACATTGTCCAAAGAAAATTGCTGAAACCGCAAGAAAGTCTGTATAGGAAAAGAATAGGAAACTCCTCAGACGCTCTCGGGGCTCTTGAGGGATTTTTTTTTCTTTTTTTTTCTATTTTTTTTTTTTTTTTATATCCATTCAGTTTAAGATCAAATTATTATTCGGCAATATTCTTTCAGGTTCTTCAACCGGCGCCGCTTTATTGTATACCGTAATTATTATACACACACCCCTATATCCAATTGTTATAAACGCCGGGTTAAAATTTACACTTATAAGTAGGTATATATATATATGTATATATATTCTTTTATCCCTCATGTAGAATAATAACGAAATAATCCGATTGATATATCCAAGTCTTGAATTTAAATTCGATAACATTAATCCGCGCCTATATGGGTTTCAATCTGAACATAATAATTATAATAATAATTTGTTGAAACAATTCCACTCTTATATGAATATTCCGAAATTTAAAATGGCAATAATCGTATTTGTCGACTAGAAAAAAATCGAGATAATTGAATTTAAATAATGACTTTTTTCATTTATTTATTTATTTTTTTTCATTACAAGCTCCTCTTATCTGGTCAATAATTCTATCTCAACCGCACATTCGTATGAATATGCAAAATCACGTACAACGTATATTATATTTGCAGGCTGAACATATTTCCTTTTTGCAATTAGTTATTTTATTTTTTTGTTTGTTTGTTAAAATTCTTTTATCCAAACTATAGATATATGCATTCTTTTTTTTTTAATTTTTAATGATTCTTTTCTTCTACTACTAATTCTTTTTTTTTTTTTTTCTTTTTTGGTTTCTATTCTTTCGCGATGAAATTTCATTCATATACCGACAATTTTTGACGTCTGTCTCGACTCCAGGGTGTATAATATATACGAATAGATTATTATACGTCCCTTGAAGAGCCATTAAGCGATAGGATTCTATAGAATCTGATTCTCGTATTCATGTAGCTATATACACACCGTCTCTATTCGAACTCATTCGTACGCGCAGAAATGTAATTACGAACCACATTGTCGCGAGAATGTTGTTATATACTGACGTATACGTGTGTTGTACATATCTATCTATATATATATATATATATATATATCTATATATATGTACTTACATACATATATATATATATATTATACATACATTGAATGGATGGGTTATCAACGTTACGTACAAAACGTAACATGATCGTTATAACACGGATAATTCTGTTATAACAATTGACAGGACGTTAAATCCTTATCTCTCATGCATTACGTATTATCATAACATATCATAACCGTTACGACATTATACGCTTCAGATATTATTCGCATAAATCGCTGGCTGCTTTCTCCAATAGTTATACACTTTTTTGAAAAAAAAAAAAAAAATTATAAAAAAAATAAAAACGATACAAGACTTAAATTATATGCATCCAATAAAAAATTGGATAAATTTATTAAAAATTCGTCAAATATTTATATACAAATTTTTCATCGACTCATATGACTTCGTTAAATCAAATTTAGAGGAATTTGGTTCGAGGAATACGATACCGATGTAACTGCGGACGATTGATTTCAAGTCAAATAGCCCCGGCTGACTTGTCAGAGCTTTTTCTACTTCGATGCATATTACCGCTGCAGCAGCGTCAAGCTTTAGGCACGAACTTCTACTTTTTACCATCTAGATACTTTTTATCTTGTACCTTCCTCTTATACCTGTAGGTATACTTTTACCACTACTATTGTCGACGTGGTATTTTGTGAGACTTTTGACCTACTCACGACGACAAGTGTCGCGCTGACACTTCTCAAGATGGCGGGTATTGCAACCACCCCGTCTCCACTTATCTAAGCAGGCCTCACAATGCCTACGAAGAGCTTTTTTGTTCTAGAATAAAGAAAGACCCAACATCATTCGATCGTACGCGATATAAACGCGGTACAAAGTATCTGTACCGATATCTTTATGACTATATTCATATTTATAAAGTACAGTATTAATTATTGAATTTTTAATTTCGATTTTTGAAACTAGTAACTATTCGCGGGGTATACCATGCTCATCGGGAAATATAATGCAGACTAAACTGTCATTATTTTTCATCACGAAAATAATAATTTTTCTAATTTTACCTGAAACCTTTCGAAATTCTTTTGAATTAAAGAGAGAGAAAGAGGAACAGAGAAATGGGGAAATATAGGGAAAAGGAAACGAAAAAGAAGTATTACTCCTCGACGATGTTCATGAGAATTGCACAGCATCTAGATTATAGAGACGGTTCGTCGACCGTGAAGTTTTGTACTGTAGGCGTTAGGGAGCTCTGCAGCGATGCGTCTGGTGCGACGTCGTTTTCATGTTTTTCTTATTGTTTTCATTTCAACTTGCCAAGTATTGTTTCCATATTCTTTGTCAGACGTTGGGTACAGCGTTGAGGCGTGTACCTACACCTGCAGTTGTTAAGAATTTTTTTTTTTTTTTTTCTATTCCAATTTTTTCTTCCTTTCTTATTTTTTTTGTTTTAATAGTTTTTTTTTTTATAAATCTTTTTATTATTTTTCTTTTCACTTTGCAACGACAGTGTAGTTACTACAATATAAATTCGTACCGTCATACGTCACGGTGTTCGTCTGTAGCAGATTTTCATCCCTTAATTAAATATAAAAAATTATCATTAATTAGTCTCACTAATTATTACACGAAAACACATACCTGATATAAATATTTTAAATAAAAATCCTTAATTCAAAATAAAAACGGTGAAAATTTTTTTGACAAAAAACATTTTTTTTTTTTTTACTCAGTTTGTTTGACGCTTACGCGATCGAAGTGGACGAAAATAACCGAGGGTTACCGACACGGTACGAATGAATTTCTGGACAATTTCTTAGGCGTAGGAAAATAACGCGACACAGTATAGAATAACTAGGACTTCATGAATAGGTACATACATACATATATATAAAATAACACAAAGATAAACAATAATATATACGTATATAAATTATATATGAACATGTATACCTACATACATACATATAAACTTTTTGTATATGTAGAAACGCGCCATCACTCGGCTAATTGGACCCCTGCGACGCACGCGATTAACCCCGCAGCGTTATACTCCACGAAGATATAATAAGTACCTAATTACGTACATATCTAGGCTTCCGAAATCGATCCGAGTTTTCGTACTTGAAATTAGAGTAGGTATTGATGCCTATGGTTCATTCAACTCAGTGCTATACTTCATAGGTATCGAAAAAAAATAAAAAAATTATACAGATGCAGGTCGTTATTAACAAAAAATTCTCCATCATAAATGGATATGAATTGCTTGACCATATAAATTTTTTAAAAACTTCTTATCACTAGTGATATCTAAAGTAGAAAAAAAAAACAAAAAACAGGAAACACACAAAAAAAAAACAATGATTAAAAATTAACGAAAAACACTCAAAGAATTTGATTAATTATTGATTTTATATCGATGAACTTTTTTTGGTATAAATTCAAACTTTTTAGATAATATTTATATGTGTATGTATATGTGTGCATTTACGTACTACATACTAAAGGCAGGGCTGCTTCCCTCTGGCGTAGTACTCCGGCACCCTCGTCGTTCCCCGGCGTCGATAGACTTCCGCAACCCCCGACCGTCGGCGCCTTGCGTCCTGCGCGCTTACCCGACCTTGTTCACGGTTTTTTGTTATTGTTATCATTTTTTTTCTTTTCTTCCTTACGACATATGTCTTTAGTTTACTATTATAGTAGATAAAAATTAATTGAATTAGGTACGTGACGGCTATTAAATTAACCGATATATGTATAGAGCAATCGATGAATTATATCTGACTGTACACAATCGACAATTTTTTTACCTTTGAGCCAACGTTGAAGCTTAAAGCTTTGGCGAATTTTTTCACTGCTTAAATATACGTATATGAAAACGGTTTATTAATTTGTCGGAGAAAGAGAGAGAGAGAGAGAGAAAGAGGGAGAGGGAAAAAGTAACGACATAAAGGGGCGTTAATACAGTGACTGGTATACGGGTGTTTGCCTTGTAGTAGTAGTACAGGCAACGGTACGGGCAGACAATCGACCCACAGCTAACAACGCGAACTGACTGACTCGTTCTCCTCAAAGCTGGACCCTCATTTTCGTTGATTAATCAAATGCAAGGGCTGTGTTGGGGTGTTTTTGTCCAGCCGAATATAAACCGAGCGTAAAATATCACCAGGACGATGATACGAAAATACAGTAAACGGCTTATGTGTTTTAGGTATAGGTATATATATATATATATACGGTTTTGAAAAATTATTACATTTGCTTTACTTCGTATCATTATAAAACTCTTTAGAGTTTGAAACTACACGGAATTTCCACTCTTCGTGATTTATGTATTTGATTATACAAAAAAATGAACATTTTGGAAATAGTATTTTTGTGCTATTTTTGTTGAAGTTCTTCCAAATATTGAGGGTTCTTTACGGTAAAAATTTCGAATTTTAACATCATCGACTATAAAGTTTTTAGGAAATAAGTATTTCCCCGAAAGTCTGCATAGTCGATTTAGATAACTTCAGATCGAAAAACACCAAAGATTCAAAATTCCGAAAGCTAAAGGATCCGAAAGACCAAAACTCTGAACTTGAAGTTCACGCATGGAGCTTCGTGTCCCCCATTAAGTTTTCGGATTCTTAAACTTTTCAAGTTTTTTTTTTACTTATCCTCAGTTTTTATCTGCCTGCATTCCAATCTTTACAAATTTTAAAATATCCTCAACTTCAACGTTTCTGAAAATTCGATATCGTCCCAAATGAATTCGTAATCAAAACTGCTCGGATCTTCAACCCTGTCCAATCATTTTTTGTTCTTTTGGGTAGATAAGTGTAAAAAAAAAAAAAAAAAAAAAACTTTCGAATTGAACCAAATAAGAAATACATCAAGTTTGGAAAAATTGTTGAAAAGAATTCCAAACACTGTTCCCTAAAAGATAAATCGAAGATCAGATCAACATTTCCCGTGTACAAATCGTTACGAATGTGAGTCTGACTACGTACCCTATGTATGGGGACACCCTGTATGTATTATTACGTATATAAGTATTACAGTTAACAGACAACAGCTGTGTATTGTAGACACGTGGAAGTGCGATGTTATAATATACCATAGAGCTACTTTCACGCTATGCATATACATGGATATATAGGTGCCCTATGTATATGCCTAAAATATAGATTGGCGTACGTCTACGGTGTAAGCATAAATAATAAAATGCGTGTACTAAAAGGGTAGATGGGTATCTCGCGCAACGAAATATACACGTCCCTAGGTACATACATACAACATATACATACATGAATATCTCCCATGTATAGTCATTGCCTCTTGTTTCACTCATGCGCACGTACCACGTGCAAAAACACCCGACTTCTCTTCTCTTTTCTTCTCTTCTCTTCTCTTCTCTCCTCTCATGTCCCCTAATTTTCAGGTTCGAGGTAGTAATTGGGCATGTTCTGTTTTTTGTATATAGGTACATACATACCTATGTATATAGCCACCGAAATTCCGTTTAAATATAATGAATAAATTTCCGGACTTGCAGCGACCGTGACGTATGTATGTATGTACATACATACATACATACCTCGCGATGAAGTCATAAATATAAAATATCTGGAGAAGGGATAGGCAATCAATTCGGTCCGACAATTTCGATCAGTTTTATTGACTCGGTGACCAGAAAATACGTCGTTTATAGTCGAACTTTACGTCAATCAGTCAGTCAGTCAGTCAGTCAGTCAGTCAGTCAGGAAAACGGTGTCGGAATAACGCAGAAGCGAATTAGACCTGATCATCCTTTTGCACCTGCAGCACTACTGTCTTCAAAAAACGATTATACTTGGGAGTATTAAAAACGGTGATCATCGACGCGCGGCGGTCATCACGCTTCACAGTACTGTGAATGTCAAAACCGTTCAGTTTTATAGGAATTATGATTGATGAACTGGCAATAAAATTTTAAACCGTTATAAGAGAAGCTGGAATTCACAAATTGTGGAATTCTGAAACTATTTTCTTTATCCAATCATTAGAAGATCTGTAATACGGTTGCAGTTGATCAAATAGCAGATGGTCTTAGTCCAACTTCGTCCTTTAAGAATAGTAAAAAGTTTTCAGAAGTAGTAAAACTATTGAAGTTTCTGTGTAAAGATCGAATAGGTGAGACTTTTTTTTTGGACTTTCTCGAACGGTGCAGAACTTGAATAAAGTTTTATATTCTAGAGTTATTAGATTTTTAGTTCACCCCGGGAGTCTGAATCACCTAAAACAAAATTCCGACAGTCAGATATAGCCGCATTGCGGTCCTTCATGGTGTATCTTATTTTATTTTATTTTATTCTATTCTATTTTTTGTTCAATTTTTTGGTCAATTTTTTGTTTCATCCATTTCTTTGGCAGAACTGACGATGAGAAAATACCCCCAGAGACATATTTGTCACGTTGTATTGTGTTTCCTGATAGATACATATGTATACATAGACACAAGTGTTCCAGCTTGGTCCCATGTAGTCTAAACATGATTAGAGTCTACCTACGTTAAACCAGAATCCAATTTCTGGTTCGGTGGACTCCAGGAGAAGGCTAATCATGAGTTATCAGGTTACAATTAAACCGAGTACAAATTGTCTCTCGGGATATTCGCTAGTTTGTAGAGTTGTAGACAAATTTCGTATCCGAGAAAGCGACGATAAGCCGTTAGTTTGTGACGCTATGGGGATTAAGGGGTACAGTCCAACGTCCTGGAGTCTAACGAAGAAGACGAGCAATTTTAGTTCTTTAATCCCCTTAATTTTGATCCTATTTCTTTTTTTTTGTCTTGTTTTTTTTTTTTTGCCTTGTCAACGTGTACACAGGCATACCTACCTACCAGGTATGAAAGGTAATTTGTTGCGGATTAGAGGTGATTATACTTCGACGGTATAAAAAACCGTGCCTACCGTTTTATGTTTACATGTCACTTGTCACACCGTCCAATTATTTGCTCAAACTCGCACGAAGTATATTTGACCTTTTTTGGATCTCTTTTTCATATATTTTTTTTTATTTTTGTTTTTTCATTTGTTAGTTTTTTTTTTTTTTTATTTTTGTTACAAGTTGTATAATTCTTCGAATTTTTCGATACCATTTTGACCTGTACCTTAAAATACGCAGCTTATACCTTGAGTATGCCAACGTTCAAATCCAAGCAAATATATACATACCTACCCACCTCGTTGTGAAATTTTTCAACTTTTTCGTTATACCATTGGCGAATTGGTGTGTCGAACTAATTTGAACCGATCAGAGTTACGTAGCCTAAAGGTTTGTACAGTGCATGTATGCTGAGGTATAACAAGCCCGAGTTTCTCCAGTTTGAGTTTCTCTTAACACGTTCAATTGTCCTGCATATATATGTATAACTGCTACGTCTGCGTTGGCGGATCCAAATAAATGAATAAATATGTATATGTATTTTATTATTTTTTATTTTCAAAAGAACCGGTAAAACCTCTGACCCAAAATTGGCAAAAAAAAGATCTTCTTATAAGTTGCGAAAGAATACCGTTTCTATTCCTTTCTTTTTTTTTTTTTTCTTTATTCTTTTTCTTATTCTTTATTTTACTTGTTATACATGTCATGCTCTGGTTTTAGGCCCGCGACATCATCCCCGTATACACTAAAAACTTGCATCATTAGCGTCAGCTCGTCACGGGAGCGTGGAGCAGTCAGCTGCCAATTCGAATCCCTACGCGCATCAATCACTCAGCCATCAATGACTTATCTGAAATTAATCCTTCCCCTTTCGCAAGGGATATTTATCCCCCGGTATTCCGGAAAGTCTTCGATGAGTTTTAGCCGGTAAACTTAATTATATGTATTTGTAAGAACGTCGTTTTGAATTCAACGTTATAGCATAACATACATATATATATGCATATACGTGTACATACTTGTTTAATATCCGCAAGTTAAACACGATCGCTATATACCTGCCCCATATTTATTATATTACTTATTCATTTATTCCATTTCCGATACTCTCGTAGACTGTATAGGAGAGAAATATAGGAGAGTTATTACCACAAACACACAAAGATATTGTCCCAGTTTTTAGATATATTCATAAAACACGCGATTTTAAAAACAGTGTCAAAAGTAAGACAGAAAATGTCACGAATAATTGTCAATAAATCGATAGGAGCTATATTCGATGTAATAAAAATATTATATAATTGAAATAAAAAAATTCTTAGGGGTAATTATTTATTGATAGAACTACGGTCCATAGCTCAACGATATTTATTTGAACTATCTGGGGAAATTATGAATTAACTTTTGTTAGGTTCTTACGGTCTTTGTTGCTGCAGGATAGTAGGTACCTTAGAGTGTGTGTGTGTACCATTAGCGAGGTTTATTTGACCTGGAAGCTGCTCATGGACGAGACAAAGCTCAGTAAATATCCAGGAGCTGGTGTTCTCCATTTGTTTCAAAGAGTAGAGTGGCTAAGGGGCCCTATACTGGACGAGACACTACTGTGGTACCGCTGCAGTTTACTATTTACAATTTTTAACATACACTAACAAAACTAGTAGGTATGTGCATAGTAGCTACTCCCTATTTTCGTAATACGTACGTTTCATGCTCACCCCCTCAGGCATTGCGGCTATATCCACCCTCGGTGTTCAAAAGACTCGAAATTCCTTTTTTGTTAGTTGTTTTTTTTTTTTTGCTTTTTCCTTTTTTTTTCAGCGTATTTTTGATTCGTTCGTTTTAAATCTCTAAAAAATGTTCCACCATTTATTTATTCATCATTCTTGAGAGCGAAGCTTCCGATTAATAATTACACAGGTTTTAAAAGAGTCTGTAATTAAGGGTACGAGAAGAGATACTATGTCAGAAGAGAAATGAAAAAAAAATAAAAAATAAAAAGAGAAAAAAATTTCGCCTTTTTCACTCTTAAGTTACATCATACATTTTTCAACGTGTACGTAGTACATACGATGTAGGTAGGTAGAGATACGTAGGTAGCCCACAGGTACTCTAGACACTGTTTCTACGAGGGGAAACATCCTGTAGGTTGAAGGATAACTAACCCACAATCCCCGGGGCTATTCGCGTACCTACAGATTTGCTTTGAATCAGAGATTGTGTACCGAGTATTCGATGCAATCACAAAATCTGCCTCAAGTCAGGCTGATAAAAGTATTCAAGATATTATATTCTCTCACATATTGTCAGACAATATATCTAGGTATGATGTATGTAGGTACTCATGTAGGTATATGTATGTAGCAAATATTTTTTCTCCCTCTTCCATTTACTTCTACATATCATGGGAATACATCGAAATTATTTGAAACGTAATATGAAACGGAATAAGTTGAAAATTGGCAAAGAGATTTTTTGTTCTTTATTGTTTACCTAAATGTTTGATTCAATTCACTAATACAGGGAGTTCCATACGTATACTTATATAGTTG
The DNA here is from genome assembly GCA_963924015.1 of Macrophya annulata. Lineage (NCBI taxonomy): Eukaryota > Metazoa > Arthropoda > Insecta > Hymenoptera > Tenthredinidae > Macrophya > Macrophya annulata. Next base: position 18,176,494 of record OZ001261.1, read on the forward strand.
TTTCTTTCGGTATAATAATTTTTCTTCCCTATATAAGTACGTAGGTATGTAGGTACATATCTATACCCACATACCTAGACCACGGAGAAATATTAAACCGAGGATATAAGTCTTGCTTAACCCGCACGTCCGCACTTGGTCAGGTTTATGGGAATCCGCCAAGAAACTGAAACCCTTAGGGGAATTTTTGCCCATTCTTTTCGTTTCCACTATAATACCCCTAGTAGCTCTGTATAGTCCGAGCATAGGTATTCTCTTCACTATTTTCCCTAACTCCGATGTTATATTGTATATATATACATATATAGCCATAACGATAATCATTCCTGATAACTAGTAACGGTTTAAATAGTAAGACAGTTATTGTTGGTGTCGAAAAAAATAAATTGAAAAATAAAAAATAAATACTGTATATAAAAAATTTTGAACGTATTCATTTCTTTCCTCCATTTTAAACCTCCGACAAGGTAATATACAATTAGGAACGTGTTTTTTTTTTTTTCTTGGAATTATAAACTCTGGATGAATTATGTAAAAGTAGGTATCATTCCGTGGAAGTTAGTATTATGCCAACCTACTACGCAGTTGTTTCAAAGTGTAAAACAATAAGTTAAAATATATGTATTACATATATGTATATCAAATTTTTGGACAACAAGTAGAATAAATCTGTTCTAAATTTACAACGAAATTTATTATACTAGTTTCTCATTTATCTGTAATGTATATAGATACAAATAAAATATATATTATACGAGACGTAGAAGATGAATCACACAAATGACGCTTGATGATCTGTAATGATATTTAGAAGATATAGGAAGGAATAATTTTGGTAATGAATGGGTCTCGGGATGGCCTCGAGCCAGTTGCTCGTACGTATGTAGGTATCTAACTATATACATTGATATATAGGTATTATTGATGTTAGACATTGCCTCCAGGTATATTACGACCTTGAGAATTCTTGGCTTTGAAGAAGTCGTTGATTTTATACACATATGTGCCTATACCTATATGTATATCGGTAATATACCTACGCCTATATGTATTTACGTGTATGCATAACACACCCACGTGGTTATTCATGCTCAATCCTACGGTTTGTCTAATAGTTTTTGATCGTTGTTAACCTTGCCGTAAGATATCTTTTTTTTCTGATCATTGACATATATATGTTATAATAAATTATATACACACTGATTCATTAGTCTGGACCGTAAATTATCAAATTTTTATCAACCTTTTTACTATGTATAGTAAATCATTTGACCATTTGCAAATTTTTTAATTTTTTTTCTAAAATCTGAAAAAAATTTCAAAAATCCGGTGCGACATATGAAAATGTTCCAGGAACCATTCATAGTAAAATATCTTCCGTTTCTAATTTTTTTTTAACGTTTTTTTTTTTATTTGGAAATAGATTTAAAACAGTAAGAAAGAAAAATCTCCCCACTCCGGCTCCATATAAGCTTAAAAATTTTGATATCTAACAAAAGATTTTTCAGAATTTTCTTCACATTTTTAAAATATAGTCGTTTTCGAAAATTATAAAAAATTCAAATCGATTTGAAAAAAAATCTAAATAAAAAGAAAACTGATTTCCCTTCACAGTGATAAAAATCATATACAAAATCGCGGGCACAATCCGAGGGGTCAAGGGTCAGACCCAGGTCGAAATAACACGGAATGGTTTCTCGTATATACATTACTATTTTGCATTTTAACGGATTGTGCAACGCGAAAATTTCTTTTAAATATATGTATATGCTACGTATACTATATAAGGTATAATAATGAGTAGGTAATAATACGAAACGCGGATAAACAATAATTGAAAATAATTGCACAAGTGTAGGTATACGATATACGTATACGATAACTATATATGCAAATATTTCTGTTATTCCATATCATTTTTATATTTTTGTATCATAGATTAATTATTATTATTATTATTGTTTATTCATTGCTCATCTTTTTCGCATCTCTGTTGTATCTATGGAGTGATTTTCCATCCCGAAATTAACTCAGGCTTTATAAAATTCATCACGTCAACCTTCGTAGCTGTTATACATACCTATATATGCGTAGGTTTAAATGTACGTACGTACATACATACATACATACCTACACGAATATCCGTTAAGTAATAAATGATATTTGAATTGACTAAGGGAATTGAGAAGGTAGCTTTAACGAACGGTAATATGGAGGCATGGGAGCTGGGGATCAGTTCTCTACCTAATGTAAAAGTGAAAAAAAAATGAATAGATAACAAGAAATAAGAAAAAAAAAAATGTAATAATAAAATAGAAAAACAAAAATGAATCAGAAAAAGATGAAGATAAAGAGACCCTGCAATATGGGGTTGTACATCAACGCTTTAATGCAGACGATTAAAAAATACGAGGAAAATTTTTATAATTCCCTCAGGCAATGTGAAGCTTGTCGAATTTTTTTTTTTTTTTGTTTTTTTTTTTGCTTCTGCTCCGTCAGTTATAACTTTTCTCTTATATAAATTTACCGATGGTTAATGGTAGATTCGTATTATTTTATCTTTCTCTCTCTCTCTCTCTCTCTTCCCTCTTCTATTTTTCTCGTGTTGTAGGAATATATAATATTATATTGTAAAAATATGTTGTTTATAATAAAAAATGTTTTCCGACTGTAATAAGCGTATACATATATGCGGATCGCATTCACGAGGATCGACAGAATTTTTTTTATTCAAAATTTATCTTTGTATATGTGTTTATAACAACGAAACGATCAAACGGTTAGCTCAAAACTCTGCCTCAAAGGGAGAATAGAATAGAAGAGGAGAGAAGAGAAGAGAAGAGAAGAGAAGAGAAGAGAAGAGAAGAGAAGAGAAGAGAAGAGCAGAGAAGAGAAGAGAAGCGAAGAGAAGAGAAGAGAAGAGAAGAGACGGGAAGAGAAAAGTAGAGAAGAGAAGAAAAGACAAAAAGAAATAAAGCGATATGGGAGTTAGGGAATTTCTGTATGCAAATCACCAAGCGCAACCCCTATACTTGCTACGGTTTACTTTTTAGCGAGGATAAAAAGAGAAAGGAGAAAAAGAAGCAAAAAAAAAAAAAACAAAAAAACAAAAAATAAAAAACGAAAAACGATATTCCCTACACATTGGAGTTTTGCTGAGTTTTTTCTTTTTTTTTCTCTACTCCACCCTCCGCAGCTCTCTTACTCTCATTTATTTTTCTCTTTTCACATTATTTCGTCCTTCTTGTTGTCAACTGCGTCAGCCTACTACACGCTCGATACGTTCATCTTGGGTCACGCTGGGTCACGTATTTCCTTCCTTCCTTCCTTCCTTCCTTCCTTCCTTCCTTCCTTTCCTCTTTACTAGGTATATCCAAAGTTACGCGATTGGGTATTTCTCGTCCTGTCGTCAAGATACATCTCTCTGATAAGATAGCCCTGGGGGGTTGGGTTCAGGACTTTGCTATTTAGAACTTACGATTTTTAGGCCCTTTTTTTCTCCATACAATCGTCTAAAGATTTTTAATTCCGTATATTATTCACTTATCTCAGAATTCGGTCGTTTACCTAAATCGATCTTACACGAAGTTTGTTCCTCCTTGAACGAACCACGTATAAGAATTTTTCTGTATTTTCAAAACAGCCAGTGAAATATATATTGGAAAAAAAAAAATCTGTTTCACCATATTCTACACACCTCGTATTCAGTATACGTCTATATACCTATAGATGGTGGAAAAATATTCCACGGGCGATTCTCAAGGGCGATAGAGAAAAGGAAAAGCGTAAAAATAGATAGCAGAAGGTTATCTTGGATCGCCATTCGTCGTTTTCTTATATCAGATTCTAGAGATACAATGTTAGATCGCCGTTGATGCACACATATATGCGTCTACAGTATATCTCTGGGTTTGCGTTGCAGCACTACACGGCGTTTCTATATCCCATGAAAATTGGATACCACGTATCAGAAATATATTGCAGATTTATCCTATGAAAAGTTCCTTCTTCGGACCTATAGCTCTACACCTCACTGCTACTGTTGTGCACCACCAGAGAGAAACTTGCCAATTTCACATTTACCCAATATACAGAACATATTGTCAGAGGATCAAAAATGACAAATACCATAACATATTTACAATTTTATGCATCCCACAAAACTCAATTCTGATATTACATCGAATCTACGATCAAGGGGAATGGTATCGAATATTATACCTATAAATATTATATTTCCAAATAATTTTAACCCCATTAATAATTATGAATTACATAATCGATAACTACATTCATAATCACCTCAAAAAAATCTTGGATAGAGAATTGTAGAGAACTGTGTGAGACCTTTTTTTTTGTTTGTTTTAAACTCGTATGATATTTTATCTTTGGCTATTTAAATTTCACCTCGGTTTGAACCATTCGGAATATATAATTGCCTATCATTAGAATAGCAAAGTATTGGCAATCGAAGATGTTCGGATCGATTTAATCAGTCTGATTTAATCGACAGGTTCATATATACATATAATACAAACGTATAGTTAACTGTATCGATTATATTCTACAGCTATACGTAACTTTCTCCAATCTCACATATATGTATGTATTCCTTTAAAAATGTATATCATATACATGTATATGTATGTGTATGTGATTGCGCAAAATCTGAATAAGACGTGATACGTAATATATGGCACGACGCTACAATATAACCCAACTGGCCGCCTACGCTCTCCATGCACCGCGAGTGAAAGAGCCAAGAATTTAGCTAAAAGTCAAGTTGAAGCGACTGCAATTTACACTTACATACCTATATGTACACATATACATATATTCGTTCCTCTTATTTCGCCTCTGTTATTTTAGTTCTTCTTTACATATTTTTTTTCCTTTTTGGTTATTTTGACTATCTTCATTTTTCGAAAGTACGACAAACCTGCTGATCTGTACAGGATATTCAGGTTCTTATGCGTTATACATATAGGTATGTATGTATATATGTATGTATATATATGTAGATATGTGCATATACATATACTCGTTGTTGTATAAAGAATAAATTTCAGCCTGTTAGGAAGATTTCGTGCTGCAGTTAATTGAGGTATCTACTAAAAAATATATATATACTTATATGTATGTATTACATATCTGTATATCTTTTTGATATAAGCGTATGCTAGATGTGAGAAGATATGTATTCCTAGATTGAGGGAATAATATAAGGAAGATGATAATAACGTCGGTTGTGAATACCTACTGCCAGCGTTACGTTGCGTTTGCGTTTGCGTTTGCATTGGTAGTGAGACACTCGAATAACAGAACTCTGTGGTTTTAGTGGCTACCGCTAAAGTCAATACTGTTGTAGAGAGAGGTATTATTTTGCAAGGAACAATGACGACTCGTTGCCAACTCAGGCCGAGTTGTTCGCCTGCTGCAACAAGTCTTACCGAGGTGAACAGAAAAAGCAAAAAAAAAATTAAATAAATAAAAATAAAATAAAATGGAAGTAAAATGGTAAAAAGCAAAAAGCAAAAATATAATAATAAATAAACAAATTTTTTTTTTTTGTTTTTCTTCTTTTTTTTACATCGTTGAATATTACGTTTCAACTCGGCGACTAAATTACAGGCAAAACTCGTGATTCGAGTCTCCGTAGAACTCCGCGCCTCTAGAAGTAATTAGATACCTATATACATTATATCTATACAGGACAAAATATAGCAGCCCTATAAAACGTCTATGAAATAAATAGAAAGAAAGAAAGAGAGAGAGAGAGATGAGAAAAATTTTCGAATAATTAGATACGTGAATAAAATTTTAGTTGATTATAATTACAAGGAAAAATTAACCTCGTGTCATCGGTCTACGTCATTTAACCGATAACGGAATTACGACAGTCACTCTATGTACGCCTACCTACACCTAGCAGAGATTGCAAGGCTTGAAGCTGCTGTGTGACATCTGGCAAGCGGCTGAGTACTTAGCAAAAGTTTTATACTCGCGTTATGTCCAGCTGTTAAATCGTCAAAAAATGCATAAGATCGTCGACCACGTGTCGTCCAATCGGGTTAAATAAATTACCATAAAAATTATGGATATTATACTTTCTGCAGTTTTTTTTTTTTCATTATTTATTAATTTTTTTTTCTTCCCTTATTTTCTGTATCTAAGATCTAGGTACTTTATTATTATACATTAACGTCAGAGTTTTGTCATATTATAGAAATCAGTCGATGTGATAACGCGAAATTTTATACGAGGAAATATAATGCGTCATATTTTGATTATAGCGATAACAATTATTACGTTATAGATTGCGAATATTTTCCGAGAATGAATTGAGGGAATTCCTATTCATTCAGATTCAGCTGATTACTAGTAAAAAAGAAAGGAAGGAATAAACTAGATGAATTGTATCTGTGTATGTACATACCTGAAGGTACAAATGCGAATAAAAAGAGATACCTAGGGAGACAGAAAGAGAGGAAAAGAGGAAACGAGGAGAAAGGAAAGAGAAAAAGTATGGAGATGATACACGATCCGGGATACCTAGATCCCAATACTGGTAGTCCCCTGAAGGCTAGTCTCGGAATTCCCTAGCGGGCAAACGTCGCGATTGAAATGACAACCGCAACGATAACCAACAACCAGTAAAAGAATGTCTGAGGTTCTTCCTCGGTGGAGGTGAAGGTACGAGAAGCTGCAGTATCTAGCGGAAAGGATTTCGTAGGTAATTTTCTTTCGAGTCAATTTCGGCTTTACGTTCGTCTGGTATAAATCGAATTCACTCTCGGTGCCGGTGTCGCAATGTAAAAACTGTAGCCGGATATCCTGGTGAAATAAGGAGATAGGAAAATCAGGGAATTGGGAAATCGCAAATTTATAAGCAACACCTAGACCCATCAGTTTCTAGAGAATTTATGAACACACCCATTATGCAGTTACTTTAAGAGCTCAAACTATACATACAACTATGTAATGTAGTGTAATGTGTCTGGACTATGTAGGAATAGGCTATCTCCGTATCTATGTAGTTATGATCTCATCCCTCGTCAAGGACGCGTCTCTCGTCGCAAATATATACATATAAAGTATATCTTATACCACCGTGTATGAAGCGCGAACTGTAAGGTGTAGTCTACAACGAACCGGCTTAACCTCGACACTTTGATTTACATACGCGTAATAAATCTCGTCTATACGTACATTATGAACCTGCATCATGGAGGTATGAAGTAGAAGAAGAAGAAGAAGAAGAACAAGAAGAAGAAAAAGAGGCTAGACGGCGAGTAGGTAATTATGGAAATTCGAATGAATGTTCAAACTTTGTGTAGTATGTGTATAAAAGATATTAAACAGCTGTGTCAATTTCAATAATTTGTCTGCAGCGAGATATATCGAAAATTTTTTAAATTAAAGGAAAATCTTTCGTCGATATATACCTACTGACAATTCTTTTTATCAGATAGCTTCCTCGGTCACGTAATTCTAGTTTTTCTTATTACTTTCAACTAGTACAGGTGCTGTTCGACCATGGAAGAAAATACCTTTCTGGATTTTAATTGCATTTATACTCCCAAAGCCCCAAGGTGCAGGGCTTTCCATTAATCTTTTTCTTCTTCTTCTTCGTCTGATTGCCCAACTTCTTCTTTCGTATTTTCGTCTCTCGCTATTTAAGTCGAACTAGACTTTCTTCATTCTATACATTTTTTACAATATCTCTTCACAGCTACGTATCCACATACTTGCGATTACTCAACCTGCAATGACCACTTTCATTCATTCATTCTTTCTTTTCTCTATTTTGAAAACGTTTGATTTGATTTTTATTACTCCCTCGATTGTACGCAACTCCCATTATATTATCCATTCTAAAATTACCTCGACTTCGATCACTCAGAAATTCAACTTAAACACGAAACCGTGAAGCATTTTGATCTCGGTAGAAAAGGGTCAGACACGGGATGAGCAACGGGTAAGTTTCAGCGTCGATGAGACAGACAGGGCCTGCCTATCAGGGTCATCGAGATATTTGCGAGGGATGGTAAATCGGGTTGAAACGGTGTTACGAATGATCGTAAATCACCATTTTCCATCTCTATTTTTCTATTTTTTTATCTTTTCTTTTGTTTCTTCACCCTCAGCAATTTTTACCCGCACCCCTAGCCGTTAGCTCTCTTCGTTCTTTTCGGATTTACTCTTCATTCGCGATTTGCGGATCCATCAGCAACGTCATTTCCGTGAATCTACTGCCATACCCTAGACGGGACAAGACATGCGAGGAGATTTTTCCCCAGGGTACGTATTGAGGAACAGTGACCCCGGCTATTATCGGTGAATGTAGATATATATCTATGTTTAGTATACAGACCGGATTGTATTTTTTAGGATCGTAACCTAATTCCGTGCAAAATCGGGGTGGGATCATCCAACAACGCGAATTCGTTTGCTGAAAAATAAAAATTGATTCGCGAATTTTTTTTATTGTTTTTCACTTTGTTTCTTTTATTATTAATATTTTCGCGATATTTTTATATATGCGACGAAGTTTTCCCGCGGTGTAATTGCCATCCCAATCGTTGTAACGTTTTCTCGTTGACGATGATCATGTTCGATGGAACGTGAATTTCGATTGACTTGGCAGGTGGGGTTGTTCGTTAGAGTGAGACATCGGTGGTATGGGAGGGAAGGGGGGTATTCGAGTCGTTTGAAAACTTGTAGAAAACGCTAGTCATGCGTTTCCAATTACGAATAATATCGCTTCGGTTCTAGGATTTAACCGAGGCGCGTCGCTGCGGCATGGAAGCCACTTTGCTTTCCAATTTATTGCTCTAGGTACACAAACACGCACACATATACATGGGTATAGGTATACAAGTGTCATTTCTCTATTCTTTTGTTTCGAATCATTGAGCCGAGTCGATTCAGTCGATAACTATTATATACCCGGCGATCAGCTGGGCGGTTGGACATTGCAAATTACTACAAGTTTCAATTCTCGTTTATAAATATAAAATCAAATTTTCAATTATTTTTGATAAAATTGAATTGAAAAATGGATTGAAAAAAATTTATTACTATTGGCATTCGCACATCCTTTTTTTTTTTTTTTTTTCTCAGAACGGTACCTACCTCCAATTTCTTATTTAAAACCCATTTTAGCAACGCTTTTATCTTATCGGAGAAGGAATTTTTTTTTTTGTTTTTTCTTCTCACTGACAATTTATTAGCCAAATATTATCGGAGTAGAATTGAGTCAAGAGAATTGTTCACCACATAATGGTATATATATGATTTCTTATTTATTATACTAGAATGAAAATTGTGAAAACTCTGTAATGGAAAATTTCAATAATTAATACGGAACTGATCAAAAAATCTAAATTACAGTTCACCAAGAATTCGTCATTCATAATCTTCTGATAATTACGAAGCAAGCTGAAATGAGAATTTTCGTATATGATATGAGAAGTTCTGAAAGATTTTATTTCTTTTAAATCGTATTATAAAATTGCACGACTTATATTTACCTGCATTCTGTATTTAAAGGTATAGGGTATGTAGATATGTACTTCGGTAGTTGTTGACGTCGGTCACGTTGTGATAGAAGCCAAACGGTACGCGATGCGGCTCGTTTCTTTGCGCTAGAAAACGGTACTTCACCGTGACCGTAGATACAGATACCTACCTTATATACCTATACAAGTTTATACTTACATTACAATACGTCTATGTACATATAGATACGTAACGTAACGTAGTACATACACAAATTAGCCGGAAGTGGGAGCGCTCAATGCTGCAATGCTCTTGTCTTTTTGAACTCTGTACGAACGATAAATATATATAAACTGTCTTGAAAAAAAAAAAAAAAAATGGAAATAAAAATAAAAATAATATAACTAAAAGGGCTAAGGGGTTCATAAACTTTTTATTTCTATCTATCCAATCAATATTAAACGGCTACTTTAATAGTACTGACCTTAATTCGTATATGGTTAAATAATTTATATTATTATATATGCGTACAGTCAATCGAACTCGTATATTACGTTCAAAAATAAATCGAGATATACATATACGTATGTAGAGGTATATATATCAGGATTTGCATGATTAATTTATTCATATTCTTAATTAATAAAAAGAAAGAATTTTTTTTATTTTTTTTTGGTTTGATCCTTCTGTATTCGGTGTATATAGCGTGTGAAAAAATAGTATAAAAAAATGATAAGGGGGGCGGGGGGGTTATATACACATATCATACACGATGCGGCAGGGATGCCTCAGGAATACGTTGCGTACGTCGGGCTGCGTCGTCTGTTTACAATACGCGTTATCTTATGTAACGGGTGTGCGTCACGCAACTCACACTACTACAACACCTTGTACCATAACGACCCGTATAGTATACCGGCATGTACAGTGTCGCAACACGCACTAATAACCGTGTAGCTCAACCTTGGGCACCGATTAGGCCGAGTTTAGACGCGATACATATTATTTTGTTTTTTTTTTAACCCTTTTTTTGTTTGATTTTTTTTTTAATTGGATAAACTATATTTCGGGGCATAGAATTGCATTGATGATAATAAATTGGCTTTCGTTTTTTAGCCGAGATAGAGACAGAGAGAGAGAGAGAGAGAGAGATAGAGAGCGAGAGAGAGAGAGAGAAAGAAAAGAGGGAGAGAGAAAAAAACAAAAAAGATATTAGTGAAGCGGAATTTACAGCTATCTGTTTTATTTTTCATACGATAATTTTCTTTCAAAAATTCAATATCTATTTTGAAACGAGTTTTCTGTCTGAAAATAATCTCGGATCTCCATCGTCAGACTCGTTAACGGCGCGTCCTTCTTATAGCTGCAGCTATAGAATCAATTTGAAATAAATTCTATTTTTGATATTTGAATAGTCAGGTATGTAAGTACCTATACCCCAGGCGGTTAGATATATCTACCTATATAACTGTATAACTTATTGATATTATTATAGGTATAATGTAATTAGAAATTTTGATATATATATGTGTATACATATAAGAATCGAAATTTTCCGCCTATAGTCGTATATTATACCTACGATTTAAGGTACGAATTGTTTCTCAACTCTATATAAAGTAGGTATTTAAAACATGGATCCAAAGCTTCGATAAATTTATATTACAAACTACGCAAATTCTAATTTACGCATCGGTTATGCGTATATAAGTATATTGTATAAGAGTATGTATATACAAGAAGACAGATGTATAAAGTATATATATATATATATATATATATATGCACACCTAGATACAATAATGTAAATGTGTCTATGAACCAGACAGCCTTGACTGTGTTATCGGGTGTCTTAAAGACACTGCGAAGTAGGTATAGGTAGTTAGGTACTAGATATAAGGTAGTACCTGACAATAGTGCCAAGACTATCGTCTTTGGTCCAAGGCAGCCTCTTATAGTCGACCTCGTCAATTTTTAATCTTAATAACTGCAGAATAGAAGATGATCGCGAAGATGCCCAAGGTATACTGGTTGATCGGTGATTTATAACCGTATATGCATCTTCTCATAGGATATATGTATATCTATTAATAGATCTTCCTTCTCGAATAAATTGCATAATGAATGCATCATTATAACGTAATCGTATATAGTGGGTATATAATTATTGTTTTCATATCTCATATGGGACTAGGTCAAATTTTCAATTTTATATAATAATTAAGAATAATATAATTAATAACAAGTAGGTATACATGTTTAGAGTAAAAATTTTAAGATCAGATGTAGTGACATTAGCGTCGTTACGTTGACCCCACACGTGCGCAGTTTGAGTCATCGCGTTTCAATGGATGAGTGCATAGTGCGTGTGAAGTGCGTGCCGAGTTCGTGCAGCGTGTTATTTTATGTATATACGTATACACAGATACATATATACTTACACGGTATACAATATACAAGTACTAAAATCCCCCGTTTTAACATCGTCGTGTATACGAGTGTGTACCACCATACTCCGATGCCTATATGTAGCTATACTCCCTTCGACTGCATAGCTCTTTTTTCTCTCTTTCTAGCTGTCTCTATCATCTCTCTTTCTCTCTCTTTCTTCACTAACACCGCGATACGCTTTACGCACATGCGTAACAGAATCCTTTTACCTTTTTTATCTGGTCCCCCACAGGGGTAGGGACGAACCTTAGCCACGGGTCGCCCTTAGCTTTATGGACTACGTCTTCATAAATTAACTTAAATTTATATAAATTTTAAGAAAAATTGTACAAGAAGTGAAAAAAAACTGGATACTCGTTACATCACTTTATTTTTCTCATTTTTTTTATTTTTTATTTTTTACCAGTTGGCTTTTTGAGACAACAACGTGTGCGCATATTGTCACTAAAATATAAACCCGAGGTTCTTTTAGGCTCGTTTGAGTTTCTTTTGGTCTGAAAAACGAATAACTAAAAACTTATGTATAGGTATACCCATGTATGTACATACATACATACATACATACATACCTGTGTATACCTACACGATTTTTATTATTCAGATGCACTGGACATGCGGTTTGTACGAGCCTGTTTCTACTAGGACAATAAGACCGAGGCGCAGTAGCTTTTAGCTTTTATATCAACGTATAACGTGCTTTTATCCACCCCTGGGGATTCCCCGACTAAAGTACGACGCTGCTATACAATAGTACTGCTTCCTTTGCAGAGAGACCCATTTTACGAAATATTCTGGAAAGCGATAAGAGAAGAAAAAAAAATAAAGAAGAAAGAAACTGCCACAGCAGCAGCAGCTGTTTCAAAAAGGAATATGTTACTGATTGTAATGGATATATAAGAATAAGAATCAAAGCATCGAATCCCATATTTTATTCATTCAAATTCAAAGAATCTTTAAATTTATTGTACATCCTATATACATATATGCTATGTCTCGTATGTTACATAGATATATACATAATATAAAATACTCGATGCTCACGAGTCACGCTGACCACGCGGTTTTGCTTTTATATACAGACTATAATATAATAATTTGCAAGATTTTGCACCGTAGCGCGGTGACTCTCCGGCGAATCTGATCTATACGGAACGTTACTACTTATTCCTTACGCTGTACCGCGGTATTGTATCCGTCAAGTATCTACAAACATATTCTGATACCTCATAATTAGTTGCGTCAAATAAGATTTGGTGAAAAGGTAATTGATCGTATAGTAGTCATATTCAGTTTTACTATATCATGTATACAAATCTCTACTATTCTTTCTCTATTTTCTATGTACAATTTTCTATATTTTATCCTCCCTCGCTTTGCTTTGATTCCCTCGGGTTAGAGCTGTGCAGCGATATATACCGTACCGTACCGTACCGTACCGAATCGTATCGTATTGTACCGCACCGTTCCATACCATGATATAGTAAAAACTACGTGTATTGCATATAAGTGTGAAAATACGTAAGGTAGATGGATGTAGAGACACGTATAATATGTATGTGTATATATATATATCGATACAAGTATACAGTTTCCATATAGACTATCATCATCTACATGGCACGTATGTATATGTATATGTACGTTACGTTGAGGATCATCATCGTGGCAGTATCCTCCTACACATATTAAGGCGGTTTTTCATATCACGTCGCGTAGCACGGCAGACCTTAAGGTCGAAGTTAACCGAATCTTACCGAGAAAAGTCGAGAGTAGTCGATCTAATACGAACATTGCCGAAATACCGTATACGTAGCTTTCCTATGCGCTGGTACGTATTTCCCCGGGCCTCCGTCCTCCCGTTGTATATCCCCACATCGCCCTCCACCCGCGACGATTCCCGAGGACGAGGGACAGTGAAACCGCGGCCATTCCTCTACCGAGCTTCGTACGGTGAGCGTCAAACGCTTGTTTCACAAAACCACGCCTCTAGAAAAGATAAAAACATAAACTCAAGAGAGACAGAAGAAAAAAAAAATCAAAACCAAAAAAAAAAATATATATATATATACATATATAAAGCAAAACGCAAAAAAAAAAAAAATATATATATATATATATTGACAAAATCTCGCGTATAAACGAAGCGTGAGAAAATAGATTTTTAAGAGACGTGTGACGTGTGGCTCGTGATATAACGTGGAATTTTTAAATATTTTTTACTACACCGCAATACATATACATATATATCTATACATATATATAAAAAAAATAATTTTTTAATAAAAAAAAAAAAAAAAAACTAAAGTAAAACCAAAATTTTTCTACGTTTGTTGTCGTTTTCGTTTCTCTTTTTTGTTTTAATCACTTTCTTAATCAATTTCGATCGTTAATTTTTTTGAAAAAAATTTAATTAAATTATTATTATTATTTTTTTCTTTCCTTAAATAATATAATTGTTGTTGATTTGTTTGTTTATATTTTTGCACTTATGTTTAATAAACCACTGTAAGCATCATCGGTTAATTGCAATTGTAAATATCATATATTACGTTATCAGCGTATATATATATATATATATATATATATATATATATATATATATATATATATATATATATATATATTTAAATCAATTTAATTATGCGGATCGTATAATCGTATATACATTTCGTCAATCATAATATAATATAATATATAATTAAAATAATAACAATAAATTAAAAATATACACCTCAAATAAGAAGGACATTGATCGTTTCTATAATAAACAACAACAATAATAATAACAATAATAATAACAACAACAACAACATCAAGAGTAGCAGGGAATATATAAACTAAGGAACGACCATATCGAACGATAACATATATTATACACACGTATATACAATCGCATAATAAAATATATGTTACAACGATCAGCAATTATACAAGTTACAAAACAGTACCTTGCTACTCATCGACGATCAACGTAAAAAGGAGGAGAAGGCAGCGGCGGCGGCGGCGGCAACGGCGAGTCGTCGGCGGGGGTGGAGGAGGAGGAGGAGGAAGGAGGAGGGCGGTTCAATAAATATTGTGACCTTAAATCGATCAGATGATATCGAATAAAGTCGATAAAGTATCGCGGATATACTCGGCAGAGCGCGAGTCGCGAATCAATTGACGCCTACAACAAGTGAAGAGACGGTATAGTTTAAAACGCCATTTTGGAGTACTTTGGAGTACCTATTTAGTGTTATTATCATTGTTATTATTATTATTTTGTTTTAATTTTTTTATTTTTTGTTTCCATCATTATACATATATATATATACATTTTTTGCCATCAATACGGAGAAGTTTTTTATTTTTTAATTTATTTTTTGGATTGTTGGAACGAAACTAAATAAAAAAAAATAACGAAGTTTTCTTAAAATATAATTAAAACAAAACAGTGATAAAATCAATTTTTGTTTTCATCTGTTTTACTCATACAGTTCGTGCAGATCGTTACTACAACTACATATACACATATGAGTGCAAAGTGAAAAGTGAAATACTCAGAAAGTTGACAAAAACAAATAAAAAATTTAAAAAATTAAAAATACACGGAAATAGTTCGGTTTATTGATAAAAAAAAAAATAAAGTTGAAGGAAAGAAAACAAGGAGATAAAAAAAAAAACAAAATCGCCTCAAGATCTGGCATCACATAACAACACAACATGTTCCGGGCCTACGGCACAGCCCCGGCAGAAGCACCTCCAGCCGGAGGCGAATTATATCCCTGGACTATACCGATCTTCAATAAAGGTGAAGGATAGGTCACGTTTCGTTTTGCTATTATATCTGTGATAGATTACGCGTTATTATTTCATATATTTTTATTACTAGATTCAATTCCTCACGATTTATTCTCATCGCTTAAACCGATATAATACGTTCGTTATATCGAATATGCTTAATTGTAACGGGGGAAATAGATCAATGCCGTATAATAACGCGTTCATACTGTAATAATAAAACTAACAAATAATATTGCGTATCGTGCGAGGTACTTATTCGAGAGCACGTGACAACGCGATTGGCAAATATATGAAATAAACTTCTGCGCATGTACGTACGAGTGGTTATACATATAGTATATATATATATATATATATATATATATATATATATATATATATATATATATATATATATATATATATATATATATATATATATATATATATATATATATATATATATATATATATATATATATATATATATATATATATATATATATATATATATATATATATATATATATATATATATATATATATATATATATATATATATATATATATATATATATATATATATATATATATATATATATATATATATATATAGGCATAGGTATACGTATATGTATAATAGTGTGAATTTGTACCGATATCTCAATCAGTCGTGAAGTTTATAAGCTTTAGGAAATATCTGTGTATAGTATATGTAGATATATATGTATATTATTTAACGTGATTTCTATTTCTGTAATACCCTCATAACGATCGGTATTTACGTTATACCATCCCTGTATGTAAAACAGCTATATGTATGAGAGGAGATCATCTTTTTGCACAGTTTACTCTTACGGTGACGAGAGAGCGAGCTCTTTACTCGCGAACGGTTGCAGAGAGCGAGAGCTGCGGAGAAAAGCGAAAAACAAGCATGGCCGCGGAGTTGTGTTTTACGTCATGTGACGATCATGCGCACTTGTAGTAGCAAATCTTTATGCGACAACAGTTTTAAACGGAAATATCAGATGAAAAGTATTATATATGCACCTGATTTAAGACGGGTGTATATAATCGTGTATATCTTTTTTCTTTTCTTTTTTTTTTCTTTTTTGTCATGCCGATATGATGGTTAATAGTTATATTTGTTTCATTTTAATACATAATTTCGCGCGACGATCGCATGCGTTCGTAAAAATAAAATGATAGTAACGCGCGTCACGAAAGTGACGTCAATTCAGCTCCTATACCTACCTAGGGGATTTTAAAGTTTAAAGGGCCTTACGCGAGCGTGCAACGCGCCGACTCGACGACAGGTGGAACCCAACCCGAACCGAGGACGCACCTGCGGACCTGCGGACCTACGGACCGCCACCGACGATCAACCTGACGCTAAAGTCTAAACTATCCTCGGGCAAATCCCGGGGCCTCGAAACGAACGACCGTTCATATAGTATCTTGACCCGGCCTGACCTGCGCAACACCGCGCCCTACTACCGCTCCTGTATCGAATACCTATATCATGTTTTGTATGGTCGGAGGTATATTCCATGGGTTTCCGTTCTCTGATCATAATATACACGTATTATAGCGTATCGTATATCCATATTTTATATACACGTAGAGGTAACGACGACTGTGTTTTATTTACCTACAACAATTCTGTGATATCACGTCATCACACTTCTCGGTTACAGACATATGTGCAGTATGTATATTTGTATCTATTTTATAGGATTTAGTACCTGTTCAAATTTGTAATTTGTAAAATTTTATACTAATTTTTTTTTTTTTTTTCGCCATTCTTCGTGATAATAATATACGGATTATAAAATAATTAAAAAATAAATCACAAAAACAAAATTGTTTATAATTATGAAGGAATTATACCCGAATGATAAAAATTAAGTACACGTTTTTTTAATTTTTTCTATTTTTAGATATAGGCAATAGTTTTTTTTTTATTTTTTAATATTTTACGTATATTCGGTTAAGAGAAGTTTTTGAATCGGTATTCTACTACATACCACGAAGTGAGAATTAAATTTCAACTTTGTATATTATCAAACCGCATACTTACGAGGAAGTTGCGGAGTAAACGTAACAAGTGTAATACTATATATAAGAGATTATTTCTTTCCGTTTTGAGGAAACGCGGTTAGATTAATACGAGTATATATAAATATATACATATATTTAGTAGAACCGCGTTTTTTTATATAATTATTTTATGCATAATTTTTAATCAAGAAGAATAAGGATAAGAAATAATATACACATGCGTTACATAAAAAGCGATTTTTCCTTTTCATCATAAATTTATAAGAAAGAAAGAAGAAAAAAAAAGAAAAAAATAAATTCTCTCGTTTGATATATTATTATTTAACATGATTATTATACTTTGACCTGTTTAATTATATCATTAATAAAATACTACTCGAACTAACCTAACCCAACCCGATTCCCCCTACCTACTGCCCTAATACATATACATATACATATCTATACATACATATATATGTCATCCGCAAATATCACGGTCGTGGGTGCGCCACGTTGGAATGAAAGGGTTGCATCAAACTCCCTCTCTGCGTACCACCATAATCAATAGTCTACGAGTAGGTGGGTACACTTTCATACATGAGTTTGTCTCATTTCTCTTTACCCTCTCAACGCGGGCATTTTAGTATCATGAAAGTAAAATGCAGGCATCTTTTCTAAAGAAACTTTAATATTTCATATCGAATAATAAACAGGGTAAAAATTTTTATACAGATAAATTACAAATTGTTTATATATATATATATATATATATATATATATATATATATATATATATATATATATATATATATATATATATATATATATATATATATATATATATATATATATATATATATATATATATATATATATATATATATATATATATATATATATATATATATATATATATATATATATATATATATATATATATATATATATATATATATATATATATATATATATATATATATATATATACGTCTATACTTATGTTTGTTCGAATTTCTTTAACTTTTTTTTTATTACAAAAATATTATTATCTATAATATGTATATATGTATAATTATTGTGTATACATATACACGCGATTTTATGTACAGATTTCTTTAGAAAATAACGCTGTTGTAGATAGTGCGGATATTCTTTTTATTTATTTTTTTTTTTTTAATAATTATATGTATTTCTTGTCAAGCGTGGTCGTTGAAGCGCCAAAATATTTGTATACATACATTATATACATTATATACATTATATATATACATACATAAATACATATATATGTATAAATTTTTATATACGCGTTTGCGGTTAGCTGAAGAAGAGGGCGAGATCGAGGTGTGAAACGAAAGCGAATGGAGAGTTTAAACGAAAGCGAAATTCAGAGGCGAATTCGAAACGGGAATCATCTCGTTTCGGTTGGTGATTTAGATTGTTGATTATTATTTATCGTTGTTTTAGATGTACGATTTCGTGTTATACTCAGTCCGATATTTCCCATGAGCCATTTAAAATAGTCTGGACAATATGACAGCAGTCGAGCAGCAGCTGGTTTATCTTTGTGGTTGCCCATACGCGATAAGATATCGATTGCGTTGTTTCGCTCGTGTAATAGAACTCGGGACCAATAATACCGAGGCGCTAAAGAGATAGAGAGAGGGTGAGAGAAAGAGAAAGAGATAATAGAAATAAAACTAGAAAGAATAAATTTTAAAAAAAGGGGTGAAAGGGGGAACCGGAAGACCATCACATGTTCGATTTTCTACTATCTCGGTTATCGCGCGCGCTTTAGGTTTGCGCGAATGGAATAGCATCGTCAGCTAATATATAGACGACGATTATAAGTGATAAAAAATGACCAACACGGTGAGTTGGCATTGTGACGTAAATGAGGCCACCGAGACTTGACTGCGCAACATTCGTTTACGAAATACATACAAGTTACTCGCTTTAGAGTTTCGCTCTTCGGTTACTTTCGCCTTTGATCGTTTATATTCGGCTGGTTTTACAATATTCGGGGGTTCACGTTTCCTCGTATGCGGAAAAAACATCGCTAGGTGAATCCCGGTTCGAGAATATAAAACGTCAACAACAACAAAAATAACAAAATATGATATGAAAATAAGGAAAGAAAAATATATATATCTTTAGGGTACCTACACACTCTAAGAAATATTCTTCCGATTCCTCATTCCAAGATTTAATTAAACACCAGCACTTTGGTCCCATGCACTTGACCTCGCTGTTACGCAACTATAATACTTGCAGGAAATTTCTACTTGTAATTTAAACGATGCGCGTGCTGCACTGTTCCAAAGCAGTTTCAATGCAAACGAGTCATTGTTTTTTATTCCACAGTCGTTTATTCAGCCCTGAGAATTTTTTTTTTTTTTTCATTTTTTATTTGTCTTTATTTAACCCTTTTAGAAATCTCCTTTACATATTCAGATATATTGTCTCATAACAATATCGACGTATCTACTATCTTATATCGGCTACATGCAGCAGCAGCAGCGTGATTTCCGGTTTAATTAATCAACGTGTGTCGTATAAAAAGTTTTCTATATATAGACGTTTTTCTTTAATAGACACATACGTGGTCTTAAATACTAATTCTACTGCAGGATGTGCTGCATCCAGGTATCTACTGTATGTGCAATAGTATATCTAACTACCTGTCGTAATGTTACCTAGTGTACAATTACGGTTATTCTGCAATAGCTCTGTCTCGCTGTAAAATAGTGTCTAACTCGGCATATGCATGGATATACTCTAACATAGAGCGGTACACATGTACCGGAAATGTTGCCGTGGTAAATACGAGATCCTAATTTTTTTTCTTTTTATTCCATTCTTATTATTCTTCTATTTGTTTTTTTTTTTTTTATCTCCTTGAATGATTATCAACCTGCTCTCTTGACGCTTGAGACATCTCTACGGATTTTTGTTTTTTTTTTCTTTTGTTTTTATCTAAATTGAAAATTCTTTTTTTTTTCTAATTTTTCGTATTAGGCTTACCAAAAGATCGGCGAGCTAATTCATGAAACTTTTCATTCTTTTCTTTTCTTCGTTAAATGACTAACTTCGAATTTTTGATGTTTTTTTCTTTTTTTTTTTTTTTTTGTTCGGTCAATTATTTCGATACTCTACGTAGGGGTATGAAGAGTTATCGAGATTCGAGTTCGGCAGTATAATATACCGTGCCCCTATACCTACATAGGGACGTTATAATACTGCTGGTGCAGGTTGAGGCCACGCATGTCAACTGGAGGGCATTCAACTATCGACCGAGGAAAACCCCTGCCGCTGTACATATACCCGTTAGCTACCCCTTCACTACCCCTTGGGCTACCCTTCGTCAAAAGCGAGATGCTCCTTCCTGCGACCCGCTTGCACCCCCGTTTTTTCTCTTTCCTTTTTCATTTCTCTTTACCTATATGTCCCTCTTTCTCTCTCACGGAATGAAGTAAAAGCAGATACATCGAAATAGTGACGGATAAAATGAAGTGAAAGCATTTTCACCCTTTTTTGGTTTTGTCTTTTTGTTTTCTATTCTTGTCGTTTTTGTTTTTTGTTATTACCAATCAATCGGCGTTGTCATAGATACGTGAATCATTACGGAGAGTGAAAAAAAAAACTAGCAAAAGCGAGTTAAAAAAAAAAAAATTTTTTTATAAAATTTGTTTTAGCGATAGATTCATTTTCTAGATTTCAATTTCTTGAGTTTTATTTTGTTTTTTTGTCTTTTAATTAAACTTCAGGTTTTGCAAAAAAATATTTTATGCAGATACGATGAGATCGATGTATTTTATGTACATTCTTGATGAAAATTCTTTGTGCTGAAATTTCTCCCCTAAAATGTACTAATTCCACGATTTCGCAAAAAAATTCCCCTTACAATACGGCTTCATTTTGTCCCAGGGTATAATGAACCCTCCCTTTCTATCTCTGTCTCTCTTTCCCTCTCTCTCTCTCTTTACCGCCTAACTTTTCTTTTCGTAAAACTCCTTCCATGTCCGCCCCACGCCCTCTTCATACAGACCTTCCATCCTTCGTCCCCTCGACTCGACTCGAAACGAAACGAAACGAAACGTGCTTTCTAGCCCTTCGCTCCCCCTTTTCTCTCTTACTCTCTATTTCTCTCTCTTTTTCGTTCTCTCTCCTACTCTCTCTCTCTCTCTCTCTCTCTGGCCGTAACATAGTCGCCCACGCTGTAACCCACCCTGTGGTTTGACACGACTGAACAAAATTTCCTCTTTCTATTGTGCCTCTCTTTCTCTCTCTCTCTCTGGCCACGCGCGACGCGGCAGTCAAGGGGCCGATCACTTCCATGACCGGGACGAGGGGAGCGAGGAATTACGACCAAGGGACTAACAGACGAACAGACAGGACCACGTGTGCGAGAGCCAGCTGATCGTTCGACGTCGAACGCACGCACGCAGGCACGCACGCACGACTTCCCCCCACTCTTCACTTTACCATCGTCCTCGCTACTCTCTGATTCACGCATGCGCGATATACACACATACCTTCGTTTAAAGAAGGATAAGTATATGCATACATATACAGTATGTAAATACGTGTGTATATTATATACCTATATGCATATATGTATTAAATTAATACACGTGACCCAGGACAAGCTCTGGCTTAATTTTAGGGCGAGTATAATGTAACGTGTGATTCGAAATACACCCTCGCCCGTGAACGTCGCGTGTAGGCAGGTATATATATATATATATGATTACAAATATGGCTATTTTAATACACAATAATCAGAGACACGTAAATCCCGCAATAGCATTCGAATATTGAACGGGGCACGACCGGAATATTCTACTTATACGTGTGTAGTTAAAATATTATGCATATTCACTCCGATCGCGTTTTACGTGTACAAGTATCAGCTGTTTCGATTTTAGGTATATATATATATATGGAGGTAGATATACCCACGTGTTTAACAGCTGCTATGTATATTCTATCCCCACTCCTCGAACCGGGCGAACCTTTTAACCCTCGTATACCTATATCTAATGATTGGAAATTATTCGATTTATTTCTCTCATATTATAAACTATGTAGTATATATCTATATACCTACCTATGTTGTTGATATACATCTTTTTTTTAGAGATTGATTCTATTTTATGGTAGGAGGTTTCGATTGAACGGTCAATCATATCGCCGTTAGAATAAAGACCGGTAATAATACACACGATAGTTAAGTAGGTATAGGTATAGGTGTACTTGAGATATATTTATATACCGCGCGTTTTCATCACCCAACTTATGTATGTATGTACACCTACCTACGCATTATAATCGAAAAATTATACGGGTATTATTATCGTCTTTTGTAGCAAGTACCTATACAATCGATCTATAAGACAGCATCACGTGTGATGTAGGTAATAATTGTACCGAATTTTATCAATGAATGGCAGTTTTTCTTAATTTTTTTTTTTTCTTCTTGCCTGTTTTTTTTTTTAATTTTTTTTTTTCTAGATTCACGCAATTATTGAGACAAAATAAAATTGAGAATCATTATTTTTCAGATGATGATATAAGAGTCATTTATTTATCGATTAATACGAAAAAAGCAACGAATTTCGTACAGCTGGAAAAATTTGTTAACGTTAGATATTCGTAAAATTGATTGATTTTTTTAATTGTTTTTTTGTTGCTAAAAAATTGTTTAACAAAAGGATAATTAAGAATTTTATTGTCCTCGTGGGATGCTTGCGATACTGAGCTGTGTATACCCATACCCATATCTTAGTACACTATAATTTTACAGCTGTAACATATGTATAAAAACGAGACAATATATAGCATATTATTTATAAAAATTCACAACTGCGCAGTAAGTCTGGCTGATTTGTGCTCTGCTTATCGTCAAATATTTACTGATAACACGTATAAAACGACTTTCACGTACGTTTCTACGTACTTATATATATGTATGTACGTACAATACATACTTGTAACAAATTACACCATATAATATATATGTTATATATTATACCTATATCCAAAGGAATTTTTTTTTTCCTTTAAATTTTTATTCTAATATCACCCCCTGACTCGGAGATGATTTTAATTCGTTGGTATTTCCTACTTACGAGAATAGACGAGGTCTTCGTATAATGTCGAATTAATAAAATTTAAAAATTCCTGAAACAATGGATGATTTTTAATTTGATTGTATTGATTTAAAAAAAAAAATTTTTATTTTTGATATTTTTCTCCATAGTGGAGAAAAGAATTTTTCTAATTGATTTTTGGACGTATTACAATAACTTTCATCAAATGAAATTCGTTTTTATAATCGAATCATGGATTAGTTGCTAAATAATACCACCGACCTTCATCTTATAGAATCTTACAGTTCACAGTCGGTGAAACGTGAAACTCTTTGATTGATCGATAAAAAGAATAGCCTAATAATAATGATGGACACCTGTCTAACGGATGTTTCTTATAATTATAATATTTAAACACATTTATATGGTCAGACATAGCTATAATAGTGACAATTAATATATGTATGTATGTACGTCTATCAAAACGATATAGAGGAATATAAAAGACTGAAAGGTGTATCGAAAGAAATATATAAAGAGGCTTAAACTATCTTTGTAACTTTTTATTTTTTATTTTTTGTAAGACGAGTTTAATATACCCTCGTACCAAAAATTTGTGCATCATATCACAGCCGCGATAATGATAATGATGATGATGATGATAATTAAACACATGCGTATCACACATACTCGAACGATAATGCCTACACTCATTTCTGTTTATACCAATTGCACAATGAAACGTGGGGCTGTATGTGGCATAAGGAAGAATACGGTCTTAAATTGTTACGCAATTCACGATATACATGTACCTATATCCTACTAAACGAATGTTCTACTGCAGCGGGTTGCACCGATCATCATCATGCGGTTAAAGTTCTATATCTGTAAGCGGTGTCACGATAATATACGTAATAAATAAATATTATATACTATATATAGAGAGAGAGAGGGAATAGAAAAAGTGAATTAGGAAGTTAATTGCTGTAAATTGAAGTCATCCGTTGCGTTGCGTCGTGTCGTGTATCGTTGCACCGCGTCGTGTTATAGGTATAAAATATATAGCGTCGTGTCGTCTTTGCTACATATTTAAAATAAATTGTCGTAAATTTTAGTAGCATAATTGCGTATGTATATAGGTAGGCTATGCACTAGACTGCGCAAATAACGAATATAATATATACAACCTTAGCCTAGCTGGCCTAATTAGATCTACGAGAACTGCATCACCAATATCGGTAGTAGAAGCTCCACCACTGACTCCACTTGTAATTAAGTCAGCTTATCAACGAGCTTCGTTATACTTTGAAAAATTAAACAGTGAATCGATCCACGCGATTTATGATTCGAGATTTTCTCTACCGTGGATTTGAACAAGATTACGATCATAATAACATCGGATGGTATATCAAAGATCGTTTGCAGTAGCACGTTGATACTTCTGGTAATAAATTTACCGTATCAGATCGTTGGACGATGTTTGTTTCAATTTATTTTTTATTTTAAAATTGTTACGAGTTATTTTCAACACGTTTTGTGCTGCAGGTAACGTCGATTAAACGAGGGAACGGTGCCAAGCACCGGTTGGCTCAAGTTTAGTCGCTTGGAAATCGACTTAGCGTTCATTCGAACAGTGAAAGCGTTAGATAACCACGTCGACCGCGACGTTGAGGTCGCGGACTACTTTTCGCCTCTTCTTGTTTTCGCGTTCATCACTAAATATTTTGTCCCTTATGTACTTTCATTTTTATCCGCCTTTTTAGATACCGGAAATTGACACGGTATAACGAATTTGTGCTTTCGAAATATAATCTAGGCACTCTCTCAAATTTCATTGACAAAAAAAAAAAAAAAAAAGAAAAAAAAAAAAAAATAATATATATATATATATACAGAATGCAGAGAAAAACGTTTCGATACTGCAAGTGAAAAATGCCAAGAATAGAGTATAAGTTATACCTAACATATAATACCTAGATATATATGAGATCTGTACGTACACTTGAGAAAAAATAACTCTACTGACAATGAGAGTTCTACCTACGCCTGAATAAAGTGTGTATAAAAATATGAAGAGTGAGATAGAGAAGGAGATACCTATGTATATCGGCGTGGCGTAACTGGCCACTTTCAACTTTGATTTAATTATTTTCATCTATCATTTGGCATAACCGGTCGTACTTTTTAAACGAATTTTATACTCTGCAGGCGTTGAAGATATGTCATACGGATGTATGTAGGTGTAGGTCAGCGAATAGTCGATGAAGCGAGGTTATCATTTTAACTACAGTACCACGATCATCGTATACTAGATATATGTTTTATTCAACTTGTATCTGAACACTTTCTCCATTATTAATAAAAAAATAAATAACGTTGTGTAAAACCTATATTATAATATAAATGAATCTTAATATGCTCATAAGAGTTCCATATGCCAATTTTTACATCTTTAAGTACACATCGATGGTAAAATTTTCACTCCTATAATTTTCTACGACCTTTAAATTTATCGCTATTCCATAACGCGGCAAAAACTTAATCTTAATTCGGAGCCTCGAGCATGTGATATATTCACGGTCCGCCCACGAGCACGCTGCTTTATGGTAAATGATTTGCGAATCGTGACCTCTCGGTCAAATATTATATTGCCTAATAAAATTAAGGTGTCGGACGAGGAGGGAAATAAAAGGCGTGAATTCAGAGAGTTTAAGTATATATTAGATTCAGTGAATAATCGTTTATGAATATATTCTATACAATTTTGTAGTACCTATATATACATATATATATAAAAGAGAGGGTTGTTATATATACGCGTATCTATACCTACTACGTGTATAAATTTACGTGGAAGGGACAAAGCGAGTTTTATGAAATATAAACGGTAGCTATATTTCTTTCCTTAAAAGTAGTATAAAAACTAGTAAAAGTCGACAAATTACACGTCAGATAACGCAAAAGTTTTCTTACACTTTTGAACGGCTGCGAAATGAACCTACGCGGGCACAAAATATTATGGGAGGGATGAAATTGGAGTTTACGGTACGGTGCAATGCAGTCTGGGAACAAAGATTAGTTTATGGCAGTTTTCTTGTAAAAAAACAAAAAAAAGTTTTACCATCACTGTGTAATCTTCAACACACCACCGGCTAGCTACACTCCTGCAACAACGAACAATTTTCTTACTCAGAAAGCGAAGTCTTGATCGACTCTTTTTTCTCCTTCTCTCTTTTTCAAATATTACTATTTTATACGAATGGATTTATTTTTTCCGTTTTTTTTTTTTTTAAGGAGGAACACTTTAACTTGTAAAAAGATCGTATTTTTTTTTTTTTTTTTAATGATAGAGCGAGACGGACGTGTTGAATAATTGGTTGATGAGTTGAGGACGAAAATTGGAAACTTCTATAATTATTTTTCCTTTTTTGTTTGTTTTTTTTTTTTTCTTCTTTATTTACGATTGCGAAAGTAGTCTTGAGTATAATATTTGGTTCATCTGGAGTTCAGAGGTTACGATGTAGTAGAGTAGCTCGAAAGTATTAAAGAATAAGCCGGATTTGTTCCCACGGTTAAGTCGGGAAGCTGAAATTCTTGTCTCTGTCACGCCGATGCGCTCGATTCACCTGGAATCTAGATCCATCTAAATCCAAGTTCTAGATCCATCTAGATCCGTCTAGATCCCGCTATAAAACCGGTACACCAAAGTACTTTGCTACTGCGGCAACCGTGACATTGTGGTCGCTTCAAAGATCATCTGGTTCGGGTTGGTTTGGTTTCGCTCCTCGCTCCACTTCTCTCGATCCTAATTCTTCTTCTTCTTCTTCTTCTTCTTCTTCTTCTTCTTCTTTCTCACTACACCGTACCTAGATATTACTCGTAACTTTGCGGCAGTTCAACTACCGACGATAAAACTTAATCCGAATAAATCTTACTTATATTTAGGTATATATGGTACCTACATACAAAAAAAATTTACGATTATACTTATGTGTAAAAAAAAAATATATATATATATATATATAGCTATATATTCTTCGTTAAAGTTTTTGAAATATTTTTCTATTTATATTATTCACCTGTGATTTCGGTGTACATATATACGTGAAGATTTTTCAAGTTTTTGCAAAGAGAGTGGAGAAAGATTCAGTGTTTGATATTGAGATAAAAAAATTTTTAAATTTTGTTAAAACTTGATTTCAGTGTTAAGAATTGTGATAAATTCTGGTATTCATTATAAATTCATCGGTTCGATCGAGACTATTAAATATTTATAGGCGCCAGGAGTCGTGTGGTTGATACATAGGTGTGTATAATTTATTGAAAAAGAAAGAAAAAAAGAAAGAAAGAATGAAAAAAATAAAAAAAATAAATAAATAATTGGCTAATCGTTAATATATTCGGCGAGAAATCACGGCAGTATTAACTATGTGATCCTTAAAATCCGCGACCTCGTAATTCAAGTTTAATAAATCGCAAGCTTTCTCCGTTACAAGCATGCCCTTGGGAACTGCAGTATCTTATCCAGTTGAATTATCAACTTGCAACTAGCTAACTGACTGTATAGTTTGCAAACTAATCAATCGTATATAAATAATTAATCGATTGGTTGAAAGAACGTTAATTAGTTACGTATAGCTGTAGCTCATCGTCAGCACATGCTCAGCCTACATACAAAACACAAACACACAAACACATAAACACACTCACATCTCGGTCAGACTCGCATAACTCGACTAGCTGTATTTCATTATAGACAAACACACTCGAGTCAAGTAGGTATGTCGTATACCCAGTTACATGCATACATCAAATAGATGGCCTTGTGCTGCTCGGTTAGAATTATGCTATGGAGTTACGTGCGTAGGTCATCCTACACATATATTTACTTTATAATACATGTAGATGGAGTTTGTTCATAGGTAAAAGATCCTCAAGTGTCTTAAGCCTTTTATTGAAAATAGATAACCACCTAATAAAGGAGGGTAAAATTTTTTGCGGTTTTTTAGATCTAAAGATTTTGATTGATTAATTAATTAATTGCATAGATCGACTCTTATACGACGATTTTACGTTATAACGTTATATTATTATACCTGTATACATACATATATGGTATAAGCGGTCTATACAAGAGTTTGCCAAGTGACCGAATGATAAGGCTTATCAGTTATAGCGAAAATGACAAGTGTAGTGGCGCATATCGAGCACTGTATCTACTGTACTGTACTGTACATTATACGGTATGTATTATACTAAACCGCCACAGCAGTTAACTGCTAACTGCTAACTGCAAACTGCTAAATGTTAGCGAGTATGAATTTAATTAGCAGTTATCACACCGACCTCGAAATGGCTTCTCGAGATCCGTGCAACTTGCGGTGATGTTGCAGGTGGGGTTGGTTTATTAAAATATAATTTTTTTTATTTTTAATTTAATTTAATTCCAAGTTTTTATCAGCTTCACGTTTTACTCTCACATCTGTTTTTTTTTTTTTTTTTTTTTTTTTGTAACCTACTTTGATTCCACACAAATTTCATGCGAGATTTACTTATACTTGCTATTATTTATAGCTTGCATTAATTTATACTAGCCACCAGAGCTCTACGAGCTACTGTAGACAACCGTGTAATTATAATTACTATAGATGAGATGGATTTGTTTGAAAAAGTAAATAAAAAAAAAAAATAAATAAAAAACGTAATAAAGTATCAGATTAAAATTTTTAGGATATATCTGTCTGTTTAATCGACGTAATTAATTCTTTTGGTTCAAATACTTAGAGACGTTATATTCAAAGAAAGTGTGAGATTTTATCTTAAAAAAATCAATTTCATCAAATTTATTGAACAAGTATATATGGAAAAATATTTGAGGAAAAGAAATTGAGTAAAAGTATTTTGAAGTTATTTCAAACCTGCGAATGATCTTCTTTCATCTCCATAAACTATATATAGGATTTCTAGTTTCAAAGTAAATGTGTAAAAAGAAAAAGAAGAAAAATTGAGAAAAAATATGTATTTTGAAATTTTATAAATAATTATAGTATGCAAATCGTTTGAACATTGTTGATACATATAAGAAATGAGTGATGTTGTATAGTTGAAGATTAATAAAAAAAATTGGAATGTAAATTAGAAACGAAAATTACTTTCGCGTCGCAAAGTTTCACCTGACTCCTATACTCATTGTATACCTATATATATATATATATATATATATATATATATATATATATATATATATATATATATATATATATATATATATATATATATATATATATATATATATATATATATATATATATATATATATATATATATATATATATATATATATATATATATATATATATATATATATATATATATATATATATATATATATATATATATATATATATATATATATATATATATATATATATATATATATATATATATATATATATATATATATATATATATATATATATATATATATATATATATATATATATATATATATATATATATATATATATATATATATATATATATATATATATATATATATATATATATATATATATATATATATATATATATATATATATATATATATATATATATATATATATATATATATATATATATATATATATATATATATATATATATATATATATATATATATATATATATATACGATTTGCAATTACCGAAAGGTTTTGTAATATCGGAAGGGAAACTTTTAATACGATGCGATAATGCATGCAACGACTTTCTGAAATCACTATAACATTGTCGTATAAGATAAAAAGTTAAATGGTTTGCGGATGCGGGATGACTATGTGAAAATTTTATTTCATTCACAATATTCTGTCTCGTTAACAGTTTATTTATTCCAAACACAGTTATGCACTTTACAACTTTACTTGTATATAGACGTCTACATATATATATATATATATATATATATATATATATATATATATATATATATATATATATATATATATATATATATATATACATATATAAATGTTATATGTATTTATATATATTTATATTTATTTTTTATTTATTTCTTTGTTTTACTTGGATCTATGATATACAGTTATTACGAGAGTATCAAACGCCTAGCGAAACTCAAACTCAAACTGAACGTAGGTATATTGGTATATAGGTATATGTATATCAACTAACCAAATCATGACGAATTTTGTAACTATTATTCTTTTCCCTAACGAAATTTACGAACGCTTTCACCGAATTAATGTATATATAAAGAAAAATTCTCAGTTGTCGTTTCTAAGCTTTTATACTCGACTGATCACGGAAATTTAATAAACGGTTGAGTGAATTCATAAGAATCCTTTCGTTTCTGTGTACCTAGTGCAAGGTAAAAAAACAAAAAATAAAAACAATTATCACACTTGCATGATACCTATTACTTGTACATACCTATATACTTCTATACCGTACATACATATATACGTAACATAATCGATTTGTAAGGTATAAAATAAATATCAATTATATTGTGAACCGATTGTTAAACAAACAAACGAACAACCATCCGATTTCTCGTATCGTAATAAAACATAAACTGCAGCGTAGGCGTAGCTTGAAAAATCTACCTAGCGATTAGAAACGCGCGTAAGACTGAAGCAGTTTGATTCTTATCTTCGAAATAAATTACCTAATTTATTGGCTTCGTTTAACTACATGTATGTTGGGTTTCATACCTGTAATTATCATGCACCTTATTCTTTATCGAAATATAGTTATATGGTATTAATAATATCCACGTTATATATATTTTAGCTTTTTTTTGAATATTTTTTCGTTTTCTTTCTTTCTTTATTTATTTTTTTTTTTTTTCTTACTTTTTTATCGAAATAAATAATCGCAGGATCTTCGCGTGTATATCGAAACACGAAACCCTGAAAGAAGCCATGAAAATTAAATGCTGAACTCGCACTTTGACCATACTACTATCGCATCTATTCCCGAGGTGGTTCGGTCCTGAGAATATACATATATACCTCGAGTCCCTGACATTTACAGTAGCTATTATATGATCAGTATCGATAGGTACTTACTTACTGCCTGGTATATTATTTTAAGTATCCCTTCAACTCTCTCTCTCTCTCTCTTTTTTTTTCAATATTTTTTTTCCTTATTCCCTGATCGCGCCATTATTTGTTGCACGCGACATCCGTATATTTGACCATTTTTTTTTTTTATCATTTTTTCTTTTCATTTTTCTTTCTTTTCAATTCATGTAACGAATTGCGTGTTTCGAGGCCCATAAGTATTACGAAATCTGTTTAAATTAGCAAAAATTTTGTCCGGAAATTATCGTTATTCAGTTAGTTGAAAAATTAATTCCGACTCATATTTAACCCATAGAAATATTATCATTATTATTATTATTATTATTATTATTATTATTATTATTATTATTATTATTATTATATATATGCTCGTAGTTAGTTAATTGCAAAATGTGTTCGTACGTAGGTATACGAGACAGCGTCTAGCTGCCGTTTGAGGATTTAATTATATTGATTGAAAGATGAAGAAATATGACGTGAAATTAATTACGAGATGAAATAGACGTTCGAAGCTCTTGGGTATACCGTATGTACGACGTGCATACCTACGTACCGAGAAATTGGTTTTTTTAATTTTTTTTTTTATGTTTTTTTATTTAACATTTTTTAAAATCTGGTTACCGTACAAAGTGGTGACAGTGGAAGAGAAAACTAAAAAATACAGGGCTCACGCATAAGCTGACGAGTCAAAAAATAAAAATAAAAAAATAATGATAATAATAATAAAAATTAAAAAAAATAAATAAAAAATTTCACAACGTCACCTCGTCGCATTGCGTTTCCCTCTAGGTATATAAGCAACTTTAATCCTCGACATTTTAATTAACGAAACTTTTCCAGTACTGGGCGTAATTGTTTCGGCCAAAAAGAGTCAGAGTTGTAGAGACCTGGAAAGAACTGGAAATTCAGAGGGTGCACAGAGGAAATGAGATTTTTTTCCGTCTGCTGATCCTAACTAAACTATAAATTCAGATACTGCAGTGTTAATTATTTGATTATAATAAGGATTTTGAGGATGCCTTAAATATAGCTGAAGCAACATATGCAGATATACCTAATTCACTACTCTTATACCTTGTGCTAAAGACATGCGTTATTTTTGTTGAGAAAGCAACGTGAATTATGGAGTTAATTTTTATTTTTTCAGAGTTATGGTTAAATTTTTACAAGAAGAATTCTCGGAAGTGTTTGATTACGTGTTTAGACAAAAAAAGTAAATTTTTAAAATTTCTTTATTATTATTTTATACAGAAATTGAGGAGGTTGATAGATTTTCTATCTTGCGAGAATTCAGCTTGCGGGATTTTCCGTCTCGTCAGACTTTGCAAAGGAGTGGTTATTTTTTATCTCTTTATTTTCCTCATTTTTTGGCACGGGCAGAAACTCTAAGCTGCATCAAATCGAATTAAGAGTTTCGTACATACCGTATCGAGGTCTGTACAATCTTAAACTTCGATGTTAACTCGCGAGCGACACCGACGTCGACGCCGAGACACCGACGCCGACGCGACGCGACGCGACGTTTCATCCGTCAGTTTTTGACACATGCTAATTTGCTAACACGATTGATTTAGCCTCGTCGTACGTAATGCGTTTTCGCTTCGTGCCTGTCGTTGTTTGCCCATGAAATTCCACCGAACTTGTTTATTGATCTGTGGCGAAATTCGGAACAGAATTCACAGTCGTAATTCACATAGTTGCGGTTAATGCGGACTGAATACACGTTATTATACTCGCATACAATTAATATCATACCTCTCAGCATCTATAACATATACGTCTGTTATAGTTGTACCTACCAACCGTAGCTAACATCTCTGACACGGAATTTGTCACACATTCGAAAATCTAATGATACATGAAGAACCGAAGAGGAAACAATTATATAAAAAGAGGAAACAATTATAAGTATACCGTTTTCTTGGAAGGGCTGAAATTCATTCTCTGACACAACTTATATGGATGGACAACTCCACGATAAAAGAGGTGTTCAAATCGGGCAAGCTTGTTCATATTTTTTGCTGAATAAGTTAAAAAAAAATAAACAGTTGCGATATTGTCAGGCTACGTGAGTTCTGTCCTCTTTATTACTTTTTTTTTTTTTTTTTAATCATCGTTCAATTACTGGCGTACAGTGTATAAGGAAATTGATAATTTGTTTGATTTTTATTGGGACTCTAATTGGTAGAATTTAATGCAAATAAATACGTAAGCCACTTTGGTGGTGAAGAAAATACAAAGCGAATAAATATGGATCGAGTTTTAAGGTGGGAGATATGAGACTGAAGTTTAGGGGTGGTTTGTTGGTCATTTTTTATAATTTTAAATAAATCGTGCGCTTCACGTAGATTGTTAATTAAATTTTGAATCTGACGAATTGAATATCTCTGGAGGTAGGTTATATACATGATATATATTCAAATATTCAAAACTTTTGAATATTCAAGGTTCCAACATCCGTGAGTAGGTATTCGAAATTTACGAATATTCAAAAACTCTTATCCCGATATATTCGCCGAACGGTTATATACCTAAATATATTTTTCCCTAAATCCGAATCTACAAATTATCGATTTTTAAATGTGATTAATAAGTAGTAAAAGACTTTCTTTACCAAAATCCCATACTCGATCAAAAAAACTATCACTTACATCACAAGTCAAGCCATGATTAACATATTCGATTCTCTATTGTTTCAGGATTCATAAACTGCAACGCAAACACACTACAGTCGCTCGCGCAATTGCACGGTAAGTAAAATTCTGGTTAAAAACCACGAATTCACGTTTCTTATTAAATCATGATACATTCGAAGTGATAAATCTGTGCAGCGAATAATATTAAAGAAAATAAAGACAAATAATGAATTTTTAATGGGTATAAAATCCACTCATTATACCTAGATATACCTATACCTACGTGAAGATAGGCAATTAACGCATACATCCACTTTACAACACAGTAAAATATTTCCAACTATAATACGAAGTAGTAATAATTATTTATATGTATAGTAATAACCGATTGTGAGTAGATTACAAGTTTATTTAATTTTCGTCATGTGATGTCACGTCGAATATATCTGCAGTAGGCTATACCCATATTTAAATGTCAAATCATCAGAAATCAAGTCTAAAAACAATTCCATGAAATTCGATCGAGTACAGAGTCGTACTTGTATCATATACATACATATATAAACATATACTTATATAGAAGCTAAACTTTACGTATTTAATTTTCTAAGAACAAAACTATCGGTAAAGAATCGATATATAAGAATCTCTATATATGTATGTACGTACAATAGAAGGCTTTTCTCGCTCTTCTTTATCTCCTTGGGCCACTTTACTGCTTTCACTCATTGCACGTATTTACTCATACGTATATCGCGTATTTATACATATATGTAATAAGTAAACACATATGCGTTTATTAGTTATAAGAGCATGTGTAGGTATGGATATATATATATATTGTACAAACGTTTAACTGCCCTCAAAGCTTCGTTGGGCACGAATATGAATGACGCATCATAATACAATAGTCGCGGATCTCTCTCAGCTGACGCTTTCTGTCGTTAAAAACGTTCCGCTGCTCTTTTATAAACGGTAAAAACAAATCAAAAAAATCAAAAAAAAAAAAAAAAAAAATTCACCGAGACATACAAGCACTTCTATTATACAAGTTGAAATATAATTATACATTACATTGACGTCTATATATATATACACTGCGAAAGCTCTTTGACAGGTAGTGCGGTTCAATTCACGAAAATTTAACACTACGGTACTGTTCCGCGGGTATAACATCAATTTATTATTATTATTATTATTATTATTATTATTATTATTATTATTATTATTTTATACATATTTTGCTATATTTCACACTTTTTATTTGTCACGATAGAAAAATTCTTTATTTCTTGTCATAAATCAAGCAGGATTTGTTCCAGATTTCAATTCAAATTTTTTTTTTTTTTTCTATCGCAGATGTTGTCTCCTCTGTATAGCAGTCGTGGCGATCTATAACTTTCTCCAAAATAAATTTTAGTTTTCATTTATTGTTAAAATTTATACGAAATTTCGGAAAAATTTCATATATAAGCAATTATACTGTCCGAAAAATGAATATATTAGGCAATTTTTTACTGTACACATACATACCACACAGTCTTTATAGTATTTAAAGAATAAAGTAATACATCGGAAGCATACTTATGAATGAAATATTTTATACATATGATGAAAATGCTAGCCAACATATATCTAAACCATAGTTTATATATTTTTTTGTAAGTTTTTTTTTTTTGTTCATATAATATACAGTTTTTATTTGTGTCACGTATATAACAAATAAGTAATCATAAATGTAAATTTGCATGTGTATATATGTATATATATATTATTATTATATTGTGATATATATGTATAAATATATATCTATGTGTATTGCATATATACATGTATGTATGTACTACGTACGCATATGAAATTCCGTCGACGTATTCTATAGTTGCTGCAGCACGACGCGACGCCGAGAGCTTCACTTTCGTCACGCGTATCAGAATTTCGCGTTACATAACTTATAACGGAGGACGTGCAACCACGCGGCGATACGACGCTCTTCATCCGGTCGACGATTAATAATAATAATTTAACAACAAACAAAAAAAAAAAACAAATTAAACATCAATCAAATTTATGGGATCTATATAAGACAGTTGAATTCAGAAGAGAAATAGGCATACGTTTATAATCAACATTTTTCTGTTTTTTCTTTTTGTTGCAAAAAGTGAATCGAATTTTTAATTTTTTATTGTAAATTATGTATAGTATTAATGCATGTATGAAAATGTAGGTAAAGGTATATACATATACCTACCTACCTACCTGTCCTATCACAATTAATAACAGAACAGAGTTCATAGAGCCACGAGGGAAATCTAGAGATCTTTCTCTATTCTCTTGTGGGGTGAGGGTCCCCGACCGACTCGTGGAAATTAAAGTTACGAGTCTCCTGCGAGATTCCAGAGCTAACCGATGCTCCAAGATTAAACTGGTCAGTTAAAACTCCGGTTTGAATGATCATTTTTTTACTTTTTCTTTTTCTACTTTTTTTTTACTTTTTTCTACTTTTTTATTATAACCTCGCACTGATCTACCCATTCAGAGAAAAACGATTCCGGCTATTATATTTCTCACAGTTACAGGATATTCTTTTCGCCATTCATTTTATAGGTATAATTTTTTCGCACATTCTGATATCTGAGTATATCAATTTATTATTAGACAATTATTTGTTCTTTGTGATAAGTACTTTTTTTTAATCATTTTTGTTTGTTTTAGTACATATACATATATGTGCAATTATTTTGATCAATCATTAAAATGAAAAAAAAAATCGTTTTAAGTCAATAAAAATTGATTAATTATTGGTAAACATATATATGTATAGCTATATGCTAATATTGTGCACGAATGGTGTAACAGCTGTAATATATTAGTGTGTATATATATATAGTACCTGTATGAAATTGCCTGAAGTTCTCCTCGGGATTCATATTAATATTTTGACTTCCTCTCTTTTTTAATATAAAAAAAAAAATTCTAAAAAAATATCGGTAATAAATCACAGCACGGTTTCTCTCGGCATTTGGTATATATCGTTTGGAGTGAAATGAAACTTTCTGAAATTCGAATTGGAATTGGTGCGATCGATCGATCGAGTCGTAGCTTCACCGTGGCTCTTGACCTCTCCGTCCCCTCTCGTAGGTACACCATGATAGGTCCATACCCTGGTTTTCTGGTATAGCTAGGTAGGTACATAGGGATTCTGTATACATATATATAGTTATACAATTTTCTTCCTCTTTTTGTCTTCGCGTATTCACCGTCTACTCACGACGACGTTGCTGCTGCTGCTTTTCACTGTATTTCAAAAGACTTTGGTCAAACTAGCTATACCGTGACGTCATACCGATGATTAATGTCCAACGATAAGTAATACCTAACCGTTATTAATTCTTAGATATATATTCAAGTGAAATTTTCACCTCCTGCAAGGTTTGGCGTTAAGGAAAAAAATCAAACCTTTTATATTCATGAATTATATATGAGCAATTCCGTTTTTATAATTCGAAGCAAAACTCGTTACTATACAGCTTATACTGTTCCAAGAGTGGATAACTATACATTAAAATTGTAAAAGTATAATTCGTATTTATGGGTAATATTGTTATTCGAGTGTTGAAAATTTTTTTTTTTTAAATAAATTCAATTCGTTACGATTCGTGTATTTAGAATAGTAATGAGGAAAAAGAAAAAGGATATAGAACGTCAGTTTTATATCGTTTAAATAAAACTTTCATAATCAATCCAAGTGGGACGGTTAAACATCGTCTTGTTCGTATTAGTAATGGCGAAAATATTAGCCAAGGATAAACCTGAACCAAACTGCATTATTGCGTAAAAATATTCTCATTCACGTGATAAATGACCGTCAAAAATTCACTGGCAAAAATATCGGACCTTTACCGATTAAATTTCCCTCTTCGATTGTCTATCATCTAATGATCGTGTGTTAGATAAATTGAACTAACAATTGCTAGCTAGACTGATCGTTGGGTGTTAATTATGCATCCCGGTCGTTAACCCCTTAATACTTACTTCCTATACTCAAGTTTGACCAGATAAACTCTTATTCATAAGTTCTATCGCCTCGTCGTATGTACAAACATACCTTGTACATATCTCGCGTCGTATACTGGTTTATCTTGTGTCGTAGATATCAGAGTCGTTTATCACATTCTTTAAATTTGTATAAAAATCAAAAAATAAATAAATAAAATAAAATAAAATAAAATAAATACATAAAAATAAGCCGTGTGGATTAGTATATAATATTTGCAGCGATAGCAATATACTTCGATAATAACTGCAACATCTTAGGTATCATAAAATTAACGATCATTGCTTAAATTTAACAGTGCAGTAGTAAAACTTTCAACATTTGATCAAACCCGTACCTATATTAGACTCTAATTTCTTGTATATATGTATATATATTTTCTAAATTTTTTTATGTGTTTTATATAGCTAGTTAAAATTTGTCAATTATTTTTATTAATTTAGATAACTAATCGTTATTATATCACGAAAATATATTATTACTTCAGGATTGTAATTGTTGAATGCTATAAAATTTTTAGGCTAAGATATATAAGATAAACGTGTACATATGACGTATAAACACTACTCGAATGATATATCGTATAGTATATATAGAATCTATATACATACATACCGCGCCTAGTTTAAAATCAGTACGTCAATTCGACTAAAAAATTTCGTACCAACATGAGCCCGGAAGCGTTTCCTTTAAAAGATATAGATAGTCTACCGAGT
Organism: Macrophya annulata; assembly: GCA_963924015.1. Lineage (NCBI taxonomy): Eukaryota > Metazoa > Arthropoda > Insecta > Hymenoptera > Tenthredinidae > Macrophya > Macrophya annulata. Next base: position 18,215,857 of record OZ001261.1, read on the forward strand.
AGAAAAAAAAAAAAAAAAATTGTCAAAGCACTGTAATAGATACAAACACAGTGAAAGTAGGTGTCGTAGCAAATTATCATCAGCGTAGATCCAACACTTGGGATTATTTCTACAGTTGATTAAGAATCTCAAGATTTTATCTCGTTTTAGAAACACCCTTGACCAGTGCTAAGGTATGTTATAATACTATGCAAAGTTAGTTATTTATATTATTAAATCTGATCAAAATTGACTTTGAGATATTTGACAATGTCTTTTAAAGATCGATTGTCAATTAGTTGATTTAGGATTTTTGATCTCCTGGTTTAAAAATCGAGGATCCAAATCCTTAGTTTCCGTTTCATAGTACCTATACTCGTATTGGTATAACAGCTACTCCTTCCGTTTCCGGTTAAAATCCAGTGTCCAGATCTAGTTTTTCACGGGTGACTCGAGCCTAGCGTAAAAAAGTACGGTCATCTACCCTACGGTCACCTTATACCCGTTCATTCACCGGTTCAACCGTCTATACTTTAACATCGATGTAAAATGAACACGATTATTATACGTATATGTCAAATTGACTTAAGGATAAATTTTGCAGAGAATATTTTTTCCTAAAATTCTATAGACGTAATATTACTGTCCATCATTCTAGTATATAGGGTGATAATTACACCTATGTAAGTATTCATAATAGAAGGAAAGATAAGTAATGATTGTAAATTATTTTCGTTTTGAAATTAGAATTAGACGTTTTGTTAGATCGATCGTGAGTACAGTTCTTCTCTTAAGAAGTCGAGATCACCGGGTTAATGTCAACCGTCAATGTCACCGAGAAAGAAACAAGTCCAGTTATGTCTGGGCGGACATTTTCCATTCTTGGTTTGACGGGTAACGATCATTCAACTACTAATTAATTATCGAGATTACTTTCACGAGTCAAGTATGAAGTTGAGTTGATTTGAGTCGAGTAAATAGTCGAGTAGAGACATTGCGTATGATTAGTTTCTTAGTTAGGTAAGTATTGCACTCTTACAAATAATAATTTTCACCGCGAAAGTTTATAACCGCAGTTTCTTAATTCCCATTGATTTCGTTTCACAAATTCAATTTACGTTTACGTTTCATTTAACGGGACGAGGAAAATTCTCCAAGGCCGTAAAATATTAACTACGGCCTGTTATGAATAATAAATATAAGGCTGCACCTAAAAAGTATAACTAAAGGAAAATTTATCCGAGAACCAGAGGGTTAGAAATTCATTCCTCGTCACATAATCCATTTCCTTTTATTTTCGCAATACTTACTTACATATTATATCGTATATATATATATGAGAAACTAAAACTGGTACCTCCGGTCTAATTATTCGTCTCGCGTTTGCGAATCGTCTATACTTGGCATCCGGACATAGATATTCACAAACACATTGAAGAGACGGCGCACAGTCCTCTCGATTTAGTTCGAGCGGTCGTTCGTCGCTTTAGAACAAGAATATCTTAGCGAAAGGTCATATGATAGAAGTGAGAAAATTTTCCATAGATTTTTTTCCACATACATATGTAATGTATATATATTTATACATAATGGTGAATTTTTTTTCAACAAAAATTAATAATTTACCCAGACTGTTGTTATAGGCGCAGTAATTTGAGACTGAGGATCGGTCGCGAAGAATAATTATCGCGAATTCGATAAACGTGGGTGTGGTACGTGTAGCGAATTCTGAAGTGTGGCTCTCTTCACTCGTTAATATACGGGTCAACTGCATTCCATCGTTTAGCAAAGCGGACTTTTCCACTCTTTGATGCAAAATCTTCGTTAAGGAATATCAGGTTTTAAATTTCCATTAATATGGCGTGCGCTTTGCGTTATGATACGTTACGTTGCGTTTCGTTGCGGAGTCTCCGATCCGCAATGGTCTAAAAATAAATGAGAAGATGCGCCACCGCTAGTTGCGCGTATTACGTAACTACGTGTCGGTATATATGCATGCGCAAATACATTTTCTACATGGATAAGTATATATGTATATGTATATACGTGCCGCGGTGTTACTTGATCCGTTTGCAAATTGTTAGTTAAATAACATAGCGAGACATGATCGTATCATAAAAATTTGCGTTTTATATCGCTGAGAAGAATTTTCTCATAGAAAATTTTTCACCGGTTATACATATATAGCTAAAGGTATTTTATTTTATTTTTATTTTTATTTTTATTTTTATTTTTATTTTTATTTTATTTTATTTTATTTTATTTTGTTCTTTATTTGTAGGGAATTTGTACGTGTTTCTCTATGTTACGCACGGACGCGTATAGCACCTACACAAATACTCACATATAATGTTATAGGTATTTCGACTCTGGTATTAATAGCCGCTTCAAATACAACGCCAACGAACTAATACAGCCGCGGTTAGAATTCCTTTGCACTTCGCACTCGGTTCAGCTAGCCACAGTGGCAAAAAAAAAAAAAAAAAAAAACTTTTCAGACACGATGAGCAATCCTTTCATACCACTGATTTATACATCATTGAAATACCTACACCCTCTGGAGAAAAAAAAAAAAATTGATAAAAATAGAAGAGGAATACTATATAGTCGAGGTGTATACCTACTGCTCATATTTTTGTATCTATCGATAAAATTCCGATTTTGAGAAAATTTAAAAAATTTTTTTTTCATTATTTATACTGTACTACATGCATATCCCATTTGCGTAACACAATCTCACTATAGGTATAACGATCGATGATCAGTTGCGAAAAAATTCTGAAGAAATAACGAAAACTGTTAAAATAATGACTGTACTTTGGCCTGGATCCGCGTACTACTTCGTGCACATGAGGGAGTCCAAACTGATGAATAAATAAATAAGTAAATGCAAAAAAAAGGGTTATTGGTGTTAACCATGAAAGGTGTGCGGAATATGATACGACATGTGATCGTTCGGAGTTGTTAGAAATGTCAAGTGAGTATGACGATGTATGTCTATATATAATATATAGAGTCGAGTTAGTACATACATGGATGGAGGAAATAGGAGAAAACTAATGTGTATATTTTAACGTTATGAAAGAGTAGGAAAAACTATAACGATAAAGGATTGTACTTTATATAGGTATGGAAATTTATTGTTGGACAAAAAAAGTAATCATGCATGACCGTGGTTTGCAGAGAGGGAAGGCTTCGACATATTAAACGCCGTAGGCGAAGGTGGCCGGATCAACCGGCAGGTAGAAAGTGACACCAATGTATTACGATGTAATATAGTTATATACTATGCATATATCTATATACATACGCATATACATAAGCATACGTGTACCGTAGGTACAGGTATATAGGTATTTATGTAAAAAAAAAATCAGACCGCTCATATTGTAGAGAGTTTAATATAAACCCATCGAGGGGTGAATTAGCTGTTTAAAAAAAAAAAAAAAAAAAAATAAATATGCTCAAGGCGAAATTTATCACGTTGAATTTTATCCGTGTATTTAATGTAAATGTGGTAGGCACGCAGAGTACGAAGTTCTTACGATGTTGGGTGCAGATTGGACTCATTTCTGTCTGGCTCGTTTATATTATCTTTATTGATTTTTAAATTTAAAAAAAATTTTTTGTCTTGTTTTCTTTATCGACGGGTTTCGCGCGGTATACGATATTAATTAATTAATTAATTAATTAATTAATTGGGTAATTGATATTGAATAATTGGAACGGAGAGAGAAATAAAAATAAATGATCCGCACATTGCACAGGGTAGCTGTGGTTCGCGGTTCGTGGTTCGTTGTAGGTATAAGGTACGTACGCGGTTGGTAATCTGTTAATGATAATTATTATTGGGAAAGTTGTAATTAAAATATTACCGTGATTCTACCTACCTGGTACTTCTCGTCTTTTGACTTTCGTGTTTTACGTCGTTTCCTGCGCTCGAGAGGTGTAAATCATACAAAAAAAATTAAAATAAGCTGAAATAAAATAAACTGAAATAAAAAAAAAAAAAGGTTAAAATAAACGAAAGAAAAAAATGAAAACGACAAAAAATTCGTAATTATGTGCTTATTACGGGAGGGGCGGGAGAGGGCATAGAAATTGCGGTAAATTTAACGAACGCTACGCGCCTCGCGGCTCGTTCGCGGTTCAACCGTCTCAAGGGTTGCCCCTTTCTCGAGTTATTTCATGGATGTGAAAATTGCCACGAAATATTATTAAAAAAATTTCAAAGAGTAAAAAGGCCACCTCTTCCTCGGTTCTCTTAATTTATTTATACCTAATTTCGTTGTTCGGTTTTCTTTTCCCTCGTCTTATATTATATACATTTCCTCATTTTATTCGACGACCGCAGTCGTCGTCCTGCGGTCGAGAGGTCGAGAGTTCGAAAGGTCGAGAGGTTGCGAAAAAAAAAATAAATAAATAAATAACATACAAAAAAATAAAAAAAAATAAAAAAAAAAATATTCTAACCAAGAAGTGCAGTAGGTATATATTTTCGAATCTTTAGTTATAACAATGACGTTACGCTGGCTAGCTGCTTGATACAGCACACTGGGTAATGCGAGCGGATCGGAGCATCGCCACGGTACCTTGCAACTTCCGGTTTAGCCTGTCCGTATACGACTATATAGCTTCAGGTCAAGGATGACCAAAGCATGACAAAATTACTCCGTTACTCTTATACGCATACCAATAATAAAATTTCACGGATTATTCGCTAGCCATTTCAACTTCAAAATTATCTTTATTCCATACTCTAAATTTTCTACATCAAAAGTTACGAGTATACGAAAGATTATGATATCTATGACATCCTTACTCTGAAAACATCTCGAGTCATTCGCGCATGAAGAGTTAACAGAGTTTGCCCTTTGCGTATGTATGCATATGTATGTATGTACATATGTATACGCGTCTATTCGTATACATACATATACCTAGATATATATATTCAAGAAACAGTGAAAAATTACACACCACCGAAAGCAGACCGTGCACCATCCATGGAAGGAGGCGTTCGTCAACGAGTCACGTACGAGGAAGCACTCGAGACGTCTCCGTTTCTCACGTACCTACGTCTGTCAAGATGCAATTAATCTGCTAATTTCCCTGCGCAGCTTCCGTGAATGCGGAATTCTTGGGCGATATATAGAAGAAGTCTGCGTTGATATATCAACAGCTTTACTATATATATATATATACATATATGTATATATATGTATTTCACGGTTACGTACCGTACGTAACGCGTACTTCTACCGAGAGCACCAGCTTTTATAGTTTTACTTTAGAAATTTTAAAAGCTGCTTTATACCTCGCACCTACCTACCTTGTAGGTAGGTATAAGGTACGTATGTACGTACATACGTACGAGAAGAGGCAACGCCAGGAAGGAAAGAGCTTGCACTTGCTTAGTCACGTGCGAGAGGGAATCGATTTTTATTTTATCCTGCACCTACTGTAAGGTAAGGTATAGATGCGAGCTACACTCCGCAGGCAATTTATTCCATCACTGAAATTCTACCGATATTGGTATAGGTATCTCTCTACTACGGATTACACTTTCCACAATTTTCAAGAATTTAACGAGAATATAATTCAAACCCAACTAGATTTCTTCTTCTTTTTTTCTTTTCATTTGTTTTTCTTAGCTCATCTTTCAAGCTGCAGTTTTATAGTTACAAATTTAACGCTCAAGAGAGTGAAAAAAAAAAATTAGGAACTTGATACTTGAGTGCTTTCAAACTACTGAAATGATGAATTCATGCGACAAAAAGGCAAACGGAAAAGGATAAATCTTCACCATCCTTTCTGACCATGAATAAATAACAATTTTACTTTTTTTTTCTTTCTTTCTTTTTTTTTTTTTTTTTAGATCCCAGTTCTCTCGTTTAAAACTCTTTCTGTAATTCTTTATAACTCATGGTCTCATGGGAAAATGATATAGCTATTAGTCATTTATGATTCGCCTACAGATGCATTACTGGAATTATAAATTGTATAAATCAATCGAAAATTTCACTCGAAAGTACCTTTTACAGACGTAAAAGAAATTTTTTTTAAAATACTACACGAGTTTAGAGTCAAGCGTCTTGTCCTTATAGATTATCTAGTTTATTGCTTATCGTGAAAGTTTCGATTTTGTTTTTTTTAAGAGTAAACGTTCAAGAATCGATGATATCCTGGCCGCGAAATTATAGTAAATTAGTTTTAAGATCGTGGATAATTTTATCCGTCCTATCTTCTCACCCTGGACTGCACAGGCTGTGTAAATTTCGATTGAGAAGTCAATCCCTTAACCCGGTCTTAAGCCTTTCCACCCTGTGCTGCAGGGCGTATGGCTTATCTGAAATTAAATCAGTCTCTGTATATATAGGAGGAATAAGGCGAATAGTAGAGGAGAGTAAAGAGTCCTGTGTTAAGGATCGTAGAGTCCTGTTCCTAGCGGAGATGTCTCCGCGGTAACTTCGGAACCAAGATATATATATATATACCTTGAAGATGTACACAAATACATTTATATATGTATGTACATAGGTATATACCTACAAAAAGATGTTATACCTTATATATCTACTACCAGGTTCGCTTTTACAAAGGGGCTGTAAGTCTCGTTTGCCTCTAACCCCGCCCTGACCTCAGCCCACGCTTATTATATTTATCTAGAATTGTTATTATACTGTACCTAACCTACCCCCGTTGGAAGGAACAGGATAATCCTAATAAGCTTCTACCCCAAATTGGATTACACCAAAAAGTTTTCTATTGAAATTTGAACTTTGACTTTACATTTTCTTTTACATCCTCCCCCCCCCCGCCTTTTATACACAGAAATTATACTATCTCGGTGGTTATATCCGATTAAATTATCTTTAAGGCAAATAATTATTGTCCATTATACCAAAATTATATCATAGGTATACATACTTACAGAATGTTTGTCGAGGGTAATAAATGGCGATGATCACAAGGGTAGTATTATACATAAGTATATTTATATATAATCGTGACGTGCGTGAATCCATAAATTGTTATCATTATTATTGTTTTTGTTATTATTTGTTTTTTTTTTTTTTTTTTTTTATACCGACCCTATATACGTCACGCTAAGTTCTACGTCACACGCAGTACCTACCTACCTACCTACCTACCTACTACGTAGCACGTACACTCAAGGTATAGCTACAAGTAGGTATATCGCTGCAGTGGCTTATGTACACGCGATTGTATGGATGTGAACCTACCTTATACCTATCTACCAACCTACCTACCTTATACCTACTTGTGTTACCTACCTCCTACCGCGAGGCACAGGGCATTCACCCTTGCAGGGCAAGTGCCGGGGAGATCGGCGCACGCGTTGCGACGGTTCAGTACCGACAGCTATATGGCCAAGTCTCTGTCTTTGACATGGGCGCACGCGCCAGAGACTTACCCTTGTTGGAGTGTGCGGGGGTCAGCTTGACTTTGTCTCTCTCTTTCACTTCCTCTCTATTCTTGTACATATATATATATATACAGTTATTGTATATCTTTGATGCTTAGATTATACGTAGGGAAAGAAGATTCATTCACCGATTGTTGGCGCGATAAATCACTGAAAAAAAATCAAAGAACAAAAAATTGGAGTAATCAATTATAGGTACACATCTTCACAATCTATAGATTATAGTGTTATTAAAAATGACTGAAGTTAACTAACGAAGTTTTTTTTTTTTTTTGTTTTTCTTTTTGTTTTATGTATATGTATATATTAGATCGCTTGAAGAAAATCAATTACTTTTTTTCATTTTCAAAGAGTAAGTCAAAAATATTGTTCCAAATGACGAAAAAGAAAAATGCTGTCAAAGTTTGAGCTTTTAATATTAATATTAAAAGGTGCCTCATCGCGATTTTCTATTTCTCATTTAAATATTTTATAACTGGTCAACGCATCAGTGTACTGATAAGATCAGAACATATTTTTGTAGTGAATTGAATGCTCTATAAAAAAGGTCTCTTGATCTTTTTCGATAAATCTAGATATTTTCAAGTTGGTGTATTGATTATTGATGATAATTAATCATGACTAACTTGAAAACAGTTGGATTCATCGAAAAAGACTAGGACACCTTTTTTCTAGAGCGTACAATTTTGAACAACAGTACTCATGCAGAATCTTTCTAAGTAGATTAATTTTCAAGATATAAAAAATCGAAAAGTTCCACAAGACCATTTCCCAAGTTATTTAGATGAGAAATAGAAAATTGCGTTGAGGCACCTCTTAATATTAATATTAAGGGCTCAAACTTTGACAGCATTTTTTTTTTTCATCATTTGGAACAATATTTTTGACTTACTTTTTGAAAATGATAAATAGTCGATTGATCTCCATATAATTTATAAACTTCAGCAACACTGCAGCTTGATACGTAGGTATAAAACGTTCTGAATAAAAAATCTAATTTATTTATCTTATAACGGATTTTGAAACCCAATCTCTCTATATACGAATGTATGTATGTATGTATGTATTTATGTATAAGCATGTACTATATTATACGCAGTGCGGCTTACAGATAGACAAGTTAGTGCAGTTGCGGTGGTGCTCTGCGGTTTTATCCGCAAACGTGTACACGGTAACGGTTGAACATAAGAGCTGATGATTTTATGCAAAATATACCCAGGTGTGTGTATATTACAGTATGCCTAGTCTCAAAACGTATATGTATGTACATACATACATGTCTTCATATCCGCAAAGCAAAAAGCTAGAACTCTGCAATCTTTAGCTCAGAGGCTTATACACACACGCATGTATGTATGTATGTATGTATATATGTGTATATATACATACGCTGCGATGGATGCATATATTATACGTAGATGGAGGAATCACCTAGCCCAAACCTTAAGCCTTAAACCTAAACGTAAACCTAAACTAACCTCACCTAATCTCGGTTATTTATCTACCTATACGGCTGTACCTGGGATCTAACCCCTGTAGGGTTTGTGTCGCCCACCTTCCATATTCCCGCACCCTTAACCACCAGCTACCCGCTCGCCAACTACTACGAACCGCCTCTCTTCTCTCTACCTGTAATATTGATCCGGAGGTTGGTTTGCGGCGTCGAGGGATATGTTCACTTGGTATTATAATAAAAGTCGCACACGCTAAGTGAACGTGTGAAAATTTGCTATTTATTATTTTTCTATTCAGTCTAGTTTAACTTCAAGTTTTTATTTATTTATTTAATTTTTTATTGTAGTCGGTTTAATATGAACCCAATTTCTTTCGGAAAAATTTTATATCCTAGCAATATAGGTAATATTATAGGTATATATTTATATATAGGCATACGGATTCTCAGGATGAAATTAATAGCCCATTAGAGAGAGAGAGAGTGAGAGAGAGAGAGAGAGAGAGAGATTAAAGAGATTATCTATATAATTATAAGGAAACCATTATAATAATTTCGGTGTACATATACATACACATATTACCTATACATAATATATCGAGTTTGGTGATGGTGCAGGATATATAGGTATATATATATTAAGGAGCGTTAATCGTATCGAACGAAGCCTATAGGAAACGCATATAGGCGAAGCCTGCGAAATAAGAAGCCTACATAAAACTACTGTCTCATATACACACGCACTCCTCTAACTATGTGCTATACCTATATGTTGATACTTTACATTAATATACTACATATGCTTAGTTTATTATCATATTTGTCAGCGAAAAATTTTTTCATGTCACGATAAGGGCATACTCTATTTTTCCCTATTGCAGCTAACTCAGAGATACATATATGTATAAGTCATCTATGATTACTCATTGCTTATATAGTATATATATTATATATATAGGTATATATATATATATATATATTTTTTTTAGGAGTAAAAAATTCTGTACGAATTTCTCGTTTTAGTAAAATATTATACGTATTGATATTCTGTACCTATGGATAACTGTATGCATTACACCTATTCCGCGGGTATAATTTCTATATAAATAGGTATATATCAATTTTTACGCGACTATATGTATATACGTTATGTACAGTTATACCTTATATACTTATCGGATAAAGATTTTGTGAAATATTTTAGCTAGACGTAGCTGCCTTGGTCATTAGCGACAGCTGACAAACTATATAGCTATATATGTACATACATACATGTATATAAGAAATCTATGAAGGCGATAGAAATCGGTCAATTAATCACTCGCTGCAGAAGCGGCAGCGGCAGCAGCAGCAGCACCAGCATGAATCAGGAGTTTGAAATCAGTGCTTTTGGTTAAAGCGTTAGGTATTTCTTTGTCCATGATGAAGAGTTACTACTAAAGACGAAAAGTTCCTTGCAGGTTGTGAGAGTGATTCTTTTCTTACTATATAAAGTGAATAACCCCCGGGAGTCTATAAAACTTTACTTATTTGCAGTGAGCTAACTAGGGGGCAAGGACCTGCGTTAATTCTATCTCAATTTTTGTAACTTGTATAGTTATATTTGTATAGAATCGTATATATGTGTGTAGTATAATATGATATGAGATGTAAATTCTAATTTTGAGAAATATATATAAAAAGTAAAGGAAAAAACTTGAGAAATAAAATGTTTGAATCAAATTTTTGTTCCCCTGCAAAGTGAAAAAGAAGAACTGACATTTAATTAATATATACGCTTTTAAAAGGAAGAACACACGGATTGCGAAACACGAACGAATAAGATATACATACACATATATAAATATAGATATATGTATATATAATATTTTATAAAACGTTCACCTTATACACAGCGAGATTAACTTGCGTTAAGCAATTATTTTAACGTTCGGTGTATAACGGTGCGGAAATTCTAATTACTTCTCCTCGTTACTTAGGTATGAGCTTAATCGTCGATTTTAAACTCGTATATTTTTCACCCACGATCACCTAAATACGCGGTGTAGTTTCTCATATTTTAAACGTGGATTATATATTATATGTATATACAGTTGCCTATGGTGTATCTATATACCAATTTAGTTATTTGCTATAAATTATAATTATTCGCTTCTATTCGAAATCCTGTCTGCAAGGGTTTATAGTCTATACATTGACAAATGTATTGCAAGTCCAGCAGCAGAGTTTGATTGTGTAGTAAAATAATTACGTCCTCATACAACGATACCTATAACTATACAATACTCGTACACAAATATATACCTACATACTAAAAAACCTGTAGTATATGTATAATGGAGAGCCAATTTACACCGGCCTTCGAGAATTGGAAGTGATCGCGACACCTTGGGCACACCTTGAAACCCATCAATATTACAATTTATACGAATCCTCGCTTCGGTTTTGATTCTTTACAGTCCAATTAACTTTTTCGGGATGAGAAATCTGTTATAACTAACGATTATAAGCTTTCGCACGAATTTCTAAATGCTCATATACCATGCCTATAGGTATATACCACGCCTATTTTACGCACATACATACCTAAATCTTAGAAGCTTAATATGTAAGCATAAGATCGCGTTATAGAAAGTTTTATTTTCTTTTTTTTTTCTATTTTTTTTTTTTTTTTTCTCACGGAGACAAAATTTCGCAATGTATGTATGTATGTACATAAATAAAATTTTAGAATTATTATCATCATTTCGTCAACATTATATCAACGAAAACTAAAAATTTCATATAAAGATAAAGAAAACTTTCCAGCTCTGACGAAGGTATAATAACACACATATGTAGGTATATTATATGTATATTTCGACTATATACTATAATTTTAGACAAGTGTATATAATATAATAATATGATGAATAGTCACTGAAGGAGTAATACCGTCGTGTCAGGTTCATCGTTACAACTTCATTAAAACTAATAATAATAATAATGATACAGAAAAAAAAACTCCCATAGAAAATTATCTGTCATATATGTCAACGAGTTGAACAGCTTTATAGCGAATTACAAAGCGGGAAAGGTATATTTAACAGTGAAAGTTTCATTGAGGCATCATGTATAGCTCTTTGACGGTTTTAGAAGAACGAAAGTTATCTTCGCGCGGTGTCGATGGCGGTTCAAGATTCCGAATCATTGTCTAACTATCATATCTTTTTGTAGTAGCAACTGTCTTAGATTATCTCTTTTTAAAATTCGATATATATACATATGAGACAGAAATGATGATGATCGTAGGTATATACATATACATATATATATCTAACTACTTGGGAACTTCCCTGCATATGTCTAGTTCTAGCTCTAATACGAACTTGGTAACAACTATAATATAAGTAATATTATACGACCCGGGGGACGTATGCGACAATCGCTAAAGAGCGGCTAGAGAGCTGGGTGAACTTTACGAAGGATGTCCTCAATAGCCAATAACCATCGTTAACCGTTAACCAGCCCTGTTATACGCTAATCTGTTCTAAGCGCTATGTGGAAACATAGAGAGAGCCTCGTAGTATAATACGCGTATGGTAGGTACCTATACCGGACGTAAAAATGTGATTAAAGAAAAAAATTAAAAAAGAAAAAAAATACTTATGATACAGATAAGCAGCAGCGTTGATTCTACGAGGCTTATAACCGCAGTAATATAAGTTTTCGGTTAAACTTATGAATTTTTATTATGTATATATCTTTTAGTTTTTTATATATTATAGTTCGCGACTAATATATCTTTAAAATATTTTACGAACTGACCTAAGGCAATAGAAATCGTAGCGAGAGCTTTGTACAATATGAGAAAATACGAACTACGATATTGTAACGTTAAATATAAACCAGCAAGAAGATATCACGTACTGTCTAAATATACCGTGTAAAATCGATAGCCAGATTTAACCTCTTAGGTAGTTAGGTAGGTAGGTAGGTACCTTATACCTATCCTCGGATTTCTCATGCCGAGATTCTCCATGCCCTCTGAGCTTCGGGCTCTACAATCTACATTCTATAGTCTATTTAATAATTGCTAGTTTATGTATGGGCATGCTCGAGCTATGCTACGTGAGGCTCGAGCTCTACGTTCGCGTTTGCGTTCGCGTTCGCGTTCGTACGAATCTATGATTTTATAGTGTGCAGTACAAGCCACAAACTGTTTCTATAATCCTTTGCGTGTACGTGTGTAACAACGTTACAACAGAAGTTTAGACACGCGAAAGCTGTTTGTATAAGTATTGAAAGATTGCACCGTGAATAACCTCTCGAGTAGTAGGTATAATATGACCATACTGCGATTACGATGAAGGCCTAAGATATGCAGAAAATTTTCTTTTCCTATAATTAATACAAACGAATTTCATTTTTAACTATAGTTCAACTTTGGCACAGTTTCTTATTTTCTTGTTATCGTTTATTATGCAGGGTTTCGATATCCCAGCAGAGACAAAGTCAAACCGAATTCTCAACCGATCAATATCGTGGTGCTAGCCATTCAGCTGGTAGGGGGGAGGGGGGGAAACGAATCAATAGATATATTCGGTCATTCTCATTTTTTTTATTTTATTCTCTGCATTATATGTATTGTGCATTCAGTTCGTTCATCACACGATAAGAACTAATCTAATAAAATAACCTAGCTCACAATAGAATTCATTATTGATATTAGCTGTTCGTGTTTTTGCGTTTTTTTTTCCTTTTTGCAGTTTGTGTGCAAGGTAGAGTAGAAAATTTTTGCATCGTCATCTTTTTCATCAGATAAAAAGGAACTACTTAGAGATAATCTCTGATCGTGTTTGACTACGTACTAAAATAATATAAATTTTATTATATGCAAAATTGCAATTAGCTGTTTGGCAACATAGTTGCATGTCTGAAAAATAGAAAAAAAAAATAAAAATCTACATTCTTCCCAGTGTCGAACTCCGGAGACAATAGATATGCAAACGAGGACATTCGATCAAACAATAGGGACGGATTGCAAGGTGTCTTTCTTCTCTTCTTCTTTTCTATCTATAACTTCACGAATATCTGTGTCTCCCTCTCTTGTCTAGTTGACCAGTCAACTTTCAGACTTTCAATTGTCTTTTCAGCAAAAACGTTTCTGTATTTATTTTATCATTTGCTCTTTCGAGAATTATTTTGCAAACAAGCGGCAAAATTCGTTCTACTATAAGTTTATTTATTCTTTTTTTTTTGCGACGGCGAAAGGGGCGCGGGGGGGTAAAAATATGAAAAACGAAGAACTACATTAATTGCAACAAAGCTTAGTTCATTAGTCGTTTGTTTTATTCGCGACTTGTATTTGTTTGTTTATTCGTTGCCAACTTCCTGTTATCTTAGCAACGCGAATATAAACCATATCAGTGTTTGCTATCAGATAGATTTTTCTTATTAAATAAGTTCAACAATTTGTTGTAATTATATTAATCCGAAAAATGGCTACCTTTATCAGAAGAGCTAGATTCCCGATAAAAAGACGTTACAGTAAGTTTTTCAAAAGAAAATTCTCAACCATTACCAATAAAAAACACAAAATAAAAGAAAACCACACACACCCACGCCATGAAAATTTTTCTCCGAATAAATCCTTCGGCATCAAAGACATGAACTTAAAAATCTTTTTAAAAAAAAGATAGAGAATATAAGGGCCTGATATTTTTCCCGAATATAATTTTTTCCTCATTTTCTGTTTCAGGCAAGTCACCGTTTTTCCCAAATCTTGAGGAACAGAGCGGTACTCTCTTGGAGGATCCTACAGCTGCTGGTCAACTGGATGGTGGTGTTGGAGTGAACGTTGGAGTTGGAGTAAACGTTGGTGTCGGTGGCGGAATGACCGCACCTCAAGTAGCCCCACTCTCATCTCCGAGTCGTAGTAGCCCTCACAGCCAAGGAAGTGAAACCGGTGAAAGATTTTCAAGAAAGGTTTTCGTCGGTGGCCTTCCTCCGGACATAGACGAAGGTTCGTTACAACATTGCAATATCTATTCAAGAATAAAAAAAACAAAGAAAGAAAGAAAAAAAAACCCAATACATGTGGGTAGATAAAAAATAATTTCATTACATCGTTTTCGTTATTTAATTTCTATTTATTCTTTCTTTCTTTCTCTCCGTGGGAAACTTTCCGATTAACCAGGATTTCAATTAATTAACTCAATTATTATTTCCATATACATATATGTGTGTTATTTTTACGCTCCGCTGGCGGAAAACGTCGACTCTCTATATATAACTATGTAGGTATATATGTATAGGCGATTAGGCTTATGGAATAATTATACGATTGCTCAGGCTGCTGTTTGCTGCGCGATCGGTACGACGATAAGCCGGTATTACCGGCATTCGTTTGCGGGCAAATATCCTTACAAAGTTCACAATAAATTAGCTCTTCACTGCAGCGATAAGCACGAGTTTCGAAGTGTATTCACATATATTATAATATAGACTAAATATATAATGTGTAAACTAGATATTCGCATTATATTATACCTAACACATATAGCTGCGTTATTTAACCCGATAAAATTATTACATGAATAAAATTTACCTTCACGATAATTAATCACGTCTCAATAATATTAATAATCAATAAAAAATAAAAAAAATAAAAACAGAAAATTTCTGCTTTAAATTCTACAGATGAAATCACAGCCAGCTTCCGTCGTTTCGGACCGCTCGTAGTCGACTGGCCTCACAAGGCGGAAAGCAAATCATACTTTCCGCCTAAAGGTTACGCCTTTTTGCTCTTCCAGGTAAGCTGAGTTATCAATTAGTGTGGCACATACTTTGTGATGGTTAATTGAATAATTTTTATTACAGATTTTCTATTTTTTTATATAATAAATTTTTTATTCACTTTTCCACAGGATGAGTCGTCGGTTCAGCAGTTGATCGACGCGTGTATCCAAGACGACGACAAGCTATATCTTTGCGTAAGTTCGCCAACTATAAAGGACAAACCAGTACAGATACGGCCGTGGCGTTTAAGCGATGCTGACTTTGTTCTGGACGCCTCGATGCCCTTAGATCCAAGAAAAACAGTATTTGTTGGCGGTGTACCTCGACCTTTAAAAGCTGTCGAACTCGCCATGATAATGGATCGGCTATATGGCGGCGTTTGTTACGCTGGTATTGACACCGATCCGGAATTAAAATATCCCAAAGGTGCCGGTCGGGTTGCATTCAGCAATCAACAAAGTTACATAGCTGCAATATCGGCAAGATTTGTTCAGCTACAACACGGCGACATCGACAAAAGGGTTCGTTTTGGTTTACTTTTTGTTAAATATTTATTTCGATTTTATTAGCTGGTATAAAATTTTACGGAAATTCGTTGCTTCATTTTGTTTAGAATATAAAAAAAAAAAAAATCTTTTTACCTTCTTAAAATTTTTTCATCACATTTGCAATTTCTTTTTATATAATTTTTTTTAGTCGAGTTTATAATTTGTATAAAATTTGAATAAAATCGTGGATTGTGGAATTAAATTTTGATAAATCTTGTTAAGAATTGAAATTGAGGTCGTTTGAATATAAAGAAAGGAAAAATCGTGCTTTAGGTAAATTCATTGCAAGAAATAGAACAGTTTTAACAGCTCCTACCCTAATCTCTATTATACGTATACTGAAATCCAATAAACGGAGATAAATTGTCGTTCGTTAAAGGGACCTAAAAAGTAACAAATCCTATTGACGATTCATGTAGGTCGAGGTGAAGCCGTACGTCCTGGATGATCAGATGTGTGACGAGTGCCAGGGTCAGCGATGCGGAGGGAAATTCGCCCCGTTCTTTTGCGCCAACGTTACGTGTCTGCAGGTGAGTTTCTATGCATCTATAACATGACTATTTTATAACATTGATCTTGCTCGAGATATTTTCACTAGTTTAAAAAAGAAAAAAGGAATAAAATTTTGATCCTTATAGATAAAAAATAAAAAAAAATAAATAAAAATTTATACTTGCCTGTACGAAATGAAAATTTCAAAAATGTTTATTATTTTGCTCAATATTTCGAGTGTATAAAATTCTAGTTCTTAATTAGGAGGGAAAAGAAATAGTAAAGTGATTCTTTTCACCATTGAAATAATATATAATGAAATATTATTACCTACTTTTCATCACCTTGGCGCGGTTGAAAAATGACTTTAGCTAATTTCAACGAATCTTTACGGTTTCGGATCGCCAGAGGTCCATGAAAAGCAGGTTTTTATAAAGACTTCAGTTTCTCGGAGAAACTCATCGAATGAATTCTGCAGAAACGGTGAAATAAAAAATAAAGAATATAAAATTTACAGAATTTCACATTCGAATTATATGAGCACGAAAAAAATTGTCATATTTCGTCTAATTTGAATTCTCGCTATTCTACTGGAAAAAAAACTTAGATTGATACTTTTCCTCCTTTCAAAAAACAAAAAAAAAAACAAAAGAGTACGTCCTCCAGAATTCAAAACAACGTAATATTATCAGTAAGTTTTCTCAATCATAGAATATTATTTATCGATTTTTCAAATTTATAAATTTAAATTTGTCAAATTTATATGATCTCAAGAACGGGTTAGATGAAAAAAATTATAGAATTTATAGGATTTGATATTCATATGATGGGTATGAAAAAGAAAAGAAGAAAATTGACACAGGCATCTTCATCAATTAAAAAATTTGCTCGTCAACTTGAATCAAAATTTGTTTTTTAATTTTCTGTACCGACAACGAAACCTATATTCCGATTGTAATTGAAAATATTTTTCTTAATTAAATGGGTTTCTGCATAAAAGGTGATGAAAAGTACGTACACCGTTGAAAATATATTTTTTATATCGTTTTTTTTTTTTTTTTTTTTCTTATACTTTTAGTATTACTGCGAGCACTGTTGGGCAACGATTCACTCCCGACCTGGACGGGAGTTCCATAAGCCGTTGGTCAAGGAGGGTGCCGACAGACCACGCGCAGTACCCTTTCGCTGGTGTTAACCCCAACTACGTTAATACGGTCGCACCGCGGCCGATAATCTCGCGGCACTAGCTAATTAACTACAACAAAACACCTTATACACCTTACCATTACCAATACTATTACTACTACTACTACTACTACTACTATTACTACTACTACTACTACTACTACTATGAGAATCCACGAAACTACGAGAATTACAACTAAAAACGAGAGAGAAAGAGAAAGGGAAAGAGAGAGAGAGAATGCAATAGAGAAAAAGGAACAAAAAAAAAATAAGAGAAACAGAAGAAAAAATAAAATCTGACCGGTTGTAATCGCGCAACGACTAGCCCACCGATCATCGCGATGTTCTACGCTACTGGATTTCTACGATGATGATGATGAAGTGTTTTATTATTTTTTTTTTTATTTTTCCCCAACTCTTTTGGATGGAAGATTAAACCTCAGATCGTAGAATACACGTATAGTCAAGAACTTTTTCCTTACCCTTATCTACCTGGATTGGTTATATGATGGTAGCGGCTAAAGATGATGACAGGTAATCGGTATATTAATTATATATCGTAATAAGCGATTTCCTATATTTCTCATAGATTTACGGAGTTCCTTATGAATAACGGTTTTTATATATGTACATACATATATACGGTATATATGTATAATGTGAAAATTCGTGAGTTTCTTAAACTATATACGATATAATACAACGTGTTATTTTATATCTGTATATACATATATACTTACACACCGTTAATGAATATAATTAATTAATCTAATCGCGACCCCGAATTCGAAATCAGGGGTTTCATTTAGGCTATGAATTATTGCACGGGCGGGGAGGGAGGGATAAATAATGAAGATATAAAAACAAAAAAAATTATGTTGTACGATTTATGTACAACATTTTCTTTTCTTTTTTTTTCTCTTTTTGTACGCGAAAAGAAATGAAAACGGAACAAGAACAATGAGTGAAAACTATTTAAAAAAAATAAAAGCAAAAAATAACGAATACCTAATGAACGAAAATCACGCGAGTGGTGGGGAGGAACAACAAAAAAGAAAATAATGATAATAATAATAATAATAATAATAATAATAATAATAATAATAATTCTTGAATAATATTAAACACACACGTATCATACATACATATTGGTATATTATCTTGCCGTAGATTATTATTATTAATTTTGTTTTTTATGTCCCCCATTTTATACAGTGTATACATATTATATATATATATATATATATATATATATATATATATATATATATATATATATATATATATATATATATATATATATATATATATATATATATATATATATATATATATATATATATATATATATATATATATATATATATATATATATATATATATATGAATGTTGTTTCACCACTCGCGGGTATATAAGGTATATCGTATACGTATGCGTATACCTACCTGGACGAAATATTAACAATATATAACAACAGAAATTCATAAATATACATACATACATGGATACATATATAGGTACATACATAGATAAATAGATACTACAATAAGGTATTAATATATATGTATGTACCTAAGAGTGTTTGAATATATACGCGTGAATGTTTGTATGTGTGTATATTTTTACTTTTATTTTCTTTTATTTCACCTGATCATCATATTCTGATATACTGATATTCGCGTGAGTTTCTATCATTATACGAATGATTTATACATTATGTATATACACATGCCTATATACGAAATAATTTGCTTTGTATATCGTTGTTATGTATATATATATATATATATATATATATATATATATATATATATATATATATATATATATATATATATATATATACATGAAAATGAAAATTTTTAATGACTAAACACGATATGTGCTAATATACGCCTCAATTTCGCGATAATTGAACTTATATCGACATACAAAAAAAGATAGAGAGAGTAGAGAGAGACAGAAAGATACTGTGTGAAAGAGACTCGGAGAGAAAAAGAAAGAAAGCGAAAGAGAGAGAGAGAGAGAGAGAGAGAGAGAGAGAGAGAGAGAGAGAGAGAGAGAGAAAGAAAGTATTGGGGAGAAAAAGGGTGAACGAAGGAGAGAAAGAGAGGTGGAAACAGGATTTGAAAATTTGTAGATGAATTGCAATTCAAAAATAATAAATAATAGATGAAAATATTTAATTATTATGATAATTATGATTTTTATTATTATTATGGTCATTATAGGGACAGCATTACTTTACGGTAAAAATAGAAAAAAAAAACATTCAAAAGATAACAAGAGAATAATAAAAAAAACAAAAACCGTTTTCTTAATCAATTTCTTTTAAACGTTACAAGTAAAAAAAAAAGAAAAGAAAAAATACCCTTTTTATGGTTATTGCGGTGAAAAATCATAATCGTCCCCCCTCCCCCCCCCCCCCTCGTATAGCCGGGAATTAGATGAATATATGTATATGCGACTTTTCTACAATTACCTCCCCTTTGAAAACACACATCCACATATACTCAAGTACACAGATATATATGATAGGTAGACTTAAACGCATATATAGACGAAAAAGAAAAACGACAGAAAAAAACGATGTATGAGGAAGGATGTAAAAAAAGACAAAAAGAAACGGTACATCGATATAAAAGAAGCTCGCAGCAGTCTGGGTATATATATATATATATATATATATATATATATATATATATATATATATATATATATATATATATATATATATATATATATATATATATATATATATATATATATATATATATATATATATATATATATATATATATATATATATATATATATATATATATATATATATATATATAGCCGTAAGATTTACAAGGGTAGGGGAGATATGACTTACTCTACGTGATTCGGTACTTTTTATTAACTATAGTATACATATACATATACATATATATATATATATATATATATATATATATATATATATATATATATATATATATATATATATATATATATATATATATATATATATATATATATATATATATATATATATATATATATATATATATATATATATATATATATATATATATATATATGTATGTATGATATATTACGACGTTTCATATATACAAATGGGTGGGAGATAAAAAAAGGAAAAAAAAAGTGAAGGGAAGGAAAGAGAAGTATAAGAATAAAATTGCGTCGCGATGAATTTCTATACGTATGAGATGCGATCTTGTTAGAGTTATTAAAATTTGTGGTAGAAGAAGAGATGAGTAAGAAGAATGGGGGAAAGAAGTAAAACAATTAAATGAATAAATAAATAAATAAACAAATAAAAAACAAAAAAATAGTAAAAAATGAAAAGAAAGAGGGAAAAGACACAAAAAGAAGAAAAAAAATGATGAATTTATATCGTCGTAGGTATATATAAAAAATATTTGTAGGTCGTTTCGCAGAATTCTGCGAAAATGATAAATTACATGTAGGTATACAGACGCATATATAAGGCGAGGGTGTAAAACCTGGAGTAGACGAAATACGGATTGGTGTTGCAATATATATATTATTAAATTATGTATAATACGGGGTCTCGAGGGTTCTAGTTATATCACGGTTCCAATATCGCAATTTCCTTATACGTATATCTATGTATACATACCTGCAAGACCATCTCCGTCGATATTCGATATACGATATTTGATATTCGATACGATAGATTCTCTGCGGACGTTTTATCCTGTTTTTAAAATTTGTATTTTTACCCATTCATTAGAAAAACGGAGGGGAAAAAGAGAGAAGAAAAAACCGAAAACGAAAATCGTATATAAAATTAAATGAAAAAGAAATAAAATCGTAGATTTGAATTATTTATTATCGTAGACTCATTTTTCAATATACTTATTAAACTTCACTTATATCATACGTTGTGGTTCGCTGAAAAATGATAATATGGTACGTGTATGTCATGAACAAATTTTCCACGATTCTCCTACTTATTACTAAATACTGATCATTTCTCTACTTACCTTTCTATACCCTGCTCCCCAATCCCCTGTACATAATTAAATATTTCAAGCAATTTTTCAATTCTATGACAAAAAATAAAAAAATTAAAAAACTGCTGATTATAATCAATATTAAATAAATAATAAATAATGGATAAATTAATGATAACAATTATACAAATAGTTAACGAATATATATATATATATATATATATATATATATATACATACATGGAAAACAAAACTTACGAAAACTTCTCGGTGTATATAATCAAATAAAAGCAAGCGTAGTTCAAATTATAATAATAATAACTGAATAAAAAATATACATATACGTATATGTATATATATATATATATATATATATATATATATATATATATATATATATATATATATATATATATATATATATATATATATATATATATATATATATATATATATATATATATATATATATATATATATATATATATATATATATATATATATACACATATACATATACATTAGAGTGTCTCCAAAAAAGCGACTATTTTTTTTTTTTCCAAGAACATTGAAAAATCGTCAGAGTATCTCTAGAAAACGACCCTGTAAAAATATGAGCTCTTAATATTAATATTTAGAGGTGGCGATTTGTAATTTTCGATTTCCCATTTAAATAACATGGGAAAATTTTTTTTCAAACTTTGGAATTTTGTAACGCGATAACGAGCTACTTGATTAGTATGACAAAACTAGCTCTTATAGAAAATTTGATGCTCTACAAAAAAGGTCTGATTGACATTTTGCGTAAGTCCAGCCGTTTCAAAAATATCGAGCCTCAAACTTCAGACTATTTGAAATATTATTTTTGAAACGGCTGGACTTACGCAAAATGTCAATCAGACCTTTTTTGTAGAGCATCAAATTTTCTATAAGAGCTGGTTTTGTCATACTAATCAAGTAGCTCGTTATCGCGTTACAAAATTCCAAAGTTTGAAAAAAAATTTTCCCATGTTATTTAAATGGGAAATCGAAAATTACAAATCGCCACCTCTAAATATTAATATTAAGAGCTCATATTTTTACAGGGTCGTTTTCTAGAGATACTCTGACGATTTTTCAATGTTCTTGGAAAAAAAAAGTCGCTTTTTTTGAGACACTCTAATATACATACACATATACAGATTGTAGCTGTACCTATTCTCTATGTATATTATCCGGAAAACAAAAAATACAAAACAAAATACATAATGGAATAAATTAATTGGTAGATTAATTAATTAAAAGGAAAAAAAAAAACAAAACTGTTGAAATAATATACATATATCACACACACACACACACACACACACACATAAATAAATTGAATGAAATTAATGCAATTAATGAAATAAATAAATAAATGAATAAATAAATAATACATATATACCATATGAGAAGAAAAAAAAAAAATAATCTTCCATACAAATATTTATTTTTTTGGTCTATTTTATGTATATAAAGATTCACCTACGATACATCCAGCCCCCCCTCAAACTCCTAACTTCTTTACCCTTACCCATATTGACCCTAGATCATCAAATCCTCGATCGTGAATAGTTAGATATTGCAACGTAATTTTCATAAACCTATATACAGTCTAAAATACATCGCGTTTACATAACAATAATAATAATAATTATAATTATGATAATAATAATAATAATAATAATAATAATAATAATAATAATAATAATAATAATAATAATAATAATAATAATAAATAATGATAATGATATTGATAATGATAATGATGACAACTGGGAAATTCCAAGGGGGTTTGTTTTTATCTGCAATAATACCTGAACTTTTATTTTTTTTTTTACTTTTTTGTAAACCCTAGTCGCACACACACACACACACACACATATACATATACATGTGTACCGAATTATAAATATTTCGAAAAGATGGGATCCTGCTCGGGCAGGTAAAACGTCGCTATGAAGATAATTAAAACATATATCTGTGCGATGAAACGTTCGCAGAGGATTATTAATTCTTATATACTATGTAGTTGGAAATTTATTGCGATTCGAATATCTTATATATTATATATATATATATATATATATATATATATATATATATATATATATATATATATATATATATATATATATATAATATATAAAAGAACATCGATGTATGGACGCGTTGTTATGTACCTGTTACTGCAGTAGCAGCAGCGTACTGCGATCCTATCGATTGTATACCTATATTGAACACAATATATTATTAAGTATATATGGTGATAAATAACGGCGAAGTTTATCAGAGCTGGTAATACATAATATTAATAATAATAATAATAATAATAATAATTGTGAGTCGAGAAATCTTATATATAAATATAAAATATATTCTAAATGAAATTGAATAATAAATGATAATAGATAATTAATTAATTAATTAACAAGTTAATTGATTGATTGAAACAAAAAATACAAAAGAAAAAAAAAAAATAAAATTTTTGATTGAATTTTTTAAAATAAAAAATCAGCCGCTCTCGCGAGAGCGCGCGTTTAGTTAGTGCAATTTCGAACGCGTACAAGCTATAGTTGAATAAATGACATGTATATAATATACATATACATATATAAAATAATGAAAAGTTTTTTTTTTAAAACAGACAATTTATTATATACAATATATGTATATGTATATATACATAATTATATAATTCATATTTAGGCGTAAAAATTCTCACACAGGATTTTGATGATATAAAGAAAAAGTTGAAGAAGAAGACGAAAAGAAATAAAAAAAATGAAGAAAAAAACAGAAACAAAAATAAACTAAACTAAATAAATAATTGTAGTAAACTTAAAAACTATATAATACTATACATATATAGGTACCAATTTACCTATAAATTTATTAACGAATAAATATAATATATATGCATATATATATTTGAATATATATTGTATATATTATAGCAAAGGTAGTAGTATTATTCGATTATTCTTATAGTTTTTATGATTATTATTATTATTATTATTATTATTATTATTATTATTATTATTATTATTATTATTATTATTATTATTATTATTATTATTAATATGATTATTATCATTATTATTATTATTATTATTATTGATATTATTATGACAAAAAAATATTTTCTAGCTAAATTATTTTTATTTTTCTATTTTTTTAATTTAAATACATATACATACACATACACACTATCATTATTTCATACTTTATATTACGTGAAGACACACAAATATGACATAAAAAATTTAAAAAAAAAAAAAAGAAAAAAAGAAATTTAAACGGAAACAAAATAATAAGACGGATGGACGCTCGTCGTCGTATACATATATAATATAATACTACCTAAATTATAATCAATCAACAAAGTTTGAAGAAAGAAAAGAAACAAGGGAAAAAAGATTGAAAAAAGAAAAAAAAAATAAAAAATGTATAAGTAACGCAAAGATGGGTGTGTGTCTGGTATAGCTTCCCGCGGTGTCACTCAATTTTTACATATTTATATAGCAGTCTATATATTATTATATATATGTATATATAGATATAGAAATACGGTGTTTTACAAAAAAATTTGGAGAATTTTTCTTCAATGAAACTCCAATTCTATAAATTAGTCACGATTTCTATTTAGCAAATATTCAACTTTTCCCCCAATTATTTATAACTTAATATCAATCGATCTATCGCAGATTGAATTTAGCTAATGTGTGTGTGTACCATTCACCCTATCCCCTTATTTTCTCCCTTACTCTCACACCACCAAATTTCTCACCAAATTTTCATCCCTTTCATTTCTTATAAAAATATCACGTTTATAATTTTTTTCTCTTTTTGTTTTCGTCTTTTCCCCAGATTATTACGGCATGTATTATAGATATAATTATTGATTAATAATCCAATGAAATTTTTGAATTTCTCGATCGTGTCGATATAAATATTAGATTAAATATCGCTTTGAATGCGTTATCGCATATTTTATATTAATGATTTCCCGCCCTTGCTTCGCCTAGTCTTCGGCGTCCCCATCTAATAATAATTCCTGTCATATACCTTATTTGAGACAAGTCACTTTGACGAGGTATGACGAAAATCCACATATACATTACAGGTATATGTGAAGATAATTAAAAAAATCATAATAATAATAATAATAATAATATGTTAGGTGTGATTTCACCTCCTTTGTAATATGTGTGATAAAGCATAATAATAATATGATATAATAATATATAATAATAATAATAATAATAATAATGATAACAATGATTATACCTAATATATATAAACAAATCTTAAAAGTAATTCAATTAGGTACTAATTGCACGAAAAAAACATAAATAAATAAATAATAATAATAAACAAATAAATTAATAAATTAATTAACAAATAAATAATAATAATAATAATAATAATAATAATAATATTATTATTAGTTAAATATAAAATGAAAAAAAAAAAAAGAAAAAAGTAATATGGTAGTCATTTACAATAGATTTGTATTTTTGAGTGTTGAAAGTTTTTTATACCGCTGTTATATTCTTGTCTATAAATATCTTAGTTGAGAGGTACGTCATCGATGATAGAAAAAGTAATAAATAAAAATAAAAAAAATAAAAAAAAAAGTGAAAAACGAAAAAAAACGAAAAAAAAAAATTAGATAAAATTAATAAACAAAAACATAGAAAAAAAAAAACAGAAACAACCAACAAATTTTTGTACGTAAAATGCATTGTGGTGAAAAAGAAAAATTTTTATCGTGAAAAAAGGCTCCTGGAGCTGAAATTACGCTATTCATAACGTATTAAAACGTACATCTCCGGGGGGAGCTTGTAAAGTCTTCTCCTAACCCATCCGGAAACAAATAAAAAAATAAACGAATAAAAGCAAAATGAAATAAAAAAAACAAAAAAACAAGAAAAAAATCTCCGCTAGTTAAATTGATTCAGAAAAAAAATAAAATAAAAAACAAGGAAGGAAGTGTCGTGTGTGCAAAAAAAATTGATCGAAAGAGTGAGAGGAAAAAAAAGGGAATGCAAGAGAGAGAGAGAGAGAGAGAGAGAGAGAGAGAGAGAGAGAGAGAGAGAGAGAGAGAGAGAGAGAGTGAAACAGAGAAAAAGAGATATATAATAGAAAATTGATAGAAATTACGTGTAGGTAACAATTATCATCTATCCGCAGTTATAGGCAATGCCCATGTTAGTATGCCTCACCTCATCTTCACCTATAGCGTAAACTCGACCTTAT